>JAERUA010000026.1:43828-67225 GCA_022829145.1 Albula goreensis
CAGGACTGGGACAACTGCTTACACCAACGGTTGTAGAGGTGGAATTTGTGGGATCAGACCTATCTTTCAGCTGACACAGCGTTGACAGACATACTTACAGCCATGCGCATTCTGATACTGACAAAACGTAAGCATTGATATAATGATGAGGACACAACCTGGATGCAGTAACCTGGAAGAGGTCGGTCTACTTTGGTTGTAGTTCACTGCCAGACACACAAGGTGGCAGTCTATTCCTTAATAAAATGGTTGCCATTACCACTAAATATTGGTAGCAGGTGTGCTAACCTGGTTCAGCGTGGCGTGGCCGTAAGCGAAAGCTGCCCTCTGGATCGGTCGCCTCATGGTTGTCATGCATTTTCTACTGCTGTTGTGACGCCGGAGGGTTTTTTTTTTTTTTTTTTGTCCAACAATGCGGAGCCCAGGCTCACGTTTGGAGTTTGGGTTTTCGGCTGGAGCTTCGCACTGGCCAAGGCCGCCCGCTCTTGGTGGGAGCTTACCCCTCGTACTGTCCTCAAATTTGCTAACATCTTTTATCCTTGGGGTCAATTTGACCCAAGCTATCTCAACCTCCAGGCAATGATTATAATTAAAGTTGTTGCCCATTTTTATGTGTCAGGTACTTCACGTTTCTTGGTTTACTACCTAAATAGCCCTTTAAATTAAATATGACCACAACCCCCCCAACCCCGGCATACACCCAAAATACCTACTAACTTGGAAAAACATGCAAATCACCACATGCCCCAGCAACAATCTGTGGTGCCCCGGTAAATGTTTGTGAAAAATAACATCGCTCCGGGTGGCCCCTGGTCATCCTAATCAACTGTAAGTGATCTTTGAATACTCGACGTCAACTCTCCTTTAGTAAAAATATCCTTAAAAACCTCATATAAAATAGGGATAAGAACATTCCTAACAACCTTATAAAATCCATTTACATGACAAACCATCTAGCCCCGGACTACCCCTCCACCATCCTTCGTTACTCCAGCTCCAAATCCACCCTAATTGCACTCTCTTCCATCATCTCCCTCCTCTTCATCTTAATGCCATATCGTTTAGAATATGACCTCATCACATTTTTAAGGTTATCCCACCACACCCTTTTATCCTCTAAATACATACCATCCATCACACTGTTCAGAATAATATTTTCCACATCCCTTTTGTATACAACATCCTTCAAAAACTCATTGTTTAAAACCCAAACCCCTTTCCACCTCACTAAAATCTAAAAGTTTCAAATGAAAAAAGCATGGTCACTTTCAGCGTAACGACGATAAAACACCCTTTTAAAATTCTGTTCATTTTGCCACTCACACCAAATAAAATCGATCCTACTTTGCTTTAAAACACCATTCACAATCTGTCTTCTCGAAAAATCCCTAACGTCTTTGTTTCTTTCTCCCCATACATCCACCAAGTCATATTTCTTAATTAAATGAAAAAGTTCAGTTCGCCCCCTGTCCGGTTTAAAAACCATCTTATCATCAATGTCCTTTCTCCCTGAAACAGTATTAAAATCACTTACTAAGAAAACATTGTTCCACCCCTCCATTAAAACGTTAATGTGCTTATAAAAACATACTTTATCGTCCTCCACATTAGGTGCGTGTACATTACACAAGACACCCCCCCCCCACATGTGACCCAGTGGACATACAATTCAAGTATTTTATGAAAGGTTCGACTACACCACCTAGGGACTTCCACCCCAAGAGTAAATTCAATAGTATGGAGGCTACAGGGTTCCCGTACACATGTAAGTTTGTAAGAATTTACCAGAGACATGGTATTTCGATTTGAATGGGCAAAATTTATTTCAACAGTTCATTAAAAACACATTTTATTCAAAGTCATTAAAAATAGACCACAGTAAAAGTTGAGGTTCACAAGAGGGCACAGACTGCCACCAGAAATTAAATAAATAAAAGGGAAAAGGGTGATGCAGGCCGTCTGTCGGGAGGTTACCTTCACTGGAACAGGGGGAAGCAATACACCACCGTGCTCTGGATCCCGGTGCCTGTTAAAACACACACACACACACACACACACACACACACACACACACACACACACACACACACACACACACACACACACACAAATAGGCGACTACTGTAAAAGAAAGTGATGTTCACTTAAACCCTAGCAAACACCACATGCAGTGCAGGAGGGAGGGAGGGGGGAGGCCCAGGTCCGGCGGCCTCTCCACAGAACGGCCAACACCCCACCTGTAGACTCTATAGGGCAAGGGGGACACAGATGGGAAAGAGTACACGACCAGCGTAGTTAGTATTAAAAAGGGGACAGAGCACACGATAGGGACCAAAAGAAAACACTGGGAGCAGTCAGGGCCTCACTCGAATGCCCATCCAAATAAACAAAACAAAAACACAGCACTGACTAGATTTACCCGTAGAACACCAATTTAAAACAAGGCAAAGCAGCAGATGACAAACGTTCCTCTAGTTCCTTTCAGTGACCGCAAGCGGTATTTAGCCTACTCAGCTGTCTCACAGCAGAAACCTGTATTAAAATATTGCCATTAGATGCATGTCTCGTTTGAAACAAACACTGCGTGGTTTCTACAAGAGTCGAGAAACATGGCTACCTGTTGTGGCGAACGGGCTCACCTACCACCCTGACGGTTCGTTACAGACCAGGCAAAACACCTGTTAGCAAACACAGGTTAACACCAATAACAGACGGGATTTAAGATTTTAAACAGAGTAGGAGCCCATACCTTTCAGCACGCCACACGCTGCAAAACAGAAGAGCAACCACGATAACCAGAGTAAAAAAAAAAAAAAAAACCAAAGCTGATGGAGCTCGTATATATACACAACTAAAATGACCCTCTAATTACCTGTTAGCTGCTAGAAGCTATGCAGGAGGTGTGGCCAAAAACAGGAACACCTACGGTGGCTTCCAAGGAAAAGGAAGCAGAAAAGCAAAGGATAATTCTGCCGGTTACACACACATATCCCTGCGTATCAACGTGGCCACCCCCCATCCTCCCCCTCACCTCATTATTGAAATAAAAATCCCCACCCCAAGCTCGTCTATACAGTCCAACCATGTCGTCCTTCCAAAACGGCTCTTGCAGACAGATAACATCGCAATTAAGCGCTTGAAACAAAAGTCTCTGAAACTAAAGTCTCAACACACCTCAAGCCTCTCTATAGTCAAACAACTCATGAAGAGCAGAAAAAAAGTTCCAGCATATCCGATCATTCTGGTATGTCCGACAGAGAGTCATATTCATTAGTCGTAACGACCGCAGTCCTAAGTCCCCGTTGCTCTCTCCTCTCTCTTTGCAGTTTCAAAACCTTGTCAATGTTAATTGTAGCTCTGCTCTTCTGCCTTTGTTATCCATGTCATGATCCAAACGCGTTTGCTCTTGCTCTGCCCCGCCCTCCACCTCCCTCCATCCTCTCAGTGCTCACCTCGACAGCGAGATGTTCTGATCCCCGATTTTCCCTGCTAGAACAGTCTTCTCCTCTCTCAGAAAAAGGCAACCCTCCAGCGTCACTCTGCTGTGAAGTTCCCGTCCCGCCTGTATCCATCTGCTCTACATCCAGTGAGGCTGACAAATCCACACCATCCACCTCCTTCCGCTCCTGCTCACGCAGACTCACCTCCTCGCAGGTGCAGCGCATGAAAGCCCTGTGACAGTCTGGGCAGCGCGCTGCTTGACATGCTTGAAAACGCCTGCGGAGAGGTAGAATCGGAGTCACGCTCCACCTTTCCAACTCGTCCAAAAATCACAGAGTCCTCTATGTAGGTCGGCAGGTTCAAAAAGAGAGACCATAACCTCCGTAGCACACAGTCTGCGCACCTCACAAACATGAGCCTTCACTTGCACTCCGTCCAACAGAAGCTGGCAGTAATCCTCCTTCTCCAAAGTTAACTCAAATTCATTGTTGGGCCGGCTTCTTACCCCGATCAGTTTCCCTCTGCCCAGCTTGGCATCAACCATCGTTATCACGTCCGTTGCAGTTATCCCCTGTAAATCATTCAAGTCCAGAATAAGCACAGCGTCTTTGGAATGATCTCTCCGAAATCTAGCTCCCTGCCGTGATTTATCCGTTAGCATTTGTCTCCCCAGCTTCTCCATCCGCATGTCATATCTACTTTTGTTGTCCAAAACGCTCGAGCCAACAACATTAAGCAAACCCCCAGCTTCTTCTCTTTGTTCAGGAGTGAGCTGGCGAGAGAATTCCTCTCCAGCCGCCGATTCCACTCCAACACACGTCGACAATTCCACCCCAGCCCCGCAGTCCTTCTCAGCGCCATCAATCCGTCCGCCATTCAAAACTCTTTTCCTTGAATCCATGCCATGTTCAAAAACCACATTAACAGCTCTATTACTACAACTTTCACCATGATCCAAAACTCGAAGTCGATGTTCAGACAATTGATCAGAAAACACAGAACTCGCCATTTGTTTCAAATCCGTATCCATAGCTATTTGTCGAATTGCCGGTCCTGAGTCATTCGCGTTGAAATCCATTAATTAAAAAACGCACGAAAATTCTGCCCCTCGGCAGATAAACTGCTCAGGGAAGAAAAAAAAACCAAAAAGCAAAAGAAGCACTACAAAAGTAACAGACGAGTACAATAAACAATCAAAAGAAAAGAGAAACAAACACTGTGAGAGCCTCTCTCTCTCTCTCTCTCTCTCTCTCTCTCTCTCTCTCTCTCCCACTTCTGCAGCCACAATCTCACAATTGTGACATCACAATCGGGCGCATTCAGCGCGGTGTGGCCGTTTGAAAAACAACATCTTTTATCAAAGACACAAACATGTATAATGTTCGGGCTCTCAGGTACATGATTTTCGATTGACGGGGTTACGAAGAGCTCAGATGCTGATTTTACGTCTTGGACATGGCTGACAGTGTATCTGGTGGGACCTGGAGCCATTTTGATGACATTATCAGCATTAAGCCTGACCTCCATTTTACCGAGGGGCTCCCATCCTTAATAAAATGGTTTCCATTCCCAGTAAATACTGGCGTCAAGGTTTAAGCTAATTCTAACAATAAGAAAGGTAGGAGGGCCTAGGTTGCTTCTCCTGGGGCAAGCCTTAGATAAGCTGGGGGAAGGGCTTAGATAAGGAAAAGAAAAAAAAGGAAGAGGGTTAGCGAAGTCCTCGGAGTGAATGTTGGGAGTGCCAAGGTGGTCTCTTTTTCCTCTGTGCGGACCAGCCCGGCTGGTGTCGCGTAAAACAAAAATGCTTACAGCACCTGGTATTCCCAGGCGGTCACCCATCCAAGTACTAACCAGGCCCGACGCTGCTTGGCTTCCGAGATCAGACGAGATCGGGCGCGTTCAGCGTGGTGTGGCCGTAAGCGAAAGCTGCCCTCTAGATCGGTTGCCTCATGGTTGTCATCCGCTTTCTACTGCTATTGGTGGGGGCTTACCCCTCGTATTGTCCTCAAATTTGCTAACATCTTTTATCCTTGGGGTCAATTTGACCCAAGCTATTTCAACCTCCAGGCAATGATTATAATTAAAATTGTTGCCCATTTTTATGTGTCAGGTACTTCACGTTTCTTTGTTTTCTACCTAAAGAGCCCTTTAAATTAAACATGACAAGGACTGGAAAGTAATGTAACGCAACTAGCCCACTGTCGTTGCTGATGCATTCCCGGCATGAGGATGAAAGCACTAGGGTTTCGCGCCCCAGTAGTGCCTCAAATGTAGCAACACCCTAGAGGGCCCTAGAGCAGAGGGAAGGTTCTTTGAAGATTATAAAATTGCATGTTAGTGGCCTCAATATCATCCAATACAACCAAATGAAATGTGTGAAAGATGTTGATATTTTTTTACACCGCCAGAACAACCTGGGGTCAAATTCAGCCCAGGGAACACAGATGTGTACAAAATGTGTACAGGACATTGAAAACATATCATCATGTTCATTTAACGTTCACCCAGTTGTCCCCATTAAATTAGGAAAAGTCATGAAATGAAAAAAAAAAAAAAAAAAAGGCAATAATCCATTTGAATTGAATGGGTGACATGGACCCCAAAGGTTATAGGAGGGTTAAACGCCTGCTTAAGCCTGACCTCCATTTTACCGAGGGGCTCCCAACCTTAAGCCTCTCTCCCGATACCTCGTTCTCAGCCCTTTGCTCCAGAACCGCAGGCAGCTGGTCACCCAGACAGGACCGGGAGACCACCGGTCACCCAAGCGGGGGCAAAGACAACTGCTTACACCAACGGTTGTAGAGGTGGAATTTGTGGGATCAGACCTATCTTTCAGCTGACACAGCGTTGACAGACATACTTACAGCCATGCGCATTCTGATACTGACAAAACGTAAGCATTGATATAATGATGTGGACACAACCTGGATGCAGTAACCTGGAAGAGGTCGGTCTACTTTGGTTGTAGTTCACTGCCAGACACACAAGGTGGCAGTCTATTCCTTAATAAAATGGTTGCCATTACCACTAAATACTGGCGTCAAGGTTTAAGCTAATTCTAACAATAAGAAAGGTAGGAGGGCCTAGGTTGCTTGTCCTGGGGCAGGCCTTAGATAACCTGGGGGAAGGCCTTAGATAAGGAAAAGAAAAAAAAGGAAGAGGGTGAATGTTGGAGTGCCAAGGTGGTCTCTTTTTCCGCTGTGCGGACCGGCCAGGCTGGTGTCGCGAATCGTGTTCGGATAACACACTATAAAACTTTTTGCATCAGGCTCGGTGGATTTTGATTTTGTTCAGGTACTGAAGCAACGAAGGCTTGAGGATATTAAAAAAAAGTGTGACGAGGGGCCCCCAGCCATTGGGCCCAGGTTGGAGCCTCTTCTACCACTCGATTGTGGGGGTAGGAAAAACAAAAATGCTTACAGCACCTGGTATTCCCAGACGGTCACCCGTCTGAGTGCTAACCAGACCCGACGCTGCTTGGCTTCCGAGATCAGACGAGATTGGGCGCGTTCAGCGTGGTGTGGCCGTAGGCGAAAGCTGCCCTCTCAATCGGTTGCCTCATGGTTGTCATCCGCTTTCCACTGCTATTGTGACGCCGGAGCATTTATTTAAAATTTTTTTTTTTTTTTTTTTCTCCAACAATGCGGAGCCGATGCTCACGTTTGGAGTCTGGGTTTTCGGCTGGAGCTTGGCACTGGCCAAGGCCACAGCGTCAGGCCCGGCTCTGGGTGTGGATCTAGGCCGGAGGCTTGGGGTTTGAAGATGGTGGAGAAAGACCCACCACCGGCTTCCAGTTTCACCTGGACTTTGGCTCACATTTCACGCGGGAGGTCCGTCTGAGCCGCCCGCTCTTGGTGGTGGCTTAACCCTCATATTGTCCTCAAATTTGCTAACATCTTTTATCCTTGGGGTCAATTTGACCCAAGCTATTTCAGCCTCCAGGCAATGATTATAATTAAAATTGCTACCCATTTTTATGTGCCAGGTACTTCATGTTTCTTGGTTTACTACCTAAATAGCCCTTTAAATTAAATACGAACACCAGCACCCCCAACCCCCCCCAACCCCGGCATACACCCAAAATACCTACAATTGGAAAAATATGCAAATCACCATAAAATCTCTCTGATTGACCTGAAATATGAAAGAAAGACCTTGTTTTTCTTGTTTTAATGGCTTTATATTATTTCTATGTACTATTTTCTTCTTTGTCATTTATATCATTTGGAAAGAAAAATAACATATCTTATCAAAGACAGAAACATGTATTATGTTTGGGCTCTCAAGTACATCATTTTCGATTGATGGTGTTACGAAGAGCTCAAATGCTGATTTTATGTCTTGGACTTGGCTGACAGTGTATCTGGTGGGGCCTGGAGCCATTTTGATGACATTAGCAGCATTGAGTGTAACCTGTCATTCAGGAGGGGAGAGGGACCATAATAACTTTCCATTTTTGTAAGGTAACTTGTCTGCTGGTGGTTGAGAGACAACGGGAGGGTCAATACTAAGGCTCTCATTCTCATCAGAGGAGGATGTCTCATAATCAGGGTCCTCCTCAACATTATCCTCTGTCTCAGACACATTCTCCTCTATGTCACTTTCACTGTCAAAGAGCTGTGACAAAACCGCATTGGCACGAAACCTTTGCTTGGAGGTCACTTTCAAGTGACAGAGAACATAAAGCAAGAGCACACAGCGCACCAAGTGAAATGGTTTTGAAGGCTGCGGTGCAAGCTTTCATATGTTTGCTCCTCCCCTTTGTTGTGTGAACTGCCAATATCCTCACTGGAACCACACTTCCACACCCCAACAGTGCAGGAAATATCAGCGTTCTTGTTGGAATTATATTTCCCCCTCCCCCATTTCATGTGAACTATCAGTGGTTCTCACACTACCACAGGTATGGTTATGATAGGTTAGGGCCAGGGGCACCACCAGACCCGATCTCACTGGGGCATATGCCCCAGGAACGATCTGTGGTGCCCCGGTAAATGGTTGTGAAAAATAACATAGCTCCCAAGGGGGGGTTGGCCCCTGTTCAGCCTAATCAACTGTAAGTCGCTTTGAATAAAAGTGTCAGCTAAATGACTGGAGAGTAATGTAACGCAACTTGCCCATTGTCGTTGCTGATGAATTCCCCATGAGAGGATGTGAGCACTAGGCGTTCGCGCCCCAGTAGTGCCTCAAATGTAGCAACACCCCCTCTGCCTTAGGCCCCTAAAGCAGAGGGAAGGTTTTTCGAAGATTGTAAAATTGCATTTTAGTGGCCTCAATATCATCCAAAACAACCAAATGAAATGTGTGAAAGATGTTGACATTTCTCATGTTTTCCACCGCCTCAACAACCTGGGGTCAAATTCAGCCCAGAGAACACAGATGTGTACAAAATGTGTACAGGACATTGAAAACATATCATCATGTTCATTTTACGTGCACCCAGTTGTCCCCATTAAATTAGGAAAAGTCATGAAATATGAGGCAAAAAAACAAAGTCAATAATCCATTTGGAAACGTGAAACATTGAATGGGGTCACATGGACCCCAAAGATAATAGGAGGGTTAAACTCCTGCTTAAGCCTGACCTCCATTTTACCGAGGGGCTCCCAAACTTAAGCCTCTCTCCCGATACCTCGTTCTCAGCCCTTGGCTCCAGAACCGCGGGCAACTGGTCACCCAGACAGGACTGGGACAACTGCTTACACCAACGGTTGTAGAGGTGGAATTTGTGGGATCAGACCTATCTTTCAGCTGACACAGCGTTGACAGACATACTTACAGCCATGCGCATTCTGATACTGACAAAACGTAAGCATTGATATAATGATGAGGACACAACCTGGATGCAGTAACCTGGAAGAGGTCGGTCTACTTTGGTTGTAGTTCACTGCCAGACACACAAGGTGGCAGTCTATTCCTTAATAAAATGGTTGCCATTACCACTAAATATTGGGGGCCCAGGTTGGAGCCACTTCTACCACTCGATTGTGGGGGTAGGAAAAACAAAAATGCTTACAGCACCTGGTATTCCCAGGCGGTCACCCGTCTGAGTGCTAACCAGACCCGGCGCTGCTTGGCTTCCGAGATCAGACGAGATCGGGCGCGTTCAGCGTGGTGTGGCCGTAGGCGAAAGCTGCCCTCTCAATCGGTTGCCTCATGGTTGTCATCCGCTTTCTACTGCTGTTGTGACGCCGGAGCATTTATTTAAAATTTTTTTTTTTTTGTTTTCTCCAACAATGCGGAGCCGATGCTCACGTTTGGAGTTTGGGTTTTCGGCTGGAGCTTGGCACTGGCCAAGGCCACAGCGTCAGGCCCGGCTCTGGGTGTGGATCTAGGCCGGAGGCTCGGGGTTTGAAGATGGTGGAGAAAGACCCACCACCGGCTTCCAGTTTCACCTGGACTTTGGCTCACATTTCACGCGGGAGGTCCGTCTGAGCCGCCCGCTCTTGGTGGTGGCTTAACCCTCATATTGTCCTCAAATTTGCTAACATCTTTTATCCTTGGGGTCAATTTGACCCAAGCTATTTCAGCCTCCAGGCAATGATTATAATTAAAATTGCTACCCATTTTTATGTGTCAGGTACTTCACGTTTCTTGGTTTACTACCTAAATAGCCCTTTAAATTAAATATGAACACCAGCAACCCCCCCCCCCCCAACCCCGGCATACACCCAAAATACCTACAATTGGAAAAATATGCAAATCACCATAAAATCTCTCTGATTGACCTGAAATATGAAAGAAAGACCTTGTTTTTCTTGTTTTAATGGCTTTATATTATTTCTATGTACTATTTTTTTCTTTGTCATTTATATCATTTGGAAAGAAAAATAATATATTTTATCAAAGACAGAAACATGTATTATGTTCGGGCTCTCAAGTACATCATTTTCCATTCATGGTGTTACGAAGAGCTCAAATGCTGATTTTATGTCTTGGACATGGCTGACAGTGTATCTGGTGGGGCCTGGAGCCATTTTGATGACATTAGCAGCATTGAGTGTAACCTGTCCTTCAGGTGGGGAGAGGGACCATAATAACTTTCCATTTTTGTAAGGTAACTTGTCTGCTGGTGGTTGAGAGACAACGGGAGGGTCAATACTAAGGCTCTCATTCTCATCAGAGGAGGATGTCTCATAATCAGGGTCCTCCTCAACATTATCCTCTGTCTCAGACACATTCTCCTCTATGTCACTTTCACTGTCAAAGAGCTGTGACAAAACCGCATTGGCACGGAACCTTTGCTTAGAGGTCACTTTCAAGTGAAAGAGAACATAAAGCAAGAGCACACAGCGCACCAAGTGAAATGGTTTTGAAGGCTGCGGTGCAAGCTTTCATATGTTTGCTCCTCCCCTTTGTTGTGTGAACTGCCAATCTCCTCACTGGAACCACACTTCCACACCCCAACAGTGCAGGAAATATCAGCGTTCTTGTTGGAATTATATTTCCCCCTCCCCCATTTCATGTGAACTATCAGTGGTTCTCACACTACCACAGGTATGGTTATGATAGGTTAGGGCCAGGGGCACCACCAGACCCGATCTCACTGGGGCACATGCCCCAGTAACAATCTGTGGTGCCCCGGTAAATGGTTGTGAAAAATAACATAGCTCCCAAGGGGGGGTTGGCCCCTGTTCAGCCTAATCAACTGTAAGTCGCTTTGAATAAAAGTGTCAGCTAAATGACTGGAGAGTAATGTAACGCAACTTGCCCATTGTCGTTGCTGATGAATTCCCCGCATGAGGATGTGAGCACTAGGCGTTCGCGCCCCAGTAGTGCCTCAAATGTAGCAACACCCCCTCTGCCTTAGGCCCCTAAAGCAGAGGGAAGGTTTTTCGGAGATTATAAAATTGCATTTTAGTGGCCTCAATATCATCCAAAACAACCAAATGAAATGTGTGAAAGATGTTGATATTTCTCATGTTTTCCACCGCCACAACAACCTGGGGTCAAATTCAGCCCAGAGAACACAGATGTGTACAAAATGTGTACAGGACATTGAAAACATATCATCATGTTCATTTTACGTGCACCCAGTTGTCCCCATTAAATTAGGAAAAGTCATGAAATATGAGGCAAAAAAACAAAGTCAATAATCCATTTGGAAACGTGAAACGTTGAATGGGGTCACATGGACCCCAAAGATAATAGGAGGGTTAAACTCCTGCTTAAGCCTGACCTCCATTTTACCGAGGGGCTCCCAAACTTAAGCCTCTCTCCCGATACCTCGTTCTCAGCCCTTGGCTCCAGAACCGCGGGCAACTGGTCACCCAGACAGGACTGGGACAACTGCTTACACCAACGGTTGTAGAGGTGTAATTTGTGGGATCAGACCTATCTTTCAGCTGACACAGCGTTGACAGACATACTTACAGCCATGCGCATTCTGATACTGACAAAACGTAAGCATTGCTATAATGATGTGGACACAACCTGGATGCAGTAACCTGGAAGAGGTCGGTCTACTTTGGTTGTAGTTCACTGCCAGACACACAAGGTGGCAGTCTATTCCTTAATAAAATGGTTGCCATTACCACTAAATATTGGTAGCAGGTTTGCTAACCTGGTTCAGCGTGGCGTGGCCGTAAGCAAAGCTGCCCTCTGGATCGGTTGCCTCATGGTTGTCATGGTCAATACTAAGGCTCTCATTCTCATCAGAGGAGGACGTCTCATAATCAGGGTCCTCCTCAACATTATCCTCTGTCTCAGACACATTCTCCTCTATGTCGCTTTCACTGTCAAAGAGCTGTGACAAAACCGCATTGGCACGAAACCTTTGCTTACAGGTCATTTTCAAGTGAAAGAGAACATAAAGCAAGAGCACACAGCGCACCAAGTGAAATGGTTTTTAAAGCTGCGGTGCAAGCTTTCACATGTTTGCTCATCCCCTTTGTGGTGTGAACTGCCAATCTCCTCACTGGAACCACATTTCCACACACCAACAGTGCAGGAAATATCAGCGTTCTTGTCGGAATTATATTTCCCCCTCCCCCATGTCATGTGAACTGTCAGTGGTTCTCATGCTACCACAGGTATGGTTATGATGGGTTAGGGCCAGGGGCATCACCAGACCCGATCTCACTGGGGCACATGCCCCAGTAACAATCTGTGGGGCCCCGGTAAATGGTTGCGAAAAATAACATAGCTCCCAAGGGGGGGTTGGCCCCTGGTCAGCGTAATCAACTGTCAGTAGCTTTGAATGAAAGTGTCAGCTAAATGACTCTGAAAGTAATGTAACGCAACTAGCCTATTGTCGTTGCTGATGAATTCCCGCATGAGGATGTGAGCACTAGGCGTTCGCGCCCCAGTAGTGCCTCAAATGTAGCAACACCCCTCTGCCTTAGGCCCCTAAAGCAGAGGGAAGGTTTTTCGAAGATTATAAAATTGCATGTTAGTGGCCTCAATGTCATCCGAAACAACCCAATGAAATGTGTGAACGATGTTGATATTTCTTATGTTTTATACCGCCAGAACAACCTGGGGTCAAATTCAGCCCAGAGAACACCGATGTGTACAAAATGTGCACAGGACGTTGAAAACATATCATCAGGTTCATTTTACGTTCACCCAGTTGTCCCCATTCAATTAGGAAAAGTCATGAAATATGAGGCAAAAAAAAAAAAGTCAATAATCCATTCAAACATTGAATGGGGTCACATGGACCCCAAAGATAATAGGAGGGTTACACTCCTGCTTAAGCCTGACCTCCATTTTACCGAGGGGCTCCCAACCTTAAGCCTCTCTCTCGATACGTCGTTCTCAGCCCTTGGCTCCAGAACCGCGGGCAGCTGATCACCCAGGCAGGACCGGAGTTTGGAGTTTGGGTTTTGGGCTGGAGCTTGGCATGGGCCAAGCCCACAGCGTCAGGCCTGGCTCTAGGTGTGGATCTAGGCCGGAGGCCCAGGGTTTGAAGATGGTGGAGAAAGACCCACCACCGGCACCCAGTTTCACCTGGACTTTGGCTCACATTTCCCGCTGGAGCTCCGTCTGAGCCGCCCGCTCTTGGTGGGGGCTTAACCCTCGTATTGTCCTCAGATTTGCTCACATCTTTTATCCTTGTGGTCAATTTGACCCAAGCTATTTCAACCTGCAGGCAATGATTATAATTAAAATTGCTACCCATTTTTATGTGTCAGGTACGTTACGTTTCTTAGTTTACCACCTAAATAGCCCTTTATATTAAATATTACCACCACCACCCCCCAACCCCGGCAAAAACACCCAAAATACCTAGTATTTGGGAAAAATATGCAAATCACCATAAAATCTCTCAGTTTGACCTTAAATTGGAAAGAAAGACCTTTTTTTCTTGTTTTAATGCCAATCTCCTCACTGGAACCACGGCCTACTTTGGGTGTAGTTCACTGCCAGACACACAAGGCGGCAGTCTATTCCTTAATAAAATGGTTTCCATTACCAGTAAATATTGGCGTCAAAGTTGAAGCTCATGCTAACAATAAGAAAGTTAGGAGGGCCTAAGTTTCTTCTCCTGGGGCAGGCCTTAGATAAGCTGGGGGAAGGCCTTGGATAAGAAAAAGAATAAAAAGGAAGAGGGTTAGCAAAGTCCTCAGAGTGACTGTTGGGAGTGCCAAAGTGGTCTCTTTGACCTCTGTGTGGTCCAGCCCGGCTGGTGTCGCGTATCGTGTTCATATAATACACAATACACCTTTTTGCATCGAGCTCGGTGGATTTTGATTTTGTACAGGTACTGAAGCAACGAAGGCTTGAGGATATTAAAAAAAAAAGTGTGACGAGGGGCCCCCGGCCATTGGGCCCAGGGCGTTTGAGCACTAGGCGTTCGCGCCCCAGTAGTGCCTCAAATGTAGCAACACCCCCTCTGCCTTAGGCCCCTAAAGCAGAGGGAAGGTTTTTCGAAGATTATAAAATTGCATGTTAGTGGCCTCAATATCATCCGAAACAACCCAATGAAATGTGTGAAAGCTGTTGATATTTCTCATGTTTTACACCGCCACAACAACCTGGGGTCAAATTCAGCCCAGGGAACACAGATGTGTACAAAATGTGTACAGGACATTGAAAACATATCATCATGTTCATTTTACGTGCACCCAGTTGTCCCCATTAAATTAGGAAAAGTCATGAAATATGAGGCAAAAAAACAAAGTCAATAATCCATTTGGAAACGTGAAACATTGAATGGGGTCACATGGACCCCAAAGATAATAGGAGGGTTAAACTCCTGCTTAAGCCTGACCTCCATTTTACCGAGGGGCTCCCAAACTTAAGCCTCTCTCCCGATACCTCGTTCTCAGCCCTTGGCTCCAGAACCGCGGGCAACTGGTCACCCAGACAGGACTGGGACAACTGCTTACACCAACGGTTGTAAAAGTGTCATTTGTGGGATCAGACCTATCTTTCAGCTGACACAGCGTTGACAGACATACTTACAGCCACGCGCATTCTGATACTGACAAAACGTAAGCATTGATATAATGACGTGGACACAACCTGGATGCAGTAACCTGGAAGAGGTCGGTCTACTTTGGTTGTAGTTCACTGCCAGACACACAGGGTGGCAGTCTATTCCTTAATAAAATGGTTGCCATTACCACTAAATAAAAAAAAAAAAAAAATATTGGTAGCAGGTTTGCTAACCTGGTTCAGCGTGGCGTGGCCGTAGCGAAAGCTGCCCTCTGGATCGGTTAGCCTCATGGTTGTCATGCATTTTCTACTGCTGTTGTGACGCCGGAGGGTTTTTTTTTTTGTTTTGTCCAACAATGCGGAGCCCAGGCTCACGTTTGGAGTTTGGGTTTTCGGCTGGACCTTGGCACTGGCCAAGGCCACAGCGTCAGGCCCGGCTCTGGGTGTGGATCTAGGCCGGAGGCTCAGGGTTTGAAGATGGTGGAGAAAGACCCACCACCGGCTCCCAGTTTCACCTGGACTTTGGCTGGACTTTGACTTTGCATGAAAACACCATTCACAATCTGTCTTCTCGAAAAATCCCTAACGTCTTTGTTTCTTTCCCCCCATACATCCACCAAGTCATATCTCTTAATTAAATGAAAAAGTTCAGTTCGCCCCCTGTCTGGTTTAAAAACCATCTTATCATCAATGTCCTTTCTCCCTGAAACAGTATTAAAATCACTTACTAAGAAAACATTATTCCACCCCTCCATTAAAACGTTAATGTGCTTATAAAAACATACTTTATCGTCCTCCACATTAGGTGCGTGTACATTACACAAGATTATCTCCTCAGTATTACACAATAATTTGACAACCAGTCAGTTCCCCCCACATGTGACCCAGTGGACATACAATTCAAGTATTTTATGAAAGGTTCGACTCCACCACCTAGGGACTTCCACCCCAAGAGTAAATTCAATAGTATGGAGGCTACAGGGATCCCGTACACATGTAAGTTTGTAAGAATTTACCAGAGACATGGTATTTCGATTTGAATGGGCAAATTTTATTTCAACAGTTCATTAAAAACACATTTTATTCAAAGTCATTAAAAATAGACCACAGTAAAAGTTGAGGTTCACAAGAGGGCACAGACTGCCACCAGAAATTAAATAAATAAAAGGGAAAAGGGTGATGCAGGCCGTCTGTCGGGAGGTTACCTTCACTGGAACAGGGGGAAGCAATACACCACCGTGCTCTGGATCCCGGTGCCTGTTAAAACACACACACAAACACACACACAGACACACACACACACACACACACACACACGGCAAATAGGCGACTACTGTAAAAGAAAGTGATGTTCACTTAAACCCTAGCAAACACCACATGCAGTGCAGGAGGGAGGGAGGGGGGAGGCCCAGGTCCGGCGGCCTCTCCACAGAACGGCCAACACCCACCTGTAGACTCTATAGGGCAAGGGGACACAGATGGGAAAGAGTACACGACCAGCGTAGTTAGTATTAAAAAGGGGACAGAGCACACGATAGGGACCAAAAGAAAACACTGGGAGCAGTCAGGGCCTCACTCGAATGCCCATCCAAATAAACAAAACAAAAACACAGCACTGACTAGATTTACCCGTAGAACACCAATTTAAAACAAGGCAAAGCAGCAGATGACAAACGTTCCTCTAGTTCCTTTCAGTGACCGCAAGCGGTATTTAGCCTACTCAGCTGTCTCACAGCAGAAACCTGTATTAAAATATTGCCATTAGATGCATGTCTCGTTTGAAACAAACACTGCGTGGTTTCTACAAGAGTCGAGGAACATGGCTACCTGTTGTGGCGAACGGGCTCACCTACCACCCTGACGGTTCGTTACAGACCAGGCAAAACACCTGTTAGCAAACACAGGTTAACACCAATAACAGACGGGATTTAAGATTTTAAACAGAGTAGGAGCCCATACCTTTCAGCACGCCACACGCTGCAAAACAGAAGAGCAACCACGATAACCAGAGTAAAAAAAAAAAAAAAAAAAAAACCAAAGCTGATGGAGCTCGTATATATACACAACTAAAATGACCCTCTAATTACCTGTTAGCTGCTAGAAGCTATGCAGGAGGTGTGGCCAAAAACAGGAACACCTACGGTGGCTTCCAAGGAAAAGGAAGCAGAAAAGCAAAGGATAATTCTGCCGGTTACACACACATATCCCTGCGTATCAACGTGGCCACCCCCTCCTCCCACTCACCTCATTATTGAAATAAAAATCCCCACCCCAAGCTCGTCTATACAGTCCAACCATGTCGTCCTTCCAAAACGGCTCTTGCAGACAGATAACATCGCAATTAAGCGCTTGAAACAAAAGTCTCTGAAACAAAAGTCTCAACAGCTCTCGCCGTCCGTCCTCAGTGGCTCCACCGGTCCCGGCCTCCGCACAGCCCGCTTCGCGCCTCGTCCTCCGAGTCGGGCTGGTGAACCTGCTGCGGGCAGGAGAGAAGAGGGTGGAGGGGGTGAGGGACGTGCAGGCCCAGGTGGATGGCGGGTAGAAGCCCGGAGAGGAAACCCTTCCGGGTCGACTCTCCGGGTGTTCTTGCTCTTTAGTAAAAGGCGAAAGACTTGTGCGATTTGAAGAGAAACCCGAGCACATGTGTCCTACCCGCCGCCAGGCAGCTGACCCCTTCCCCGAGTCTGACAGGCTCGGGGTTGGCGCACAGGTGGCCCCTGCCCTGCCCTGCCCTGCCCTGCACTCATACATTTTCAAAGTACCCTACAACAAAACAGCGATACGCACACACAGTCACATGTTGCTTGTTCCTGTGCGTGTACAAAAAAAACAGCAGCAGCAGCAGCAAAAACAGTGACAGCAACAGCAGAAGCAGCAACAACAGCAGAAGCAACAACAACAGCAGAAGCAACAACAAAACAACAACAACAACAACAACAAGACAATTTGGTTTAATCTGTCGAGAACCGTACCGTTTTGGCGCCTACTCACCCCCTCTTGCGGTCCGCCCACCTGTGTCTCCTGACTGCCCGGCGTGGTCCGTCCTGGAGAGGGGGGGTTAGTTGGCCTTACCCCCGGGTCCCGTCTCAGTCCAGGAGGCCCAGAAGCGGGAGTCTGGTGCTGTCTGAATTTGTCATGAGCTGGTTTGGGGCCAGGAACTGGTCGGTCGTTTGTGGGTGTTTGATGTGTTAAAGTTGTATTTTGTGATGTTTTTGTTCTGGATTTCTGATCATTTCCTGTCGTTGAAATATGGGTTAGGGACAGTACTTTTAGGTTCGGGGGGGGTTGTATTAATTGCATGGGTTTGCTGTTTATTTCCACTTGTGTGGTTCTTGTTTGTTTTGCAGGTCTGGGGTTATTATATGGTGTCAATTTGGTCCTGTGAGGGCTGCCTGTTGATGCGGGTGTATGGGCATGTTTCCCTTTCCTTTTCCTCCTGCTAACGTCTGTCCAAGTGTGTGTATTGTCAGAATCTGTGTCTGGTGTTGAGGAGTCGGACTCTTCCACCATGATCGGGGTGTCAGAGTCCGGCTCCTCTTTTATAGTGATGGTAGGTGGATTTGTCTGGGGTTTGATAACTGGGGGGGTCTTTGGTCTGGGGGGAGTGGATTTTCTATTGCTGGGGGTTCTTCGGGTGGGGTGAAGAGTGCCGGGGTGTCTGGTGGCTCGATTTGGGGCTGGATTTGGGGCTGGGGCTGGGTTTGGGGCTGGGATTGTGGTGCTGTTTGTGCTGCCGATGGGGTTGGGGTTGGGGCGTGGGCAGAGTGAGAGGGGGGTGCGGTGTTCCTGGCCCTGTTAGCGTACGAGAGGGGGCAATCTCTAAAGAGATGCCCCCTGGCCCCGCAGAGGTTGCAGGGCCTCGGGTCACGGCACACCCTGGTCTCGTGCTCGCCTCCGCACGTTTTGCACTTGACCACTGTGCAGGCTGCGGCTAAGTGGCCTAACTCGCCGCATTTCCTGCACAGCTTGGGCATGCCGTGATAAAACACCACACCCCTGTTGTTCCCCAGCGTTATGGTGCTGGGGATGTGGCTCACTCCGCCCACTGCAGAGGGGTCGGGTTTGAGTTGGACCAACCATTTCCTGGCCCCGGTCCAGACTCCGTCCTCGTCTAGGACTCTCCTGGCGTCAGACTTGACGAGGCCATACCTGCCCAACCACGTC
This sequence comes from Albula goreensis, assembly GCA_022829145.1. Taxonomy (NCBI): domain Eukaryota; kingdom Metazoa; phylum Chordata; class Actinopteri; order Albuliformes; family Albulidae; genus Albula; species Albula goreensis. The sequence goes on from JAERUA010000026.1 coordinate 62,816, forward strand.
GAAACATCGTGGTCCTGCACAGCCTCGTTAAAAACTGCACAGTGACCACTTTGTTCTCCGTGTCGGACAGGGCTCGACGCAAAAATGACTGAGGGGACCCTTATCTTTCCCCTCTCTATAGAGGTTCCAGAACCTCTCCAGAACATTAGCGGTTTTGAAGCTGACCTCAAAGATGTCGGTCGGGCCAGGGACCTTCACCAGGCAGTTTAGGTCGGCCGGCACAAAGCCCATACCTCTCTGGAGAACCGCCCTACTAAACTCCAGACGGGTCATGCTGGTCACTCTCCGTTCCGTCAGGGGGGGGTTGGGGGTGTCGCCGCTGTTGTGTCCGCTGGCTCTTCCGTCTTCCACTGGCCGCACGGTGCCCGTCTCGGCTGCTCCGTCGGCCCTGGTTCCGATGCGAGAGTCGGCGGTGGCGGTGCCCTCATCTTCCTCCCCCCGGATCCACGTCAGGCGCACGGCGTTGTGGCGGCGCATCCCAGGGGTCGGACGGGATGCCATCTCCCTCTCTCTAGGTCCGGACTCGACCTGTTATGAGAAAAAGAAAAAACAAAACAGGGGACAATGGACAGCACTCCGGCGAATGATGTTCCTTCCGGGAGGTCAGGACGGACAGCCTGAGGAGGGGGTAGCGAAGAGCTGGCCTCTCCCCAGGGTCGGGTGGAACCTCTTCCTGGTCGGCGGCGATGGACGATGTTGTAGCTCTCGCCTTCCGCCTCAGTGGCTCCACCGGTCCCGGCCTCCGCACAGCCCGCTTCGCGCCTCGTCCTCCGAGTCGGGCTGGTGAACCTGCTGCGGGCAGGAGAGAAGAGGGGTGGAGGGGGGTGAGGGACGTGCAGGCCCAGGTGGATGGCGGGTAGAAGCCCGGAGAGGAAACCCTTCCGGGTCGACTCTCCGGGTGTTCCGCACTCCCCTCTGGTCTCCGGTCGTCGGCGTCCGCAGCAGCAGTCCCGATCCCGGATGGCGCCTTGAAGTCTTCTTGGCAGGGGTCTCGCCGGGTGCTGTCCTGTCTTCGGCAGGAGGGGCTAGGCAGGCCGCGGTCAGGCCACTGGTACCTGCTTCGCCCCAACTGCTGTTCGAGTCCGGCCTGGTCCGCTGATCTGGCAGGGCGACTGCAGCCGCGGTCAAGCCACTGGTACTGCAGTCTCACCACCAGATCCTCCAACAGAGAGAGGGAGAGATGGAGAGAGAAAGGCAAAAGATAGAGCACGAGCTCTGGCTAAATCCACCACGCACAATTCTCTTGTCCCACACTAGATGGCAGTGTGGGGCAAAGACTTGTGCGTTTTGAAGAGAAACCCGAGCACATGTGTCCTACCCGCCGCCAGGCAGCTGACCCCTTCCCCGAGTCTGGCTGACAGGCTCGGGGTTGGCGCACAGGTGGCCCCCCTGCCCTGCCCTGCCCTGCCCTGCCCTGCCCTGCACTCATACATTTTCAAAGTACCCTACAACAAAACAGCGATACGCACACACAGTCACATATTGCTTGTTCCTGTGCGTGTACAAAAAAACAGCAGCAGCAGCAGCAAAAAAACAGTGACAGCAACAGCAGAAGCAGCAACAACAGCAGAAGCAACAACAACAGCAGAAGCAACAACAAAACAACAACAACAACAAGACAACAGCAGAAGCAACAACAACAGCAAAGCAACAACAACAACAAGACAACAGCAGAAGCAACAACAACAACAACAGCAACAACAAAACAACAGCAGAAGCAACAACAACAAGACAACAGCAGAAGCAACAACAACAGCAGAAGCAACAACAACAACAACAACAAGACAACAGCAACAACAGCAGAAGCAACAACAACAGCAACAACAACAAGACAACAGCAGAAGCAACAAGAACAACAACAAGAACAACAAAGACACCCCTTTTCTTTCCCATCGCATGACTACAAAGACTGCTTGGTTTTTGCACACAAATGGAGGATGGTGCACCGTTCCCAGAAGCACTGCAATACCGGGTCGATGCGTGGAGCGGACAGAGCAAGCTCCTTTTCCGACTCCTGTTCGAAAAATCCGTTTAATATTTTGTCCCCCGATGGGAGACGTATCAGATATTAAACTGATAAGAACAGATACTACACTTGATCTTAGCCAAAAGGCCGAGAAGCGATACCTGGCCAGTGCTGCTCCCTGGTGACCGGCCCCTAGGGGCCACCAGCTTTGCGCGCGGTGCTTCTCTCACGCACCAGAACAAGCAATGTGTACCCATGTGTAGCCCCACCCACAAATGAGCCAAAACAGCCAACCGCCATCGCCCCGGACAGCACGCAGCTCTTCCTTTATCACCCGCAAAGTCGCCCCGTCCAGAAGAACAGGGCCTCCAAAAATAGCACAAACTCAGGCATGTCCCTCTCCACGGAAATCTTTAGTAAAAGTGACTTTTATTAGGTTTTTTTTTTCCATTCCATTTAAAATACATTCATTTATTTAAAAGTCATGACACTAATGAAACAAAATTGTAAGGCAAAGTTAAACAAAACCATCACAGAAAAAAAAAAATTTTTCAAAAACACATTTAAGGGGCAGTAAAGCCTCACAGAAAATTAACAAGGAATTTACCAAACAAAAACAAAAAAGGAAAATAACTCTTTTAAAAGCAGAAAATGCAGAAACAAAAAGGGAAAAAATTCATGTGCTCGAGCTTTCGGTGGATTCAGCCCGGGGGGTGGACTATATGATCAGTTCTTTCCAGTGGTCCACCCCCCATTTCTCTTTTGCCAGTCTCTCGTTCTTTCAAAGTCCACCACAACGCCGTCTTGGAGGAGGTTTTGAATTCTCCTCCGGAGAGTGACCAGATCTACGTTCTGTTGTTGGTAGACCTTGATGTTCCTCGTCTCCCACAGCACCTGCTTGATGGTGTTGATGATCCTCCACTGGCGCTGAAGCTTGATGGTCTGGCATCCCCCGGGCGGGCCGTAGAGGACGCTGTCAGACGTCAGGGAGGACCTCGGCAGGAGCCTGTTCAGGGAGACAGAGGACACAACAAGGCCCCAGACCCGTCTGGCCACGGAGCAGTCCCAGAACACGTGGTATACGTGTTCCGAGTCAGTGCATCCGTGGGGGCAGTTCTCCGTTAGGACCAGGTGCCGCCTATACATAAAAGACCTAGTAGGGAGACACATGTGAGCGGACATCCATGATATATCTTTCTGTCTGTTTGTGATGCATTTATGGTTCATGTTTTGCCAGATTATTTTCGGGTCCAGGGCCGGACCACCCCTCGGGAGAGAGACAGTCTCTTTAGATTTTAGAAAGGACATTATGTCTCTGTATCTCCACGAGGTCAGTCCGGCCCCGGGCAATCCCGTCCTGAGAGCGAAAGCCCTCAACGCTCCGTAGGCGTACGGGGGGTCCCAGCTATATGGCATTCTATGGTCCAGCACACCCAGGCCCATAGTCCTCAAGAAAGGGGTGGCGTAGTGCCTGGCGAATGCACACACCGCTTTATCCCCCTTCTGAGTGTTCTGGACCAAGGTGGCCAGACCCTGAGCCAAGATGATGTTTACCATGTCTGGGACCCCCCTGCCCCCCTTCTCTTCGTCCTTCAGGAGCGTGGCCCTGCTCAGTTTCTCAAACGTGCTCCCCCAGACAAAACGAAAGGCCATTCTGGTGATGGTTTTACCAGAGGCTCTGTCTGGGGGAAACACCCGACCCACATAGAGCAGGGCCGGGAGGACAATCGCCTTCAGGACCAGGATCTTACCCGTTATTGTGAGGGGGCCGCGCTCCAGCTCCCCAGTTTTCCTGGACGCGGCGGAGGACCTGGTCCCAGCTTTTCCTCCCCCCTCCGTCCGACTGGAAGGTCAGCCCCAGGAGCTTGATGTTATCTCTGCGTACAGGAAAAGAAAAGGTCAGCACCTCACACCAATGCGGCGACAGAAACAGTTCACTCTTGTCCCTGTTGACCAGGGCACCCGTGGCTGCACAGAAGTCGTCTACCACTTTGTTAGCAGTAGTGATAGAGCGACTGTCTGTGCCGACGATGGTGATGTCGTCCATGTACGCCATCACCTTCAACCTTCCCCCCCGGCCACCTGGGAGCAGGTAGCCAGAGATGGTCGGCGCCCTTCGTATTGCTTGGAGGAAGGGCTCCAGGTAGCCCGTCCGAGGGCCTTAGAGCGTATAGACCCTGGTAGAACTCCCTGGCCGCCTCCTGGACCTCGGCCTCTTCAGACACCACCACACCTGTGCTGTTATAAAGAGAAGAGATGTTAGTTCTCTTTGACCGTGCCTTGGTCAAATTCCATTCCTCCCTCAGGACGTCATCCATGGAGCGGTAGGGAATACCACACTCCTGGAGGAGGATGACGTCCGAGGGAGCTGTTGCAGAATGGAGAAAACTGTGTGTCTTTTTGGTATGGTCTTTAATGCTGCGGGTGTTTAGTGTTATAATGGT
>JAERUA010000026.1:67725-104900 GCA_022829145.1 Albula goreensis
TTAACTTTGCCTTACAATTTTGTTTCATTAGTGTCATGACTTTTAAATAAATGAATGTATTTTAAATGGAATGAAATTAAAAACCTAATAAAGTCACTTAATTTAGGTTATTCCCAGTCATTCTAAGCAGAAAAAAAATGAACAGTTTTCTTTGAGAGTTGAGATTTTTGCCATTTTTTTTCACATGGACCTTATGATTTTTCAGATTTGGGGTTGAACAGGCCAACGCATTTTCTGCCCTTTAAGTCATTTCTGGTGATTTCTTTTGTCATATTCACTTAATTTAGGTTATTCCCAGTCATTCTATGCAAAAAGATCAACAGTCTTGCGAGTTGAGATTTTTGCCATTGTTTTCAACCGCGGACCTTACGATTTTTTCAGATTTGGGGTTGAACAGGCCAAATGCATTTTCTGCCCTTTAAGTCATTTCTGGTGATTTCTTTTGTCATATTCACTTAATTTAGGTTATTCCCAGTCATTCTGAGCAGAAAAATCAACAGTTTTGCTGAGTTGAGATTTTTGCCATTTTTTTTTTTTTCAACCGCGGACCTTACGATTTTCAGATTTGGGGTTGAACAGGCTAACGCATTTTCTGCCCTTTAAGTCATTTCTGGTGATTTCTTTTTGTCATATTCACTTAATTTAGGTTATTCCCAGTCATTCTGAGAAGAAAAATCAACAGTTTATCGAGTTGAGTTTTGCCATTTTCTCAACCGCGGACCTTGCGATTTTCAGATTTGGGGCTGAACAGGCCCAATGCATTTTCTGCCCTTTAAGTCATTTCTGGTGATTTCTTTTGTCATATTCACTTAATTTAGGTTATTCCCAGTCATTCTGAGCAGAAAAATGAACAGTTTTGCGAGTTGAGATTTTTTGCCATTTTTTCAACCGCGGACCTTACGATTTTCAGATTTGGGCTGAACAGGCCCAACGCATTTTCTGCCCGTTAAGGCATATCTTGTGATTTCTTTTGTCATATTCACTTAATTTAGGTTATTCCCAGTCATTCTAAGCAGAAAAAATCAACAGTTTAGCAGAGTGTAGATTTTTGCCATTTTTTTCAACCGCGGACCTTGCGATTTTTTTCAGATTTGAGGCTGAACAGGCCGAATGCATTTCTGCCCTTTCACGTCATTTCTGGTGATTTCTTTTTCATATTCACTTAATTTAGGTTATTCCCAGTCTTTCTGAGCAGAAAAATCAACAGTTTTGCGAGTTGAGATTTTTACCATTTTTTCAACCTTCGATTTTTTCAGATTTGGGGCTGAACAGGCCCAATGCATTTTTCTGCCCTTTAAGTCCTTTCTGGTGATTTCTTTTGTCATATTCACTTAATTTAGGTTATTCCCAGTCATTCTAAGCAGAAAAATCAACAGTTTTGCGAGTTGAGATTTTTGCCATTTTTTCAACCCGCGGACCTTACGATTTTTTCAGATTTGGGGTTGAACAGGCCCAACGCATTTTCTGCCCTTTAAGTCATTTCTGGTGAGTTCTTTTGTCATATTCACTTAATTTAGGTTATTCCCAGTCATTCTATGCAAAAAGATCAACAGTCTTGCGAGTTGAGATTTTTGCCATTGTTTTCAACCCCGCGGACCTTACGATTTTTCAGATGTGGGGTTGAACAGGCCAAATGCATTTTCTGCCCTTTAAGGCATTTCTGGTGAGTTCTTTTGTCATATTCACTTAATTTAGGTTATTCCCAGTCATTCTAAGCAGAAAAATCAACAGTTTTGCGAGTTGAGATTTTTGCCATTCTTTTCAACCACGGACCTTACGATTTTTCAGATTTGGGGTTGAACAGGCCAAATGCATTTTCTGCCCTTTAAGTCATTTCTGGTGATTTCTTTTGTCATATTCACTTAATTTAGGTTATTCCCAGTCATTCTGAGCAGAAAAATCAACAGTTTTTGCAGAGTGTAGATTTTGCCATTTTTTTCAACCCATGAACCTTGCGATTTTTCAGATTCGGGGCTGAACAGGCCTAATGCATTTTCTGCCCTTTAAGTCAATTCTGGTGATTTCTTTTGTCATATTCACTTAATTTAGGTTATTCCCAGTCATTCTGAGCAGAAAAATCAACAGTTTTGCGAGTTGAGATTTTGCCATTTTTTCAACCGCGGACCTTACGATTTTTCAGATTTGGGGTTGAACAGGCCCAATGCATTTTCTGCCCTTTAAGTCATTTCTGGTGATTTCTTTTGTCATATTCACTTAATTTAGGTTATTCCCAGTCATTCTGAGCAGAAAATCAACAGTTTTGAGTTGAGATTTTGCCATTTTTTCAATCATGGACCTTACGATTTTTCAGATTTTGGGGTTGAACAGGCCCAACGCATTTTCTGCCCTTTAAGTCATTTCTGGTGATTTTTTTGTCATATTCACTTAATTTAGGTTATTCCCAGTCATTCTGAGCAGAAAAATCAACAGTTTTGCGAGTTGAGATTTTTGCCATTGTTTTCAATCAACCGCGGACCTTACAATTTTTTTCAGATTTGGGTTCAACAGGCCCAACGTGTTGACTGGGAATAACCTAAATTAAGTGAATATGACAAAAGAAATCACCAGAAATGACTTAAAGGGCAGAAAATGCGTTGGGCCTGTTCAACCCCAAATCTGAAAAAATCGTAAGGTCCGCGGTTGAAAAAATGGCAAAAATCTCAACTCAAAACTGTTGATTTTTCTGCTTAGAATGACTGGGAATAACCTAAATTAAGTGAATATGACAAAAGAAATCACCAGAAATGACTTAAAGGGCAGAAAATGCGTTGGGCCTGTTCAACCCCAAATCTGAAAAAATCGTAAGGTCCGCGGTTGAAAAAAATGGCAAAAATCTCAACTCGCAAAACTGTTGATTTTTCTGCTTAGAATGACTGGGAATAACCTAAATTAAGTGAATATGACAAAAGAAATCACCAGAAATGACTTAAAGGGCAGAAAATGCATTGGGCCTGTTCAACCCCAAATCTGAAAAAATCGTAAGGTCCGCGGTTGAAAAAATGGCAAAAATCTCAACTCGCAAAACTGTTGATTTTTCTGCTTAGAATGACTGGGAATAACCTAAATTAAGTGAATATGACAAAAGAAATCACCAGAAATGACTTAAAGGGCAGAAAATGCGTTGGGCCTGTTCAACCCCAAATCTGAAAAAATCGTAAGGTCCGCGGTTGAAAAAAATGGCAAAAATCTCACTCAACGCAAAACTGTTGATTTTTCTGCTTAGAATGACTGGGAATAACCTAAATTAAGTGAATATGACAAAAGAAATCACCAGAAATGACTTAAAGGGCAGAAAATGCGTTGGGCCTGTTCAACCCCAAATCTGAAAAAATCGTAAGGTCCGCGGTTGAAAAAAATGGCAAAAATCTCAACTCGCAAAACTGTTGATTTTTCTGCTTAGAATGACTGGGAATAACCTAAATTAAGTGAATATGACAAAAGAAATCACCAGAAATGACTTAAAGGGCAGAAAATGCGTTGGGCCTGTTCAACCCCAAATCTGAAAAAATCGTAAGGTCCGCGGTTGAAAAAAATGGCAAAAATCTCAACTCGCAAAACTGTTGATTTTTCTGCTTAGAATGACTGGGAATAACCTAAATTAAGTGAATATGACAAAAGAAATCACCAGAAATGACTTAAAGGGCAGAAAATGCATTGGGCCTGTTCAACCCCAAATCTGAAAAAATCGCAAGGTCCGCGGTTGAAAAAAATGGCAAAAATCTCAACTCGCAAAACTGTTGATTTTTCTGCTTAGAATGACTGGGAATAACCTAAATTAAGTGAATATGACAAAAGAAATCACCAGAAATGACTTAAAGGGCAGAAAATGCATTTGGCCTGTTCAACCCCAAATCTGAAAAAATCGTAAGGTCCGCGGTTTAAAAAAAATGGCAAAAATCTCAATCTGCAAAACTGTTGATTTTTCTGCTTAGAATGACTGGGAATAACCTAAATTAAGTGAATATGACAAAAGAAATCACCAGAAATGACTTAAAGGGCAGAAAATGCATGGGGCCTGTTCAACCCCAAATCTGAAAAAATCGTAAGGTCCGCGGTTGAAAAAATGGCAAAAATCTCAACTCGCAAAACTGTTGATTTTTCTGCTTAGAATGACTGGGAATAACCTAAATTAAGTGAATATGACAAAAGAAATCACCAGAAAATGACTTAAAGGGCAGAAAATGCATTGGGCCTGTTCAACCCCAAATCTGAAAAAATCGCAAGGTCCGCGGTTGAAAAAAATGGCAAAAATCTCAACTCGCAAAACTGTTGATTTTTCTGCTTAGAATGACTGGGAATAACCTAAATTAAGTGAATATGACAAAAGAAATCACCAGAAATGACTTAAAGGGCAGAAAATGCATTGGGCCTGTTCAACCCCAAATCTGAAAAAATCGTAAGGTCCGCGGTTGAAAAAATGGCAAAAATCTCAACTCGCAAAACTGTTGATTTTTCTGCTTAGAATGACTGGGAATAACCTAAATTAAGTGAATATGACAAAAGAAATCACCAGAAATGACTTAAAGGGCAGAAAATGCGTTGGGCCTGTTCAACCCCAAATCTGAAAAAATCGTAAGGTCCGCGGTTGAAAAAAATGGCAAAAATCTCAACTCGCAAAACTGTTGATTTTTCTGCTTAGAATGACTGGGAATAACCTAAATTAAGTGAATATGACAAAAGAAATCACCAGAAATGACTTAAAGGGCAGAAAATGCGTTGGGCCTGTTCAACCCCAAATCTGAAAAAATCGTAAGGTCCGCGGTTGAAAAAAATGGCAAAAATCTCAACTCGCAAAACTGTTGATTTTTCTGCTTAGAATGACTGGGAATAACCTAAATTAAGTGAATATGACAAAAGAAATCACCAGAAATGACTTAAAGGGCAGAAAATGCATTGGGCCTGTTCAACCCCAAATCTGAAAAAATCGTAAGGTCCGCGGTTGAAAAAATGGCAAAAATCTCAACTCAAAACTGTTGATTTTTCTGCTTAGAATGACTGGGAATAACCTAAATTAAGTGAATATGACAAAAGAAATCACCAGAAATGACTTAAAGGGCAGAAAATGCATTGGGCCTGTTCAACCCCAAATCTGAAAAAATCGTAAGGTCCGCGGTTGAAAAAAATGGCAAAAATCTCAACTCGCAAAACTGTTGATTTTTCTGCTTAGAATGACTGGGAATAACCTAAATTAAGTGAATATGACAAAAGAAATCACCAGAAATGACTTAAAGGGCAGAAAATGCGTTGGGCCTGTTCAACCCCAAATCTGAAAATCGTAAGGTCCGCGGTTGAAAAAAATGGCAAAAATCTCAACTCGCAAAACTGTTGATTTTTCTGCTTAGAATGACTGGGAATAACCTAAATTAAGTGAATATGACAAAAGAAATCACCAGAAATGACTTAAAGGGCAGAAAATGCATTGGGCCTGTTCAACCCCAAATCTGAAAAAATCGTAAGGTCAGCGGTTGAAAAAATGGCAAAAATCTCAACTCGCAAAACTGTTGATTTTTCTGCTTAGAATGACTGGGAATAACCTAAATTAAGTGAATATGACAAAAGAAATCACCAGAAATGACTTAAAGGGCAGAAAATGCATTGGGCCTGTTCAACCCCAAATCTGAAAAAATCGTAAGGTCCGCGGTTGGTTGAAAAAAATGGCAAAAATCTCAACTCGCAAAACTGTTGATTTTTCTGCTTAGAATGACTGGGAATAACCTAAATTAAGTGAATATGACAAAAGAAATCACCAGAAATGACTTAAAGGGCAGAAAATGCATTGGGCCTGTTCAACCCCAAATCTGAAAAAACGTAAGGTCCGCGGTTGAAAAAAATGGCAAAAATCTCAACTCGCAAAACTGTTGATTTTTCTGCTTAGAATGACTGGGAATAACCTAAATTAAGTGAATATGACAAAAGAAATCACCAGAAATGACTTAAAGGGCAGAAAATGCGTTGGGCCTGTTCAACCCCAAATCTGAAAATCGTAAGGTCGCGGTTGAAAAAATGGCAAAGGTCCGCGGTTGAAAAAATGGCAAAAATCTCAACTCGCAAAACTGTTGATTTTTCTGCTTAGAATGACTGGGAATAACCTAAATTAAGTGAATATGACAAAAGAAATCACAAGAAATGACTTAACGGGCAGAAAATGCATTGGGCCTGTTCAACCCCAAATCTGAAAAAATCGTAAGGTCCGCGGTTGAAAAAAATGGCAAAAATCTCAACTCGCAAAACTGTTGATTTTTCTGCTTAGAATGACTGGGAATAACCTAAATTAAGTGAATATGACAAAAGAAATCACCAGAAATGACTTAAAGGGCAGAAAATGCGTTGGGCCTGTTCAACCCCAAATCTGAAAAAATCGTAAGGTCCGCGGTTGAAAAAATGGCAAAATCTCAACTCGCAAAACTGTTGATTTTTCTGCTTAGAATGACTGGGAATAACCTAAATTAAGTGAATATGACAAAAGAAATCACCAGAAATGACTTAAAGGGCAGAAAATGCGTTGGGCCTGTTCAACCCCAAATCTGAAAAAATCGTAAGGTCCGCGGTTGAAAAAATGGCAAAAATCTCAACTCGCAAAACTGTTGATTTTTCTGCTTAGAATGACTGGGAATAACCTAAATTAAGTGAATATGACAAAAGAAATCACCAGAAATGACTTAAAGGGCAGAAAATGCATTGGGCCTGTTCAACCCCAAATCTGAAAAAATCGTAAGGTCCGCGGTTGAAAAAAATGGCAAAAATCTCAACTCGCAAAACTGTTGATTTTTTCTGCTTAGAATGACTGGGAATAACCTAAATTAAGTGAATATGACAAAAGAAATCACCAGAAATGACTTAAAGGGCAGAAAATGCATTGGGCCTGTTCAACCCCAAATCTGAAAAAACGTAAGGTCCGCGGTTGAAAAAAATGGCAAAAATCTCAACTCGCAAAACTGTTGATTTTTCTGCTCAGAATGACTGGGAATAACCTAAATTAAGTGAATATGACAAAAGAAATCACCAGAAATGACTTAAAGGGCAGAAAATGCATTGGGCCTGTTCAACCCCAAATCTGAAAAAATCGTAAGGTCCGCGGTTGAAAAAAATGGCAAAAATCTCAACTCGCAAAACTGTTGATTTTTCTGCTTAGAATGACTGGGAATAACCTAAATTAAGTGAATATGACAAAAGAAATCACCAGAAATGACTTAAAGGGCAGAAAATGCATTGGGCCTGTTCAACCCCAAATCTGAAAAAATCGTAAGGTCCGCGGTTGAAAAAATGGCAAAAATCTCAACTCGCAAAACTGTTGATTTTTCTGCTTAGAATGACTGGGAATAACCTAAATTAAGTGAATATGACAAAAGAAATCACCAGAAATGCCTTAACGGGCAGAAAATGCATTGGGCCTGTTCAACCCCAAATCTGAAAAAATCGTAAGGTCCGCGGTTGAAAAAATGGCAAAAATCTCAACTCGCAAAACTGTTGATTTTTCTGCTTAGAATGACTGGGAATAACCTAAATTAAGTGAATATGACAAAAGAAATCACCAGAAATGACTTAAAAGGGCAGAAAATGCATTTGGGCCTGTTCAACCCCAAATCTGAAAAAAATCGTAAGGTCCGCGGTTGAAAAAATGGCAAAAATCTCAACTCGCAAAACTGTTGATTTTTCTGCTTAGAATGACTGGGAATAACCTAAATTAAGTGAATATGACAAAAGAAATCACCAGAAATGACTTAAAGGGCAGAAAATGCGTTGGGCCTGTTCAACCCCAAATCTGAAAAAATCGTAAGGTCCGCGGTTGAAAAAATGGCAAAAATCTCAACTCGCAAAACTGTTGATTTTTCTGCTTAGAATGACTGGGAATAACCTAAATTAAGTGAATATGACAAAAGAAATCACCAGAAATGACTTAAAGGGCAGAAAATGCATTGGGCCTGTTCAACCCCAAATCTGAAAAAATCGTAAGGTCCGCGGTTGAAAAAAATGGCAAAAATCTCAACTCGCAAAACTGTTGATTTTTCTGCTTAGAATGACTGGGAATAACCTAAATTAAGTGAATATGACAAAAGAAATCACCAGAAATGACTTAAAGGGCAGAAAATGCGTGGGCCTGTTCAACCCCAAATCTGAAAAAATCGTAAGGTCCGCGGTTGAAAAAAATGGCAAAAATCTCAACTCGCAAAACTGTTGATTTTTCTGCTTAGAATGACTGGGAATAACCTAAATTAAGTGAATATGACAAAAGAAATCACCAGAAATGACTTAAAGGGCAGAAAATGCATTGGGCCTGTTCAACCCCAAATCTGAAAAACCGTAAGGTCCGCGGTTGAAAAAAATGGCAAAAATCTCAACTCGCAAAACTGTTGATTTTTCTGCTTAGAATGACTGGGAATAACCTAAATTAAGTGAATATGACAAAAGAAATCACCAGAAATGACTTAAAGGGCAGAAAATGCATTGGGCCTGTTCAACCCCAAATCTGAAAAAATCGTAAGGTCCGCGGTTGAAAAAAATGGCAAAAATCTCAACTCGCAAAACTGTTGATTTTTCTGCTTAGAATGACTGGGAATAACCTAAATTAAGTGAATATGACAAAAGAAATCACCAGAAATGACTTAAAGGGCAGAAAATGCGTTGGGCCTGTTCAACCCCAAATCTGAAAAAATCGTAAGGTCCGCGGTTGAAAAAAATGGCAAAAATCTCAACTCGCAAAACTGTTGATTTTTCTGCTTAGAATGACTGGGAATAACCTAAATTAAGTGAATATGACAAAAGAAATCACCAGAAATGACTTAAAGGGCAGAAAATGCGTTGGGCCTGTTCACCCCAAATCTGAAAAAATCGTAAGGTCCGCGGTTGAAAAAAATGGCAAAAATCTCAACTCGCAAAACTGTTGATTTTTCTGCTTAGAATGACTGGGAATAACCTAAATTAAGTGAATATGACAAAAGAAATCACCAGAAATGACTTAAAGGGCAGAAAATGCATTGGGCCTGTTCAACCCCAAATCTGAAAAAATCGTAAGGTCCGCGGTTGAAAAAATGGCAAAAATCTCAACTCGCAAAACTGTTGATTTTTCTGCTTAGAATGACTGGGAATAACCTAAATTAAGTGAATATGACAAAAGAAATCACCAGAAATGACTTAAAGGGCAGAAAATGCGTTGGGCCTGTTCAACCCCAAATCTGAAAAAACGTAAGGTCCGCGGTTGAAAAAAATGGCAAAAATCTCAACTCGCAAAACTGTTGATTTTTCTGCTTAGAATGACTGGGAATAACCTAAATTAAGTGAATATGACAAAAGAAATCACCAGAAATGACTTAAAGGGCAGAAAATGCGTTGGGCCTGTTTCAACCCCAAATCTGAAAAAATCGTAAGGTCCGCGGTTGAAAACAATGGCAAAAATCTCAACTCGCAAAACTGTTGATTTTTCTGCTTAGAATGACTGGGAATAACCTAAATTAAGTGAATATGACAAAAGAAATCACCAGAAATGACTTAAAGGGCAGAAAATGCATTGGGCCTGTTCAACCCCAAATCTGAAAAAATCGTAAGGTCCGCGGTTGAAAAAAATGGCAAAAATCTCAACTCGCAAAACTGTTGATTTTTCTGCTTAGAATGACTGGGAATAACCTAAATTAAGTGAATATGACAAAAGAAATCACCAGAAATGACTTAAAGGGCAGAAAATGCATTGGGCCTGTTCAACCCCAAATCTGAAAAAATCGTAAGGTCCGCGGTTGAAAAAATGGCAAAATTCTCAACTCGCAAAACTGTTGATTTTTCTGCTTAGAATGACTGGGAATAACCTAAATTAAGTGAATATGACAAAAGAAATCACCAGAAATGACTTAAAGGGCAGAAAATGCATTGGGCCTGTTCAACCCCAAATCTGAAAAAATCGCAAGGTCCGCGGTTGAAAAAAATGGCAAAAATCTCAACTCGCAAAACTGTTGATTTTTCTGCTTAGAATGACTGGGAATAACCTAAATTAAGTGAATATGACAAAAGAAATCACCAGAAATGACTTAAAGGGCAGAAAATGCATTGGGCCTGTTCAACCCCAAATCTGAAAAAATCGTAAGGTCCGCGGTTGAAAACAATGGCAAAAATCTCAACTCGCAAGACTGTTGATCTTTTTGCATAGAATGACTGGGAATAACCTAAATTAAGTGAATATGACAAAAGAAATCACCAGAAATGACTTAAAGGGCAGAAAATGCGTTGGGCCTGTTCAGCCCCAAATCTGAAAAAAATCGCAAGGTCCGCGGTTGAAAAAATGGCAAAAAAATCTCAACTCGCAAAACTGTTGATTTTTCTGCTTAGAATGACTGGGAATAACCTAAATTAAGTGAATATGACAAAAGAAATCACCAGAAATGACTTAAGGGGCAGAAAATGCATTGGGCCTGTTCAACCCCAAATCTGAAAAAATCGTAAGGTCCGCAGCGGTTGAAAATAATGGCAAAAATCTCAACTCGCAAAACTGTTGATTTTTCTGCTTAGAATGACTGGGAATAACCTAAATTAAGTGAATATGACAAAAGAAATCACCAGAAATGACTTAAAGGGCAGAAAATGCATTGGGCCTGTTCAACCCCAAATCTGAAAAAATCGCAAGGTCCGCAGTTGAAAAAAATGGCAAAAACTCAACTCGTAAAACTGTTGATTTTTCTGCTCAGAATGACTGGGAATAACCTAAATTAAGTGAATATGACAAAAGAAATCACCAGAAATGACTTAAAGGGCAGAAAATGCGTTGGGCCTGTTCAACCCCAAATCTGAAAAAATCGTAAGGTCCGCGGTTGAAAAAAATGGCAAAAATCTCAACTCGCAAAACTGTTGATTTTTCTGCTCAGAATGACTGGGAATAACCTAAATTAAGTGAATATGACAAAAGAAATCACCAGAAATGACTTAAAGGGCAGAAAATGCGTTGGGCCTGTTCAACCCCAAATCTGAAAAAATCGTAAGGTCCGCGGTTGAAAAAAATGGCAAAAATCTCAACTCGCAAAACTGTTGATTTTTCTGCTTAGAATGACTGGGAATAACCTAAATTAAGTGAATATGACAAAAGAAATCACCAGAAATGACTTAAAGGGCAGAAAATGCGTTGGGCCTGTTCAACCCCAAATCTGAAAAAACGTAAGGTCCCGGTTGAAAAAATGGCAAAAATCTCAACTCGCAAAACTGTTGATTTTTCTGCTTAGAATGACTGGGAATAACCTAAATTAAGTGAATATGACAAAAGAAATCACCAGAAATGACTTAAAGGGCAGAAAATGCATTGGGCCTGTTCAACCCCAAATCTGAAAAAATCGTAAGGTCCGCGGTTGAAAAAAATGGCAAAAATCTCAACTCGCAAAACTGTTGATTTTTCTGCTCAGAATGACTGGGAATAACCTAAATTGAGGAAATATGACAAAAGAAATCACAAGAAATGCCTTAAAGGGCAGAAAATGCATTGGGCCTGTTCAACCCCAAATCTGAAAAAATCGTAAGGTCCGCGGTTGAAAAAATGGCAAAAATCTCAACTCGCAAAACTGTTGATTTTTCTGCTTAGAATGACTGGGAATAACCTAAATTAAGTGAATATGACAAAAGAAATCACCAGAAATGACTTAAAGGGCAGAAAATGCGTTGGGCCTGTTCAACCCCAAATCTGAAAAAATCGTAAGGTCCGCGGTTGAAAAAAATGGCAAAAATCTCAACTCGCAAAACTGTTGATTTTTCTGCTCAGAATGACTGGGAATAACCTAAATTAAGTGAATATGACAAAAGAAATCACCAGAAATGACTTAAAGGGCAGAAAATGCATTGGGCCTGTTCAACCCCAAATCTGAAAAAATCGTAAGGTCGCGGTTGAAAAAAATGGCAAAAATCTCAACTCGCAAAACTGTTGATTTTTCTGCTTAGAATGACTGGGAATAACCTAAATTAAGTGAATATGACAAAAGAAATCACCAGAAATGACTTAAAGGGCAGAAAATGCATTGGGCCTGTTCAACCCCAAATCTGAAAAAATCGTAAGGTCCGCGGTTGAAAAAATGGCAAAAATCTCAACTCGCAAAACTGTTGATTTTTCTGCTTAGAATGACTGGGAATAACCTAAATTAAGTGAATATGACAAAAGAAATCACCAGAAATGACTTAAAGGGCAGAAAAATGGGCCTGTTCAACCCAAATCTGAAAAAAATCGTAAGGTCCGCGGTTGAAAAAAATGGCAAAAATCTCAACTCGCAAAACTGTTGATTTTTCTGCTTAGAATGACTGGGAATAACCTAAATTAAGTGAATATGACAAAAGAAATCACCAGAAATGACTTAAAGGGCAGAAAATGCGTTGGGCCTGTTCAACCCCAAATCTGAAAAAATCGTAAGGTCCGCGGTTGAAAAAAATGGCAAAAATCTCAACTCGCAAAACTGTTGATTTTTCTGCTTAGAATGACTGGGAATAACCTAAATTAAGTGAATATGACAAAAGAAATCACCAGAAATGACTTAAAGGGCAGAAAATGCATTGGGCCTGTTCAACCCCAAATCTGAAAAAATCGTAAGGTCCGGTTGAAAAAAATGGCAAAAATCTCAACTCGCAAAACTGTTGATTTTTCTGCTTAGAATGACTGGGAATAACCTAAATTAAGTGAATATGACAAAAGAAATCACCAGAAATGACTTAAAGGGCAGAAAATGCATGGGCCTGTTCAACCCCAAATCTGAAAAAATCGTAAGGTCCGCGGTTGAAAAAAATGGCAAAAATCTCAACTCGCAAAACTGTTGATTTTTCTGCTTAGAATGACTGGGAATAACCTAAATTAAGTGAATATGACAAAAGAAATCACCAGAAATGACTTAAAGGGCAGAAAATGCATTTGGGCCTGTTCAACCCCAAATCTGAAAAAATCGTAAGGTCCGCGGTTGAAAAAATGGCAAAAATCTCAACTCGCAAAACTGTTGATTTTTCTGCTAGAATGACTGGGAATAACCTAAATTAAGTGAATATGACAAAAGAAATCACCAGAAATGACTTAAAGGGCAGCAGAAAATGCATTGGGCCTGTTCAACCCCAAATCTGAAAAAAAATCGTAAGGTCCGCGGTTGAAAAAATGGCAAAAATCTCAACTCGCAAAACTGTTGATTTTTCTGCTTAGAATGACTGGGAATAACCTAAATTAAGTGAATATGACAAAAGAAATCACCAGAAATGACTTAAAGGGCAGAAAATGCATTTGGCCTGTTCAACCCCAAATCTGAAAAAATCGTAAGGTCCGCGGTTGAAAAAATGGCAAAAATCTCTCAACTCGCAAAACTGTTGATTTTCTGCTTAGAATGACTGGGAATAACCTAAATTAAGTGAATATGACAAAAGAAATCACCAGAAATGACTTAAAGGGCAGAAAATGCGTTGGGCCTGTTCAACCCCAAATCTGAAAAAATCGTAAGGTCCGCGGTTGAAAAAATGGCAAAAATCTCAACTCGCAAAACTGTTGATTTTTCTGCTTAGAATGACTGGGAATAACCTAAATTAAGTGAATATGACAAAAGAAATCACAAGAAATGACTTAAAGGGCAGAAAATGCATTGGGCCTGTTCAACCCCAAATCTGAAAAAAAATCGCAAGGTCCGCGGTTGAAAATAATGGCAAAAATCTCAACTCGCAAAACTGTTGATTTTTCTGCTTAGAATGACTGGGAATAACCTAAATTAAGTGAATATGACAAAAGAAATCACCAGAAATGACTTAAAGGGCAGAAAATGCGTTGGGCCTGTTCAACCCCAAATCTGAAAAAATCGTAAGGTCCGCGGTTGAAAAAATGGCAAAAATCTCAACTCGCAAAACTGTTGATTTTTCTGCTTAGAATGACTGGGAATAACCTAAATTAAGTGAATATGACAAAAGAAATCACCAGAAATGACTTAAAGGGCAGAAAATGCGTTGGGCCTGTTCAACCCCAAATCTGAAAAAATCGTAAGGTCCGCGGTTGAAAAAATGGCAAAAATCTCAACTCGCAAAACTGTTGATTTTTCTGCTTAGAATGACTGGGAATAACCTAAATTAAGTGAATATGACAAAAGAAATCACCAGAAATGACTTAAAGGGCAGAAAATGCGTTGGGCCTGTTCAACCCCAAATCTGAAAAAAACGTAAGGTCCGCGGTTGAAAAAAATGGCAAAAATCTCAACTCGCAAAACTGTTGATTTTTCTGCTTAGAATGACTGGGAATAACCTAAATTAAGTGAATATGACAAAAGAAATCACCAGAAATGACTTAAAGGGCAGAAAATGCGTTGGGCCTGTTCAACCCCAAATCTGAAAAAATCGTAAGGTCCGCGGTTGAAAAAAATGGCAAAAATCTCAACTCGCAAAACTGTTGATTTTTCTGCTTAGAATGACTGGGAATAACCTAAATTAAGTGAATATGACAAAAGAAATCACCAGAAATGACTTAAAGGGCAGAAAATGCGTTGGGCCTGTTCAACCCCAAATCTGAAAAAATCGTAAGGTCCGCGGTTGAAAAAATGGCAAAAATCTCAACTCGCAAAACTGTTGATTTTTCTGCTCAGAATGACTGGGAATAACCTAAATTAAGTGAATATGACAAAAGAAATCACCAGAAATGCCTTAAAGGGCAGAAAATGCATTGGGCCTGTTCAACCCCAAATCTGAAAAAAATCGTAAGGTCCGCGGTTGAAAACAATGGCAAAAATCTCAACTCGCAAAACTGTTGATTTTTCTGCTTAGAATGACTGGGAATAACCTAAATTAAGTGAATATGACAAAAGAAATCACCAGAAATGACTTAAAGGGCAGAAAATGCATTGGGCCTGTTCAGCCCCAAATCTGAAAAAATCGTAAGGTCCGCGGTTGAAAAAAATGGCAAAAATCTCAACTCGCAAAACTGTTGATTTTTCTGCTTAGAATGACTGGGAATAACCTAAATTAAGTGAATATGACAAAAGAAATCACCAGAAATGACTTAAAGGGCAGAAAATGCATTGGGCCTGTTCAACCCCAAATCTGAAAAAAAAATCGTAAGGTCCGCGGTTGAAAAAAATGGCAAAAATCTCAACTCGCAAAACTGTTGATTTTTCTGCTTAGAATGACTGGGAATAACCTAAATTAAGTGAATATGACAAAAGAAATCACCAGAAATGACTTAAAGGGCAGAAAATGCATTGGGCCTGTTCAACCCCAAATCTGAAAAAAATCGTAAGGTCCGCGGTTGAAAAAATGGCAAAAATCTCAACTTGCAAAACTGTTGATTTTTCTGCTTAGAATGACTGGGAATAACCTAAATTAAGTGAATATGACAAAAGAAATCACCAGAAATGACTTAAAGGGCAGAAAATGCATTGGGCCTGTTCAACCCCAAATCTGAAAAAATCGTAAGGTCCGCGGTTGAAAAAAATGGCAAAAATCTCAACTCGCAAAACTGTTGATTTTTCTGCTTAGAATGACTGGGAATAACCTAAATTAAGTGAATATGACAAAAGAAATCACCAGAAATGACTTAAAGGGCAGAAAATGCGTTGGGCCTGTTCAACCCCAAATCTGAAAAAATCGTAAGGTCCGCGGTTGAAAAAAATGGCAAAAATCTCAACTCGCAAAACTGTTGATTTTTCTGCTTAGAATGACTGGGAATAACCTAAATTAAGTGAATATGACAAAAGAAATCACCAGAAATGACTTAAAGGGCAGAAAATGCATTGGGCCTGTTCAACCCCAAATCTGAAAAAAATCGTAAGGTCCGCGGTTGAAAACAATGGCAAAAATCTCAACTCGCAAAACTGTTGATTTTTCTGCTCAGAATGACTGGGAATAACCTAAATTAAGTGAATATGACAAAAGAAATCACCAGAAATGACTTAAAGGGCAGAAAATGCGTTGGGCCTGTTCAGCCCCAAATCTGAAAAAATCGTAAGGTCCGCGGTTGAAAAAAAAAATGGCAAAAATCTCAACTCATAAAACTGTTGATTTTTCTGCTAGAATGACTGGGAATAACCTAAATTAAGTGACTTTTATTAGGTTTTTTTAATTTCCATTCCATTTAAAATACATTCATTTATTTAAAAGTCATGACACTAATGAAACAAAATTGTAAGGAAAAAGTTAAACAAAACCATAAAGAAAAAAAAACACATTTAAGGGGCAAGTAAAGCCTCACAGAAAATTAACAAGGAATTTACCAAACAAAAACAAAAAAGGAAAATAACTCTTTTAAAAGCAGAAAATGCAGAAACAAAAAGGGAAAAAATTCATGTGCTCGAGCTTTCGGTGGATTCAGCCCGGGGGGTGGACTATATGATCAGTTCTTTCCAGTGGTCCACCCCCCATTTCTCTTTTGCCAGTCTCTCGTTCTTTCGAAAGTCCACCACAACGCCGTCTTGGAGGAGGTTTTGAATTCTCCTCCGGAGAGTGACCAGATCTACGTTCTGTTGTTGGTAGACCTTGATGTTCCTCGTCTCCCACAGCACCTGCTTGATGGTGTTGATGATCCTCCACTGGCGCTGAAGCTTGATGGTCTGGCATCCCCCGGGCGGGCCGTAGAGGACGCTGTCAGACGTCAGGGAGGACCTCGGCAGGAGCCTGTTCAGGGAGACAGAGGACACAACAAGGCCCCAGACCCGTCTGGCCACGGAGCAGTCCCAGAACACGTGGTATACGTGTTCCGAGTCAGTGCATCCGTGGGGGCAGTTCTCCGTCAGGACCAGGTGCCGCCTATACATAAAAGACCTAGTAGGGAGACACATGTGAGCGGACATCCATGATATATCTTTTTGTCTGTTTGTGATGCATTTGTGGTTGATATTGTACCAGATTATTTTCGGGTCCAGGGCCGGACCACCCCTCGGGAGAGAGACAGTCTCTTTAGATTTTAGAAAGGACATTATGTCTCTGTATCTCCACGAGGTCAGTCCGGCCCGGGCAATCCCATCCTGAGAGCGAAAGCCCTCAACGCTCCGTAGGCGTACGGGGGGTCCCAGCTATATGGCATTCTGTGGTCCAGCACACCCAGGCCCATAGTCCTCAAGAAAGGGGTGGCGTAGTGCCTGGCGAATGCACACACCGCTTTATCCCCCTTCTGAGTGTTCTGGACCAAGGTGGCCAGACCCTGAGCCAAGATGATGTTTACCATGTCTGGGACCCCCCTGCCCCCCTTCTCTTCGTCCTTCTTCAGGAGCGTGGCCCTGCTCAGTTTCTCAAACGTGCTCCCCAGACAAAACGAAAGGCCATTCTGGTGATGGTTTTACCAGAGGCTCTGTCTGGGGGAAACACCCGACCCACATAGAGCAGGGCCGGGAGGACAATCGCCTTCAGGACCAGGATCTTACCCGTTATTGTGAGGGGCCGCGCGCTCCAGCTCCCCAGTTTTCCCTGGACGCGGCGGAGGACCTGGTCCCAGCTTTCCTCCCCCTCCGTCCGACTGGAAGGTCAGCCCCAGGAGCTTGATGTTATCTCTGCGTACAGGAAAAGAAAAGGTCAGCACCTCACACCAATGCGGCGACAGAAACAGTTCACTCTTGTCCCTGTTGACCAGGGCACCCGTGGCTGCACAGAAGTCGTCTACCACTTTGTTAGCAGTAGTGATAGAGCGACTGTCTGTGCCGACGATGGTGATGTCGTCCATGTACGCCATCACCTTCAACCTTCCCCCCCGGCCACCTGGGAGCAGGTAGCCAGAGATGGTCGGCGCCCTCCGTATTGCTTGGAGGAAGGGCTCCAGGTAGATGACGTACAGGAGGGGTGCCAGAGGGCATCCCTGCCTGACGCCAGACCTGATGGCGAAAGGGGCAGAGAGGTGTTGGTTGACTACCACTCTGCCCGCGATGTCTTTCAAACACATTTTGGTCCAGCGCAGGAGGGAGCTTGGAAAGTTAAACCTCTCCAGCACCCTCTCCAAGCACACGTGGTTGACCCTGTCAAAGGCCTTCTCTTGATCTAGGCTGAGAAGGCCAAGGGGGGACCCACGCTCCCCGGAGTGGATGATTAAGTCCCTCACGAGGAGCAGGTTGTCGTTGATGGACCTCCCTGGAACGCTGCACGTCTGGTCGGGGCCGATCACCGTTGTTATCAGGTCTTGGAACCTCCTCATCAGCGCTTTGGACATGATCTTATAGTCGACTGAGAGGAGGTTGATCGGCCGCCAGTTCCGGAGGTCCTTCAGGTCCCCCTTTTTGGGACAAGAGCTACTAAGCTCTGCCGCAGTGAGGCGCCTAACCGCCCCTCCCTGTACGCAGCCCCAAAGACCTCCGCCACGTCGTCCTTCAGGAGATCCCAAAAAGCCTGGTAGAATTCGGCTGGGATCCCGTCAGGACCGGGAGCTTTGTGTTGGTTTAGGGAGCGCACGGCCCGCGTAAGCTCCTCCGTGCTCAGCTCCTCCTCAATGGTGGATTCGTCACCCAGGCGTCTGTCCAGGCCGTCCAGGAAGGCGTCCATGAGAGCCCCGTCCGAGGGCCTTAGAGCGTATAGACCCTGGTAGAACTCCCTGGCCGCCTCCTGGAC
Source organism: Albula goreensis (assembly GCA_022829145.1). Lineage (NCBI taxonomy): Eukaryota > Metazoa > Chordata > Actinopteri > Albuliformes > Albulidae > Albula > Albula goreensis. The sequence goes on from JAERUA010000026.1 coordinate 86,218, forward strand.
CTCGGCCTCTTCAGACACCACCACACCTGTGCTGTTATAAAGAGAAGAGATGTTAGTTCTCTTTGACCGTGCCTTGCGGAAGAAGTACCTTGTGCATTTCTCATCCTCCTCGAGGCCCTGGAGTTTGGAGCGGAAGGTATATTTCTTCCGCTCCTCCCGGTAGAGGGCGGAGAGGCTCTGCTTACATGCGGTGAGCTCGCTGCTTACCTCCAGGCCCAGGCGTTGGAGGAGGCTGAGTCTCTGGAGGGCCGCGTTGTGATGGTGGAAACGGGCCCTCTTTTCTCTTGCCTTCCTCCGCCCGACTGCCTGGAAGTAGGTGCTTTCACCATCTCCCACCACTCCACCGGGGAATGGAATAGGGGCTTTAGGGTTGCCCACTCCAGGTAACGCCTCGAGAAGGAGAGACGCACCTGGGGGTCCTGGAGATGGCTGGTGTTCATTCTCCAAGGACCCCTCAGTACTTTGATAGGCTTCTCCCAGACCAAGGACACGGTCACCGTGTGGTGGTCCGAGAAGTGCACTGCCCTGGTGGAGTATGAGTGCACTCTCAGGCCTGGGGACAGGAGGAGCATGTCAATTCGTGAAAATGAGGCACCGGAGGAGCTTACCCATGTGAATTGGGGGGGAGAGGCGCCACCGGCGTCGTGGAGGGAGAAATCTTCTATGATGGACCGCAGCTCCTCGCTGGATTTGTCCCTCCGGGGTCGGCTGCGGTCCTCGTCCCTAAGGGCACAGTTGAAATCCCCCCCCACAACAACCGGCATAGACGTATGGAGAAATGGTCTGATTTTTTTGAATAGGAGGACCCTCTCGGCGACACTGTTGGGGCCGTACACGTTGACCACCCGGAGTGGGGAACCCCCGACGTCCAAGTCGACGACGAGGATTCGCCCACTCTCTGCTGCTGCACTAGATGTTATTCTTATGTTTGGGTTCTTGGTCAACGTGCCGACCCCGTCCGCTCGGGCGATGTTAGAGCCCGACCAGAGAGAGTCCCCCATTCTCCATTCCTCCCTCAGGACGTCATCCATGGAGCGGTAGGGAATACCACACTCCTGGAGGAGGATGACGTCCGAGGGGAGCTGTTGCAGAATGGAGAAAACTGTGTGTCTTTTGGTATGGTCTTTAATGCTGCGGGTGTTTAGTGTTGTAATGGTGATAGTCATATTCAAAGTGTTATTGTTTGGTTGAGTCTAATGGACCGGAGTTGCTGATCGCGATATCCCGACAGATTTGGTTTAATCTGTCGAGAACCGTACCGTTTTGGCGCCTACTCACCCCCTCCTGCGGTCCGCCCACCTGTGTCTCCTGACTGCCCGGCGTGGTCCGTCCTGGAGAGGGGGGGTTAGTTGGCCTTACCCCCGGGTCCCGTCTCAGTCCAGGAGGCCCAGAACCCGGAGTCTGGTGCTGTCTGAGTTTGTCATGAGCTGGTTTGGGGCCAGGAACTGGTCGGTCATTTGTGGGTGTTTGATGTGTTAAAGTTGTATTTTGTGATGTTTTTGTTCTGGATTTCTGATCATTTCCTGTCGTTGGAATATGGGTTAGGGACAGTACTTTTAGGTTCGGGGGGGGTTGTATTAATTGCATGGGTTTGCTGTTTATTTCCACTTGTGTGGTTCTTGTTTGTTTTGCAGGTCTGGGGTTATTATATGGTGTCAATTTGGTCCTGTGAGGGCTGCCTGTTGATGCGGGTGTATGGGCATGTTTCCCTTTCCTTTTCCTCCTGCTAACATCTGTCCAAGTGTGTGTATTGTCAGAATCTGTGTCTGGTGTTGAGGAGTCGGACTCTTCCACCATGATCGGGGTGTCAGAGTCCGGCTCCTCTTTGATAGTGATGGTAGGTGGATTTGTCCGGGGTTTGATAACTGGGGGTCTTTGGTCTGGGGGGAGTGGAGTTTTCTATTGCTGGGGGTTCTTCGGGTGGGGTGAAGAGTGCCGGGGTGTCTGGTGGCTGGATTTGGGGCTGGGGCTGGGTTTGGGGCTGGGATTGTGGTGCTGTTTGTGCTGCCGATGGGGTTGGGGTTGGGGCGTGGGCAGAGTGAGAGGGGGGTGCGGTGTTCCTGGCCCTGTTGGCGTACGAGAGGGGGCAATCTCTAAAGAGATGCCCCCTGGCCCCGCAGAGGTTGCAGGGCCTCGGGTCACGGCACACCCTGGTCTCGTGCTCGCCTCCGCACGTTTTGCACTTGACCACTGTGCAGGCTGCGGCTAAGTGGCCTAACTCGCCGCATTTCCTGCACAGCTTGGGCATGCCGTGATAAAACACCACACCCCTGTTGTTCCCCAGCGTTATGGTGCTGGGGATGTGGCTCACTCCGCCTACTGCGGAGGGGTCGGGTTTGAGTTGGACCAACCATTTCCTGGCCCCTGTCCAGACTCCGTCCTCGTCTAGGACTCTCCTGGCGTCAGACTTGACGAGGCCATACCTGCCCAACCACGTCGAAACATCGTGGTCCTGCACAGCCTCGTTAAAAAACTGCACAGTGACCACTTTGTTCTCCGTGTCGGACAGGGGCTCGACGCAAAAATGACTGAGGGGACCCTTATCTTTCCCCTCTCTATAGAGGTTCCAGAACCTCTCCAGGACATTAGCGGTTTTGAAGCTGACCTCAAAGATGTCGGTCGGGCCAGGGACCTTCACCAGGCAGTTTAGGTCGGCCGGCACAAAGCCCATACCTCTCTGGAGAACCGCCCTACTAAACTCCAGACGGGTCATGCTGGTCACTCTCCGTTCCGTCAGGGGGGGGTTGGGGGTGTCGCCGCTGTTGTGTCCGCCGGCTCTTCCGTCTTCCACTGGCCGCACGGTGCCCGTCTCGGCTGCTCCGTCGGCCCTGGTTCCGGATGTGGAGTCGGCGGTGGCGGTGCCCTCATCTTCCTCCCCCCGGATCCACGTCAGGCGCACGGCGTTGTGGCGGCGCATCCCAGGGGTCGGACGGGATGCCATCTCCCTCTCTCTAGGTCCGGACTCGACCTGTTATGAGAGAGAAGAACAAACAAAACAGGGGACAATGGACAGCACTCCGGCGAATGATGTTCCTTCCGGGAGGTCAGGACGGACGGCCTGAGGAGGGGGTAGCGAAGAGCTGGCCTCTCCCCAGGGTCGGGTGGAACCTCTTCCTGGTCGGCGGCGATGGACGATGTTGTAGCTCTCGCCTTCCGCCCTCAGTGGCTCCACCGGTCCCGGCCTCCGCACAGCCCGCTTCGCGCCTCGTCCTCCGAGTCGGGCTGGTGAACCTGCTGCGGGCAGGAGAGAAGAGGGGTGGAGGGGGGGTTGAGGGACGTGCAGGCCCAGGTGAATGGCGGGTAGAAGCCCGGAGAGGAAACCCTTCCGGGTCGACTCTCCGGGTGTTCCGCACTCCCCTCTGGTCTCCGGTCGTCGGCGTCCGCAGCAGCAGTCCCGATCCCGGATGGCGCCTTGAAGTCTTCTTGGCAGGGGTCTCGCCGGGTGCTGTCCTGTCTTCGGCAGGAGGGGCTAGGCAGGCCGCGGTCAGGCCACTGGTACCTGCTTCGCCCCAACTGCTGTTCGAGTCCGGCCTGGTCCGCTGATCTGGCAGGTCGACTGCAGCCGCGGTCAAGCCACTGGTACTGCAGTCTCACCACCAGATCCTCCAACAGAGAGAGGGAGAGATGGAGAGAGAAAGGCAAAAGATAGAGCACGAGCTCTGGCTAAATCCACCACGCACAATTCTCTTGTCCCACACTAGATGGCAGTGTGGGGCAAAGACTTGTGCGATTTGAAGAGAAACCCGAGCACATGTCCTAAATTAAGTGAATATGACAAAAGAAATCACCAGAAATGACTTAAAGGGCAGAAAATGCATTTGGCCTGTTCAACCCCAAATCTGAAAAAATCGTAAGGTCCGCGGTTGAAAACAATGGCAAAAATCTCAACTCTCAAAACTGTTGATTTTTCTGCTTAGAATGACTGGGAATAACCTAAATTAAGTGAATATGACAAAAGAAATCACCAGAAATGACTTAAAGGGCAGAAAATGCATTGGGCCTGTTCAGCCCCAAATCTGAAAAAATCGCAAGGTCCGCGGTTGAAAAAATGGCAAAAATCTCAACTCGCAAAACTGTTGATTTTTCTGCTTAGAATGACTGGGAATAACCTAAATTAAGTGAATATGACAAAAGAAATCACCAGAAATGACTTAAAGGGCAGAAAATGCATTGGGCCTGTTCAACCCCAAATCTGAAAAAATCGTAAGGTCTGCGGTTGAAAAAAATGGCAAAAATCTCAACTCGCAAAACTGTTGATTTTTCTGCTTAGAATGACTGGGAATAACCTAAATTAAGTGAATATGACAAAAGAAATCACCAGAAATGCCTTAAAGGGCAGAAAATGCATTTGGCCTGTTCAACCCCAAATCTGAAAAAATCGTAAGGTCCGCGGTTAAAAAAATGGCAAAATCTCAACTCGCAAAACTGTTGATTTTTCTGCTTAGAATGACTGGGAATAACCTAAATTAAGTGAATATGACAAAAGAAATCACCAGAAATGACTTAAAGGGCTGTGACGGAGAACTGATTTATATTTTATTCTCCGCCCCAAATATCTGTCGCGGGATGGGGAAATTTAAAACCGTGCGTGTATAAAAGGGGGAAAAAGGAAAGGGAAAAAAACATCAAACTTTGTGTATGTATGTTCATTTATTTTTTGGTTTAAAAGTGCTGTTTGTTCGTTCAGGGTGGATATCGGTGTTTGTTGTCTGGGGGAAAAAATGTACTTTTCAAATGTAACCGTTTTAAATAGCGAACTACATATTCATTTAGCGGGTGCACACGTTATCTGTTTTGTTAGTTAGCTATGTTCACATTTCACGTTTATCATTCATCACTCGAACTTTCCGTAATTCATAAATCCCGGTTTACTCACTTGTGCGTCTGTGTCTGTTTCACGGGGTGTCAAAGGAGCGCATCGGGGAAAACATGGTGGTTTTAAGGATTATGGGTTAGTTCATTTTGGTTTGGAAGGTAGGGGAATTGTTTCAATGTTTTGTGTTATGTTATTGTATTGGTGATGTGGGAAAATGTATTTGTTTAATGTATTGTTTGTATATACTTTTGTTGTTTGATCATGAAAAGAATGGATAGATTATTGTTCCTTTGTAAGTTAATTGATTTTATTTTTGGAATGGTATGGTCGGGAGGGGGTAGCTTTATTTAAGGCCCTCCTGCTCTTTATTAAAGAGAAGGCTGTGGGTGAGGCAGGACCCTGAAAGCCAAAAAAGGAAATAATTGGGAACTGATTGCCCCAAATGTTTTTGTAAATATTTACTAATAATTAGCACTTTATTTTGTGTACAGTTTTTTTTTGATTAATCACTATAATAAAACCCACATTCACCCTATTTTTCTGTGTTGGCCTCTTGTTGACCGCTCGCCATCCTCACAAGGGCAGAAAATGCGTTGGGCCTGTTCAACCCCAAATCTGAAAAAACGTAAGGTCCGCGGTTGAAAAAAATGGCAAAAATCTCAACTCGCAAAACTGTTGATTTTTCTGCTTAGAATGACTGGGAATAACCTAAATTAAGTGAATATGACAAAAGAAATCACCAGAAATGACTTAAAGGGCAGAAAATGCGTTGGGCCTGTTCAACCCCAAATCTGAAAAAATCGTAAGGTCCGCGGTTGAAAAAAATGGCAAAAATCTCAACTCGCAAAACTGTTGATTTTTCTGCTTAGAATGACTGGGAATAACCTAAATTAAGTGAATATGACAAAAGAAATCACCAGAAATGACTTAAAGGGCAGAAAATGCATTGGGCCTGTTCAACCCCAAATCTGAAAAAATGTAAGGTCCGCGGTTGAAAAAAATGGCAAAAATCTCAACTCGCAAAACTGTTGATTTTTCTGCTTAGAATGACTGGGAATAACCTAAATTAAGTGAATATGACAAAAGAAATCACCAGAAATGCCTTAAAGGGCAGAAAATGCATTTGGCCTGTTCAACCCCAAATCTGAAAAAATCGTAAGGTCCGCGGTTAAAAAAATGGCAAAATTCTCAACTCGCAAAACTGTTGATTTTTCTGCTTAGAATGACTGGGAATAACCTAAATTAAGTGAATATGACAAAAGAAATCACCAGAAATGACTTAAAAGGGCTGTGACGGAGAACTGATTTATATTTTATTCTCCGCCCCAAATATCAGCGTCCCATGGATGGGGAAATTTAAAACCGTGACGTGTATATTAAGGGGGAAAAAGGAACATGGGAAAAAACATCAAACTTTGTGTATGTATGTTCATTTTTTTTGGTTTAAAAGTGCTGTTTGTTGCTCAGGGTGGATATCGGTGTTTGTTGTCTGGGGGAAAAATGTACTTTTCAAATGTAACGCAAAACTTTTAAATAGCGAACTACATATTCATTTAGCGGGTGCACATGTTATCTGTTTTGTTAGTTAGCTATGTTCACATTTCATGTTCATCATTCATCACGGTTGAAAAAAATCGAACTTTCCGTAATTCATAAATCCCGGTTTACTCACTTAAGTGTGCGTCTGTGTCTGTTTCACGGGGGTGTCAAAGGAGCGCACGGGGAAAACATGGTGGTTTTAAGGATTATGGGTAGCGTAGTTCATTTTGGTTTGGAAGGTAGGGAATTGTTTCAATGTTTTGTGTTATGTTATTGTATTGGTGATGGGGAAAATGTATTTGTTTAATGTATTGTTTGTATATACTTTTGTTGTTTGATCATGAAAAGAATGGATAGATTATTGTTCCTTTGTAAGTTAATTGATTTTATTTTGGAATGGTATGGTCGGGAGGGGGTAGCTTTATTTAAGGCCCTCCTGCTCTTTATTAAAGAGAAGGCTGTGGGTGAGGCAGGACCCTGAAAGCCAAAAAGGAAATAATTGGGACTGATTGCCCCAAATGTTTTTGTAAATATTTACTAATAATTAGCACTTTATTTTGTGTACAGTTTTTTTGATTAATCACTATAATAAAACCCACATTCACCCTATTTTTCTGTGTTGGCCTCTTGTTGACAAAGAAATCGCCATCCTCACAAGGGCAGAAAATGCGTTGGGCCTGTTCAACCCCAAATCTGAAAAAAAAACGTAAGGTCAGCGGTTGAAAAAAATGGCAAAAATCTCAACTCGCAAAACTGTTGATTTTTCTGCTTAGAATGACTGGGAATAACCTAAATTAAGTGAATATGACAAAAGAAATCACCAGAAATGACTTAAAGGGCAGAAAATGCGTTGGGCCTGTTCAACCCCAAATCTGAAAAAATCGTAAGGTCGCGGTTGAAAAAAATGGCAAAAATCTCAACTCGCAAAACTGTTGATTTTTCTGCTTAGAATGACTGGGAATAACCTAAATTAAGTGAATATGACAAAAGAAATCACCAGAAATGACTTAAAGGGCAGAAAATGCGTTGGGCCTGTTCAACCCCAAATCTGAAAAAAAAATGTAAGGTCGCGGTTGAAAAAATGGCAAAAATCTCAACTCGCAAAACTGTTGATTTTTCAGCTCAGAATGACTGGGAATAACCTAAATTAAGTGAATATGACAAAAGAAATCACCAGAAATGACGTAAAGGGCAGAAAATGCATTGGGCCTGTTCAGCCCCAAATCTGAAAAAATCGCAAGGTCGCGGTTGAAAAAAATGGCAAAAATCTCACACTCGCAAAACTGTTGATTTTCTGCTTAGAATGACTGGGAATAACCTAAATTAAGTGAATATGACAAAAGAAATCACCAGAAATGACTTAAAGGGCAGAAAATGCATTGGGCCTGTTCAGCCCTAAATCTGAAAAAAATCGTAAGGTCCGCGGTTGAAAACAATGGCAAAAATCTCAACTCGTAAAACTGTTGATTTTTCTGCTCAGAATGACTCGGAATAACCTAAATTAAGTGAATATGACAAAAGAAATCACCAGAAATGCCTTAAAGGGCAGAAAATGCATTGGGCCTGTTCAACCCCAAATCTGAAAAACCGTAAGGTCTGCGGTTGAAAAAAATGGCAAAAATCTCAACTCGCAAAACTGTTGATTTTCTGCTTAGAATGACTGGGAATAACCTAAATTAAGTGAATATGACAAAAGAAATCACCAGAAATGACTTAAAGGGCAGAAAATGCATTTGGCCTGTTCAACCCCAAATCTGAAAAAAAAAAACGTAAGGTCCGCGGTTGAAAAAAATGGCAAAAATCTCAACTCGTAAAACTGTTGATTTTTCTGCTTAGAATGACTGGGAATAACCTAAATTAAGTGAATATGACAAAAGAAATCACCAGAAATGACTTAAAAGGGCAGAAAATGCATTGGGCCTGTTCAACCCCAAATCTGAAAAAATCGCAAGGTCAGCGGTTGAAAAAAATGGCAAAAATCTCAACTAAAACTGTTGATTTTCTGCTTAGAAAGACTGGGAATAACCTAAATTAAGTGAATATGACAAAAGAAATCACCAGAAATGACTTAAAAAGGGCAGAAAATGCATTGGGCCTGTTCAGCCCCAAATCTGAAAAAAAATCGCAAGGTCCGCGGTTGAAAAAAATGGCAAAAATCTCACACTCGCTAAAACTGTTGATTTTTCTGCTTAGAATGACTGGGAATAACCTAAATTAAGTGAATATGACAAAAGAAATCACCAGAAATGACTTAAAGGGCAGAAAATGCATTGGGCCTGTTCAGCCCTAAATCTGAAAAAATCGCAAGGTCCGCGGTTGAAAACAATGGCAAAAATCTCAACTCGTAAAACTGTTGATTTTTCTGCTCAGAATGACTCGGAATAACCTAAATTAAGTGAATATGACAAAAGAAATCACCAGAAATGCCTTAAAGGGCAGAAAATGCATTGGGCCTGTTCAACCCCAAATCTGAAAAAAAACCGTAAGGTCTGCGGTTGAAAAAAATGGCAAAAATCTCAACTTTCGCAAAAACTGTTGATTTTTCTGCTTAGAATGACTGGGAATAACCTAAATTAAGTGAATATGACAAAAGAAATCACCAGAAATGACTTAAAGGGCAGAAAATACATTTGGCCTGTTCAACCCCAAATCTGAAAAAACGTAAGGTCCGCGGTTGAAAAAAATGGCAAAAATCTCAACTCGCAAAACTGTTGATTTTTCTGCTTACAATGACTGGGAATAACCTAAATTAAGTGAATATGACAAAAGAAATCACCAGAAATGACTTAAAGGGCAGAAAATGCATTGGGCCTGTTCAACCCCAAATCTGAAAAAATCGCAAGGTCCGCGGTTGAAAAAATGGCAAAAATCTCAACTCGCAAAACTGTTGATTTTTCTGCTCAGAATGACTGGGAATAACCTAAATTAAGTGAATATGACAAAAGAAATCACCAGAAATGACTTAAAGGGCAGAAAATGCATTGGCCTGTTCAGCCCCAAATCTGAAAAAATCGCAAAGGTCCGCGGTTGAAAAAAATGGCAAAAATCTCACTCGCAAAACTGTTGATTTTTCTGCTTAGAATGACTGGGAATAACCTAAATTAAGTGAATATGACAAAAGAAATCACCAGAAATGACTTAAAGGGCAGAAAATGCGTTGGGCCTGTTCAACCCCAAATCTGAAAAAATCGTAAGGTCCGCGGTTGAAAAAAATGGCAAAAATCTCAACTCGCAAAACTGTTGATTTTTCTGCTTAGAATGACTGGGAATAACCTAAATTAAGTGAATATGACAAAAGAAATCACCAGAAATGACTTAAAGGGCAGAAAATGCGTTGGGCCTGTTCAACCCCAAATCTGAAAAAAATGTAAGGTCCGCGGTTGAAAAAAATGGCAAAAATCTCAACTCGCAAAACTGTTGATTTTTCAGCTCAGAATGACTGGGAATAACCTAAATTAAGTGAATATGACAAAAGAAATCACCAGAAATGACTTCAAGGGCAGAAAATGCATTGGGCCTGTTCAACCCCAAATCTGAAAAAATCGTAAGGTCCGCGGTTGAAAAAAATGGCAAAAATCTCAACTCGCAAAACTGTTGATTTTTCTGCTTAGAATGACTGGGAATAACCTAAATTAAGTGAATATGACAAAAGAAATCACCAGAAATGACTTAAAGGGCAGAAAATGCATTGGGCCTGTTCAGCCCCAAATCTGAAAAAATCGCAAGGTCCGCGGTTGAAAAAAATGGCAAAAATCTACACTCGCTAAACTGTTGATTTTTCTGCTTAGAATGACTGGGAATAACCTAAATTAAGTGAATATGACAAAAGAAATCACCAGAAATGACTTAAAGGGCAGAAAATGCATTGGGCCTGTTCAGCCCTAAATCTGAAAAAATCGCAAGGTCGCGGTTGAAAAAATGGCAAAAATCTCAACTCGTAAAACTGTTGATTTTTCTGCTCAGAATGACTCGGAATAACCTAAATTAAGTGAATATGACAAAAGAAATCACCAGAAATGCCTTAAAGGGCAGAAAATGCATTGGGCCTGTTCAACCCCAAATCTGAAAAAACCGTAAGGTCTGCGGTTGAAAAAAATGGCAAAAATCTCAACTCGCAAAACTGTTGATTTTTCTGCTTAGAATGACTGGGAATAACCTAAATTAAGTGAATATGACAAAGAAATCACCAGAAATGACTTAAAGGGCAGAAAAAATTTGGCCTGTTCAACCCCAAATCTGAAAAAACGTAAGGTCCGCGGTTGAAAAAATGGCAAAAATCTCAACTCGTAAAACTGTTGATTTTTCTGCTTACAATGACTGGGAATAACCTAAATTAAGTGAATATGACAAAAGAAATCACCAGAAATGACTTAAAGGGCAGAAAATGCATTGGGCCTGTTCAACCCCAAATCTGAAAAAATCGCAAGGTCCGCGGTTGAAAAAAATGGCAAAAATCTCAACTCGCAAAACTGTTGATTTTTCTGCTCAGAAAGACTGGGAATAACCTAAATTAAGTGAATATGACAAAAGAAATCACCAGAAATGACTTAAAGGGCAGAAAATGCATTGGGCCTGTTCAGCCCCAAATCTGAAAAAATCGCAAGGTCAGCGGTTGAAAAAAATGGCAAAAATCTCACTCGCAAAACTGTTGATTTTTCTGCTTAGAATGACTGGGAATAACCTAAATTAAGTGAATATGACAAAAGAAATCACCAGAAATGACTTAAAGGGCAGAAAATGCATTGGGCCTGTTCAGCCCCAAATCTGAAAAAATCGCAAGGTCCGTGGTTGAAAAAAATGGCAAAAATCTCAACTCGTAAAACTGTTGATTTTTCTGCTCAGAATGACTGGGAATAACCTAAATTAAGTGAATATGACAAAAGAAATCACCAGAAATGCCTTAAAGGGCAGAAAATGCATTGGGCCTGTTCAACCCCAAATCTGAAAAAATCGTAAGGTCCGCGGTTGAAAAAATGGCAAAAATCTCAACTCGCAAAACTGTTGATTTTTCTGCTTAGAATGACTGGGAATAACCTAAATTAAGTGAATATGACAAAAGAAATCACCAGAAATGCCTTAAAGGGCAGAAAATGCATTGGGCCTGTTCAATCCCAAATCTGAAAAAATCGTAAGGTCGCGGTTGAAAAAAATGGCAAAATTCTCAACTCGCAAAACTGTTGATTTTTCTGCTTAGAATGACTGGGAATAACCTAAATTAAGTGAATATGACAAAAGAAATCACCAGAAATGACTTAAAGGGCTGTGACGGAGAACTGATTTATATTTTATTCTCCGCCCCAAATATCAGCGTGGCCTTGGGATGGGGAAATTTAAAACCGTGCGTGTATATTAAGGGGAAAAAGGAACAGGGAAAAAACATCAAACTTTGTGTATGTATGTTCATTTATTTTTGGTTTAAAAGTGCTGTTTGTTCGTTCAGGTGGATATCGGTGTTTGTTGTCTGGGGAAAAAATGTACTTTTCAAATGTAACCGTTTTAAATAGCGAACTACATATTCATTTAAGCGGGTGCACATGTTATCTGTTTTGTTAGTTAGCTATGTTCACATTTCATGTTCATCATTCATCACTCGAACTTTCCGTAATTCATAAAAATGGTTTACTCACTTGTGCGTCTGTGTCTGTTTCTTAGGGGGTGTCAAAGGAGCGCACGGGGAAAACATGGTGGTTTTAAGGATTATGGGTAGCGTAGTTCATTTTGGTTTGGAAGGTAGGGGGAATTGTTTCAATGTTTTGTGTTATGTTATTGTATTGGTGATGTGGGAAAATGTATTTGTTTAATGTATTGTTTGTATATACTTTTGTTGTTTGATCATGAAAAGAATGGATAGATTATTGTTCCTTTGTAAGTTAATTGATTTTATTTTTGGAATGGTATGGTCGGGAGGGGGTAGCTTTATTTAAGGCCCTCCTGCTCTTTATTAAAGAGAAGGCTGTGGGTGAGGCAGGACCCTGAAAGCCAAAAAAGGAAATAATTGGGAACTGATTGCCCCAAATGTTTTTTGTAAATATTTACTAATAATTAGCACTTTATTTTGTGTACAGTTTTTTTTGATTAATCACTATAATAAAACCCACATTCACCCTATTTTTCTGTGTTGGCCTCTTGTTGACCGCTCGCCATCCTCACAAGGGCAGAAAATGCGTTGGGCCTGTTCAACCCCAAATCTGAAAAAACGTAAGGTCCGCGGTTGAAAAAAATGGCAAAAATCTCAACTCGCAAAACTGTTGATTTTTCTGCTTAGAATGACTGGGAATAACCTAAATTAAGTGAATATGACAAAAGAAATCACCAGAAATGACTTAAAGGGCAGAAAATACATTTGGCCTGTTCAACCCCAAATCTGAAAAAACGTAAGGTCCGCGGTTGAAAAAAATGGCAAAAATCTCAACTCGTAAAACTGTTGATTTTTCTGCTTACAATGACTGGGAATAACCTAAATTAAGTGAATATGACAAAAGAAATCACCAGAAATGACTTAAAGGGCAGAAAATGCATTGGGCCTGTTCAACCCCAAATCTGAAAAAATCGCAAGGTCCGCGGTTGAAAAAAATGGTAAAAATCTCAACTCGCAAAACTGTTGATTTTTCTGCTCAGAAAGACTGGGAATAACCTAAATTAAGTGAATATGACAAAAGAAATCACCAGAAATGACGTAAAGGGCAGAAAATGCATTCGGCCTGTCCAGCCCCAAATCTGAAAAAATCGCAAGGTCCGCGGTTGAAAAAAATGGCAAAAATCTACACTCGCTAAACTGTTGATTTTTCTGCTTAGAATGACTGGGAATAACCTAAATTAAGTGAATATGACAAAAGAAATCACCAGAAATGACTTAAAGGGCAGAAAATGCATTGGGCCTGTTCAGCCCTAAATCTGAAAAAATCGCAAGGTCCGCGGTTGAAAACAATGGCAAAAATCTCAACTCGTAAAACTGTTGATTTTTCTGCTCAGAATGACTCGGAATAACCTAAATTAAGTGAATATGACAAAAGAAATCACCAGAAATGCCTTAAAGGGCAGAAAATGCATTGGGCCTGTTCAACCCCAAATCTGAAAAACCGTAAGGTCTGCGGTTGAAAAAAATGGCAAAAATCTCAACTCGCAAAACTGTTGATTTTTCTGCTTAGAATGACTGGGAATAACCTAAATTAAGTGAATATGACAAAAGAACTCACCAGAAATGCCTTAAAGGGCAGAAAATGCATTTGGCCTGTTCAATCCCAAATCTGAAAAAATCGTAAGGTCCGCGGTTAAAAAAATGGCAAAATTCTCAACTCGCAAAACTGTTGATTTTTCTGCTTAGAATGACTGGGAATAACCTAAATTAAGTGAATATGACAAAAGAAATCACCAGAAATGACTTAAAGGGCTGTGACGGAGAACTGATTTATATTTTATTCTCCGCCCCAAATATCAGCGTCGGCCGCGGGATGGGGAAATTTAAAACCGTGACGTGTATATTAAGGGGGAAAAAGGAACAGGGGAAAAAAACATCAAACTTTGTGTATGTATGTTCATTTATTTTTTGGTTTAAAAGTGCTGTTTGTTCGTTCAGGGTGGATATCGGTGTTTGTTGTCTGGGGGAAAAAATGTACTTTTCAAATGTAACCGTTTTAAATAGCGAACTACATATTCATTTAGCGGGTGCACATGTTATCTGTTTTGTTAGTTAGCTATGTTCACATTTCATGTTCATCATTCATCACTCGAACTTTCCGTAATTCATAAATCCCGGTTTACTCACTTGTGCGTCTGTGTCTGTTTCACGGGGGTGTCAAAGGAGCGCACGGGGGAAAACATGGTGGTTTTAAGGATTATGGGTAGCGTAGTTCATTTTGGTTTGGAAGGTAGGGGGAATTGTTTCAATGTTTTGTGTTATGTTATTGTATTGGTGATGTGGGAAAATGTATTTGTTTAATGTATTGTTTGTATATACTTTTGTTGTTTGATCATGAAAAGAATGGATAGATTATTGTTCCTTTGTAAGTTAATTGATTTTATTTTGGAATGGTATGGTCGGGAGGGGGTAGCTTTATTTAAGGCCCTCCTGCTCTTTATTAAAGAGAAGGCTGTGGGTGAGGCAGGACCCTGAAAGCCAAAAAAGGAAATAATTGGGAACTGATTGCCCCAAATGTTTTTGTAAATATTTACTAATAATTAGCACTTTATTTTGTGTACAGTTTTTTTTTGATTAATCACTATAATAAAACCCACATTCACCCTATTTTTCTGTGTTGGCCTCTTGTTGACCGCTCGCCATCCTCACAAGGGCAGAAAATGCGTTGGGCCTGTTCAACCCCAAATCTGAAAAAACGTAAGGTCCGCGGTTGAAAAAAATGGCAAAAATCTCAACTCGCAAAACTGTTGATTTTTCTGCTTAGAATGACTGGGAATAACCTAAATTAAGTGAATATGACAAAAGAAATCACCAGAAATGACTTAAAGGGCAGAAAATGCGTTGGGCCTGTTCAACCCCAAATCTGAAAAAAATCGTAAGGTCCGCGGTTGAAAAAAATGGCAAAAATCTCAACTCGCAAAACTGTTGATTTTCCAGCTCAGAATGACTGGGAATAACCTAAATTAAGTGAATATGACAAAAGAAATCACCAGAAATGACTTAAAGGGCAGAGAAAATGCGTTGGGCCTGTTCAGCCCCAAATCTGAAAAAATCGTAAGGTCCGCGGTTGAAAAAATGGCAAAAATCTCAACTCGTAAAACTGTTGATTTTTCTGCTTAGAATGACTGGGAATAACCTAAATTAAGTGAATATGACAAAAGAAATCACCAGAAATGACTTAAAGGGCAGAAAATGCGTTGGGCCTGTTCAGCCCCAAATCTGAAAAAAATCGCAAGGTCCGCGGTTGAAAAAAATGGCAAAAATCTCAACTCGCAAAACTGTTGATTTTTCTGCTTAGAATGACTGGGAATAACCTAAATTAAGTGAATATGACAAAGAAATCACCAGAAATGACTTAAAGGGCAGAAAATGCATTTGGCCTGTTGAACCCCAAATCTGAAAAAATCGTAAGGTCCGCGGATTTGAAAACAATGGCAAAATCTCAACTCTCAAAACTGTTGATTTTTCTGCTTAGAATGACTGGGAGTAACCTAAATTAAGTGAATATGACAAAAGAAATCACCAGAAATGACTTCAAGGGCAGAAAATGCGTTGGGCCTGTTCAACCGAAAATCTGAAAAAATCGTAAGGTCCGCGGTTGAAAAAAATGGCAAAAATCTCAACTCGCAAAACTGTTGATTTTTCTGCTTAGAATGACTGGGAATAACCTAAATTAAGTGAATATGACAAAAGAAATCACCAGAAATGACTTAAAGGGCAGAAAATGCGTTGGGCCTGTTCAGCCCCAAATCTGAAAAAATCGCAAGGTCCGCGGTTGAAAAAAATGGCAAAAATCTCAACTCGCAAAACTGTTGATTTTTCTGCTTAGAATGACTGGGAATAACCTAAATTAAGTGAATATGACAAAAGAAATCACCAGAAATGACTTAAAGGGCAGAAAATACATTTGGCCTGTTCAACCCCAAATCTGAAAAACGTAAGGTCAGCGGTTGAAAAAATGGCAAAAATCTCAACTCGTAAAACTGTTGATTTTTCTGCTTACAATGACTGGGAATAACCTAAATTAAGTGAATATGACAAAAGAAATCACCAGAAATGACTTAAAGGGCAGAAAATGCATTGGGCCTGTTCAACCCCAAATCTGAAAAAATCGCAAGGTCCGCGGTTGAAAAAAATGGTAAAAATCTCAACTCGCTAAACTGTTGATTTTTCTGCTCAGAAAGACTGGGAATAACCTAAATTAAGTGAATATGACAAAAGAAATCACCAGAAATGACGTAAAGGGCAGAAAATGCATTCGGCCTGTTCAGCCCCAAATCTGAAAAAATCGCAAGGTCCGCGGTTGAAAAAAATGGCAAAAATCTACACTCGCTAAACTGTTGATTTTTCTGCTTAGAATGACTGGGAATAACCTAAATTAAGTGAATATGACAAAAGAAATCACCAGAAATGACTTAAAGGGCAGAAAATGCATTGGGCCTGTTCAGCCCTAAATCTGAAAAAATCGCAAGGTCCGCGGTTGAAAACAATGGCAAAAATCTCAACTCGTAAAACTGTTGATTTTTCTGCTCAGAATGACTCGGAATAACCTAAATTAAGTGAATATGACAAAAGAAATCACCAGAAATGCCTTAAAGGGCAGAAAATGCATTGGGCCTGTTCAACCCCAAATCTGAAAACCGTAAGGTCTGCGGTTGAAAAAAAAATGGCAAAAATCTCAACTCGCAAAACTGTTGATTTTTCTGCTTAGAATGACTGGGAATAACCTAAATTAAGTGAATATGACAAAAGAACTCACCAGAAATGCCTTAAAGGGCAGAAAATGCATTTGGCCTGTTCAATCCCAAATCTGAAAAAATCGTAAGGTCCGCGGTTAAAAAAATGGCAAAATTCTCAACTCGCAAAACTGTTGATTTTTCTGCTTAGAATGACTGGGAATAACCTAAATTAAGTGAATATGACAAAAGAAATCACCAGAAATGACTTAAAGGGCTGTGACGGAGAACTGATTTATATTTTATTCTCCGCCCCAAATATCAGCGTCGGCCGCGGGATGGGGAAATTTAAAACCGTGACGTGTATATTAAGGGGAAAAAGGAACAGGGAAAAAAACATCAAACTTTGTGTATGTATGTTCATTTATTTTTGGTTTAAAAGTGCTGTTTGTTCGTTCAGGTGGATATCGGTGTTTGTTGTCTGGGGAAAAAATGTACTTTTCAAATGTAACCGTTTTAAATAGCGAACTACATATTCATTTAGCGGGTGCACACGTTATCTGTTTTGTTAGTTAGCTATGTTCACATTTCACGTTCATCATTCATCACTCGAACTTTCCGTAATTCATAAATCCCGGTTTACTCACTTGTGCGTCTGTGTCTGTTTCACGGGGGTGTCAAAGGAGCGCACGGGGGAAAACATGGTGGTTTTAAGGATTATGGGTAGCGTAGTTCATTTTGGTTTGGAAGGTAGGGGAATTGTTTCAATGTTTTGTGTTATGTTATTGTATTGGTGATGTGGGAAAATGTATTTGTTTAATGTATTGTTTGTATATACTTTTGTTGTTTGATCATGAAAAGAATGGATAGATTATTGTTCCTTTGTAAGTTAATTGATTTTATTTTTGGAATGGTATGGTCGGGAGGGGGTAGCTTTATTTAAGGCCCTCCTGCTCTTTATTAAAGAGAAGGCTGTGGGTGAGGCAGGACCCTGAAAGCCAAAAAGGAAATAATTGGGAACTGATTGCCCCAAATGTTTTTGTAAATATTTACTAATAATTAGCACTTTATTTTGTGTACAGTTTTTTTTGATTAATCACTATAATAAAACCCACATTCACCCTATTTTTCTGTGTTGGCCTCTTGTTGACCGCTCGCCATCCTCACAAGGGCAGAAAATGCGTGGGCCTGTTCAACCCCAAATCTGAAAATACGTAAGGTCCGCGGTTGAAAAAAATGGCTTAGAATGACTGGGAATAACCTAAATTAAGTGACTTTTATTAGGTTTTTTTAAGTTTCAGTTTAAAATACATTCATTTAAAAGTCATACCAAATAAACATTTTTCAAGGCAGAAATTTAAACAATCAATCTCAGAAAAAAACACATTTAAGGGGCAGTACAGCCTCACAGAAAATAAACAGGGGGAGTTTGCCAAACAAAACAAAAAAAAGGAAATAACTCTTTTAAAAGCAGAAAAAAGGAAAAAGTTCATGTGCTCGAGCTTTCGGTGGATTCAGCCCGGGGGGTGGACTATATGATCAGTTCTTTCCAGTGGTCCACCCCCCATTTCTCTTTGCCAGTCTCGTTCTTTCGAAAGTCCACCACAACGCCGTCTTGGAGGAGGTTTTGAATTCTCCTCCAGAGAGTGACCAGATCTACGTTCTGTTTTTGGTAGACCTTGATGTTCCTCGTCTCCCACAGCACCTGCTTGATGGTGTTGATGATCCTCCACTGGCGCTGAAGCTTGATGGTCTTGCATCCCCCGGGCGGGCCGTGAGAGGACGCTGTCAGGCGTCAGGGAGGACCTCGGCAGGAGCCTGTTCAGGAGACAGAGGACACAACAAGGCCCCAGACCCGTCTGGCCACGGAGCAGTCCCAGAACACGTGGTATACGTGCTCCGAGTCAGTGCATCCGTGGGGGCAGTTCTCCGTCAGGACCAGGTGCCGCCTATACATAAAAGACCTAGTAGGGAGACACATGTGAGCGGACATCCATGATATATCTTTCTGTCT
>JAERUA010000026.1:105400-122563 GCA_022829145.1 Albula goreensis
GACCTTGATTTTACGTGTCTTTCCCCCGGCTGGCCAGGCCGCCACCGCCGGGACCCTTGTTCCGTGTGGCTCCGGCCCCCTCATCTGTATGGGCGCAGAGGCGATTCTTCATTGTGGCTGCAGCCATTTGTAGTGCAGCCACGGGGGGGATCTGCATGCGCTTTCCTACCAACAGGTTTCTGGAGGTCCAGATGGCATCTTTACTGCATTTAGGGCGAGCCAGAGCTGGGCAAAGTCCTTTGATGTTATTTTTGTCTGGCTCACCCCATAGAGCACCAGCTGTGCGTTTAGGACCTCCCCTGCTGGCAGGCACAGGAATTGTAGGGAGCCGGCCGTTGCCCACAGGTCCTCGGCGGCGCCGCACTCCCACAGCAGGTGCCTCACCGACTCGGGTGCTCCACATCCCGGTCGGGGGCAGGTGGGAGTCGCTGACATGCCTCGGGAGTGCATAACGGCCCTGGCAGGGAGGATTTCGTGGGCCGCCATCCATGCTAGGTCCCGCAGCCTGTTTGGGAGGACGGGGTGGTTTACGTTGCGCCAAACCGTGGAGGGCTCGCCTACCGCAAGCCCGCGCACTGGACTCACTTCTTCCCGCTCCTGCACAACAGAGAGGAGAGAGCGATGTTTCGTTAACACATTTAAGTCCTCCCGTTCGAGGTTAAAACCTTTTAAAAACTTTCTGATAAAAGCATATGCAGGAGGCAGGTTAAAAGACACAGGGGTTCTCAAGTCAATATTCAAAATTTTCAATGTCCTGAGGTAAGACCCCATCCAGAAGCGCGCCATCGCTGTTGTCTTGTGATCTGTGAATGGGGCCGTGGCGTATGCTGTGTGGAGTGTGGCATATCTGCTGCCCAGGAACCGGTAGAGGTCCGAACCCTTTCCCCCGTTTTTGGGTGCCTTCTTCATCTCCCTTCTTGTTTTCCTCTCCCACTTGGACCCCAAAGGAAATAAAACATTGCACGTTCTAAAACAGCTAAAATCCTGCGTGGTGGGATAAAAACTGAACTGGTTAATAAAAGCATGGGTAAAATCACAGCTTTCATAATTAAAACCTTTCCTTCCAGCGTCAGCTGTCTCAGTCCCCAGTATCCCAGTCTCTGTTTAGCTTTCCCTACTATTTCTGTCCAGTTTCCTTTACCGCCCCCCTCCCTATCAAATTTTACCCCCAGGATCTTTAAGTCCGTTTGTGTCACGGTCAGGGGTAGTCCTGTCTTTTCGGACGCTGTCCAGGGTCCATAAAACTGTGCTTGCGTCTTTTGTCTGTTGAGTTTTGCCCCGGCGGCCTGTCCGTACCAGTCGGTCCAGTCCAGCGTCCTGTAAACGGACGCTAGGTCCGTACATAAAACGTTGACATCGTCCATATATAAAACACATTTAGCAACGAGCCCCCCGCTCCCTGGGATCCCCACCCCATTGATTCGTTGGTCCCTTCTCAAGATTTGCGCCAGCGGCTCAACGCAAGCTACGTAGAGCAAGGGAGATAAGGGACAACCCTGGCGGACGCCGCTGCATATATCTACCGCTTTGGTTAGTTGCCCGTTAACCAGGATTCTGCTGTTGATCTCCCTATACAGCAGGCCCACCCACACTAGAAACCTCTCTGGAAAACCCATCTTTTGCAGTACTCGGAAGAGGTACTGATGCGAGACCCGATCAAAAGCTTTCTCAAAATCTAGATTTAGAACAATGAGCCTGGTGTTTCTGTCTCTCGCCAAACAGATGGTGTCTCGAATCAGCACGAGGCTGTCGGTGATCTTCCTTCCTGGAATGGCGCAAGCTTGATCTGGGTGAATCACCTCCCCTAAAACCAAAGACATACGTTCACTTAAAATCTTACTAAACAGTTTACAGTCAAAGTTTAAAAGGGTTATGGGTCGCCAGTTTTTTAAGTCCGTTCTGTCCTGTTTTTTATACAGCAATGAAACTATCCCTACCCTAAAACTGTCCGGTAGTCTGTCCAGTGTTTCAAAGTCTTTAAAAACTGTCAGTATGTCTTCGGCTAAAATGTCCCAAAAGGTCAAATAAAATTCTAGGGGAAGTCCATCCTCGCCTGGGGACTTCCCTTTCTTAAAGTTTTTCATACATTTTCCCAACTCTAAAATAGTAAAATCCTGCGTTAAAAAAGCATTTTCTTTTATAGATTTTTTTATGAATTCTAAAACTTCTTTTGTCACATTCTCATCAGTCTGTTTCTCTGCATACAAGCGTCCATAGTACCCCTCTATTTCTGACTTTATCCCTTCGGTATCTTTTATGCTTCTACCATCTTCTGTCTTGAGTTCTGACATGGTGTTTACTTTATTCACTATTTTCTTAAAAAAGTATCTTGTACACTTCTCTCCCTCTTCACGCTCTCTTTCTTTACTTCTCATAATAATTCCTTTACTTTTATTTGCAGCGAAAACAGTCATTTCTTTTTTAACCTCCTTTATTTCTTCTGTAAAATCTATTCCTGCTTGGGTTAAATTAAAATATCTTTGCAGTCTTTTCTGCAGTCCCATCATGCATCTATTTTCTTTCTGTTTCTTGATCTTTCCTGCCCTTCTAAAAAACGTCTTGGTCTTATTTTTCACCATCTCCCACCAATGTGCACGTGTACTGTAGAAGTCCTTTAGAGTTTGCCATTGGCTGAACTGCTCCCTATATACTCTCTGACAATCTCTCTATCTTCTAGGAGGGAGCAGTTCAGCTTCCATAAACCCTGACCTACCGTCACACCAGAGGATAGTGAAAGGGTGCACGAAAGCATAACGTGGTCTGAAAAGAAAACAGGGGTTAATCTAGCATCGGTTGGCGGGCAGTCCCGATTAAAAACATAGTCGATGCGAGAGGCTCTGGTGCCATCACCACTGAACCAGGTGAAGCCCTCCTCTCTTGGATGCATGATTTTAAAACAGTCAACTAGTTTAAAATCCTTAATTATTCCCTGCAGTAAAACCGATGTCTTATCCACTTTAAAACCTTCCCCTGCTCCACGTCTGTCTTTTCTAGATAAAACACAATTAAAATCCCTCCTACCACTAAAGGCATCCTCCCAAGCATGTGGAACTGCAAGTCTTCTAAAAGGTCACACCTATCATGTCTGTCATTAAAACCATAAATATTCATCAAGTTAAAATCCTTTCCCATGTACGTCAAGTGTGCTAAGAGTGCCCGCCCGTCTATCACCACCGTGCTCCCTTTCACCAGGACCTGTGGGTTTTTATCAAAATGGCCACTCCATCTGCTCTGTTAGCATTTGAACCACTCCAGATGGAGGGTCCGTGGGGCCACTTCTGCTCCCACTTGTGATAACTTTTTAAAAACGGTATGGCGCATTCTTGTAATAAAAACACATCTGACTTAAAGGCACTTAAAAAGGATAAAATCGACTGGCACCTCACTGCTGACCTCACACTTCTCACATTGATAGTTGTGACAGTGAGGGCCATTGATAAAAGATATAAAAGTTTAAAGCATGACATTTTAAAAGACTAAAAGACTAAAAGACTAAAAGTATTTTTAAAAAAAAAAAAAAACTTAAAAATCACAATGACTGTGAATGGAGCTCTTCCTTCACCTTTATGGGGGAAAGGGCAGGGAGTTTTGCTCCATCTCTCCTCCGAATCCTTTGGGCGAGCCCTACAGGATCCTTTGGAGTTGATTGCAACGCCACATTCAAAAAGGAGATCTGGTTGGGTGAACTAGCAGGGAAGAGCCTGGATTCCTCACTGGACGAGCTGTCCAAGAGTAGACCAGGTCTTCCCTTCTTCTCTATGCCCCCCTGCCCAGCAGGGGGGGACAGGTTCACTGCAGATCTCTTTCCACTTGCAGTGTGCTTAGGCTGGGCGTCAGGGAGAGGGGCCGAGCTGTTGTCTGTCTTGTCGCTGTCCTCACTATTTCCATTCACTGTCATGAGTGTCCCTTCCGTATCGTCCTCAACTTGCGTCATGTCTGTTTTGTCATTTTCTGTTTCACTGTCTATGTCCTCTGTTTGTCTTAAAACATCTCCAAGAGTTGGGCTGGGAACAAACCCCTCCCCCTTTTCCGCATCACCTTCCTCCTCTCCAATCATAGGTTTTGGCGGGATATTTGAATTTCCCTCCAAAACCGTGTTTTTTTCCCGGTCGTGTCCTTCCTTCTCTGTTTGTTTGTCTGTGCGTTTGTTTGTCCTTAATTTGTTGGCAAAAGACTGTGGGCAATCTCTGAAGAGGTGGTCTGATTCTCCACAAAGATTACACTTTCTGCCATTGGGACACTCTTCAAAAGTGTGCCCAATTTCTCTGCATTTCCTACAAACTATTTTCTCTGGCAGGCCTCTGCAAGGTGCCCATGCTCACCACACTTGCGGCAGAGTTTTGGCTGACCTTGATAATGTATATAGCCTCTGTTTTCTCCCAGAACTATCACTGATGGGAGATGTTTCAGGCCCTGGAGGCCTTGCGGGTCTTCCCACTGCCGAATGGGAACCCGCCAGGCACAGTTCCAGACACCATCCTCATCCCTCACCTTGGTAGCCTGACCCGTAACAGTGCAATATCTACCCAGCCAAACACAAATATCTTCTGCATTCACCGTTTCATTGAACATTCTGACAATGACAACTTTCGTAGCATTATCAGTCAGTTTCTCCACATCGAAAGCAGAAAACTGGGCTTTAACATTTTCCAACCTGACCCAAAACTCTCTTAACACTGCTGCAGACACAAAGCTTACATCAAATCCTCTCCCGAACGGGAGCGTCACAACACAATTTAAATCGACTGGCGAGAAATTTAAGGCCCTCTGGAGAAGCTTTCGGGAGAAATCAAGCCGGGACATCTCCAGCAGCCTCCCGTCTTTTTCCTTAAGAAGGAAACGCACACTGTGGTGCCTCCGCATGCCAGCACGAGCAGCCGACATGGTGGAGGCACCACACCCAAACAGAACGAACAAGAACCAAAGAAAAATACGTACTTACCTTAGAATCCTGTCCTCTGTACTCCAAACCAAAAACAACCAAAAATAACAATGAATTCCTGCACGTACCCAGCTTGCAACCCACAAAACAAGGTTGCAAAACCAAGTACAAGGAATATATAGAATATCCCCTGAAGCAAAGAGAGAAAAAAAGCTACAAAAGCTAAGATCCCTCCAGCACCGGAGGCGATCACTGTCTTAGCCAAAAGGCCGAGAAGCGATACCTGGCCAGTGCTGCTCCCTGGTGACCGGCCCCTAGGGGCCACCAGCTTTGCGCGCGGTGCTTCTCTCACGCACCAGGAACAAGCAATGTGTACCCATGTGTAGCCCCACCCACAAATGAGCCAAAACAGCCAACCGCCATCGCCCGGACAGCACGCAGCTCTTCCTTTATCACCCGCAAAGTCGCCCCGTCAGAAGAACAGGGCCTCCAAAAATAGCACAAACTCAGGCATGTCCCTCTCCACGGAAATCTTTAGTAAAAGTGACTTTTATTAGGTTTTTTTTTTAATTTCCATTCCATTTAAAATACATTCATTTATTTAAAAGTCATGACACTAATGAAACAAAATTGTAGGCAAAAAGTTAAACAAAACCAAACACAGAAAAAAAGCACATTTTTCAAGGGGAACAGTAAAGCCTCACAGAAAATTAACAAGGAATTTACCAAACAAAAAACAAAAAAAAGGAAAATAACTCTTTTAAAAGCAGAAAATGCAGAAAAAAAAGGGAAAAAAATTCATGTGCTCGAGCTTTCGGTGGATTCAGCCCGGGGGGTGGACTATATGATCAGTTCTTTCCAGTGGTCCACCCCCCATTTCTCTTTTGCCAGTCTCTCGTTCTTTCGAAAGTCCACCACAACGCCGTCTTGGAGGAGGTTTTGAATTCTCCTCCGGAGAGTGACCAGATCTACGTTCTGTTGTTGGTAGACCTTGATGTTCCTCGTCTCCCACAGCACCTGCTTGATGGTGTTGATGATCCTCCACTGGCGCTGAAGCTTGATGGTCTGGCATCCCCGGGCGGGCCGTAGAGGGACTGTCAGACGTCAGGGAGGACCTCGGCAGGAGCCTGTTCAGGGAGACAGAGGACACAACAAGGCCCCAGACCCGTCTGGCCACGGAGCAGTCCCAGAACACGTGGTATACGTGTTCCGAGTCAGTGCATCCGTGGGGGCAGTTCTCCGTCAGGACCAGGTGCCGCCTATACATAAAAGACCTAGTAGGGAGACACATGTGAGCGGACATCCATGATATATCTTTCTGTCTGTTTGTGATGCATTTATGGTTCATGTTTTGCCAGATTATTTTCGGGTCCAGGGCCGGACCACCCCTCGGGAGAGAGACAGTCTCTTTAGATTTTAGAAAGGACATTATGTCTCTGTATCTCCACGAGGTCAGTCCGGCCCCGGGCAATCCC
This sequence comes from Albula goreensis, assembly GCA_022829145.1. Classification (NCBI taxonomy): domain Eukaryota; kingdom Metazoa; phylum Chordata; class Actinopteri; order Albuliformes; family Albulidae; genus Albula; species Albula goreensis. Next base: position 111,758 of record JAERUA010000026.1, read on the forward strand.
ATCCTGAGAGCGAAAGCCCTCAACGCTCCGTAGGCGTACGGGGGGTCCCAGCTATATGGCATTCTGTGGTCCAGCACACCCAGGCCCATAGTCCTCAAGAAAGGGGTGGCGTAGTGCCTGGCGAATGCACACACCGCTTTATCCCCCTTCTGAGTGTTCTGGACCAAGGTGGCCAGACCCTGAGCCAAGATGATGTTTACCATGTCTGGGACCCCCCTGCCCCCCTTCTCTTCGTCCTTCAGGAGCGTGGCCCTGCTCAGTTTCTCAAACGTGCTCCCCCAGACAAAACGAAAGGCCATTCTGGTGATGGTTTTACCAGAGGCTCTGTCTGGGGGAAACACCCGACCCACATAGAGCAGGGCCGGGAGGACAATCGCCTTCAGGACCAGGATCTTACCCGTTATTGTGAGGGGCCGCGCGCTCCAGCTCCCCAGTTTTCCCTGGACGCGGCGGAGGACCTGGTCCCAGCTTTTCCTCCCCCCTCCGTCCGACTGGAAGGTCAGCCCCAGGAGCTTGATGTTATCTCTGCGTACAGGAAAAGAAAAGGTCAGCACCTCACACCAATGCGGCGACAGAAACAGTTCACTCTTGTCCCTGTTGACCAGGGCACCCGTGGCTGCACAGAAGTCGTCTACCACTTTGTTAGCAGTAGTGATAGAGCGACTGTCTGTGCCGACGATGGTGATGTCGTCCATGTACGCCATCACCTTCAACCTTCCCCCCCGGCCACCTGGGAGCAGGTAGCCAGAGATGGTCGGCGCCCTTCGTATTGCTTGGAGGAAGGGCTCCAGGTAGATGACGTACAGGAGGGGTGCCAGAGGGCATCCCCTGACGCCAGACCTGATGGCGAAAGGGGCAGAGAGGTGTTGGTTGACTACCACTCTGCCCGCGATGTCTTTCAAACACATTTTGGTCCAGCGCAGGAGGGAGCTTGGAAAGTTAAACCTCTCCAGCACCCTCTCCAAGCACACGTGGTTGACCCTGTCAAAGGCCTTCTCTTGATCTAGGCTGAGAAGGCCAAGGGGGGACCCACGCTCCCCGGAGTGGATGATTAAGTCCCTCACGAGGAGCAGGTTGTCGTTGATGGACCTCCCTGGAACGCTGCACGTCTGGTCGGGGCCGATCACCGTTGTTATCAGGTCTTGGAACCTCCTCATCAGCGCTTTGGACATGATCTTATAGTCGACTGAGAGGAGGTTGATCGGCCGCCAGTTCCGGAGGTCCTTCAGGTCCCCCTTTTTTGGGACAAGAGCTACTAAGCTCTGCCGCAGTGAGGCGCCTAACCGCCCCTCCCTGTACGCAGCCCCAAAGACCTCCGCCACGTCGTCCTTCAGGAGATCCCAAAAAGCCTGGTAGAATTCGGCTGGGATCCCGTCAGGACCGGGAGCTTTGTGTTGGTTTAGGGAGCGCACGGCCCGCGTAAGCTCCTCCGTGCTCAGCTCCTCCTCAATGGTGGATTCGTCACCCAGGCGTCTGTCCAGGCCGTCCAGGAAGGCGTCCATGAGAGCCCCGTCCGAGGGCCTTAGGCGTATAGACCCTGGTAGAACTCCCTGGCCGCCTCCTGGACCTCGGCCTCTTCAGACACCACCACACCTGTGCTGTTATAGAGAGAAGAGATGTTAGTTCTCTTTGACCGTGCCTTGCGGAAGAAGTACCTGGTGCATTTCTCATCCTCCTCGAGGCCCTGGAGTTTGGAGCGGAAGGTGTACTTCTTCCGCTCCTCCCGGTAGAGGGCGGAGAGGCTCTGCTTACATGCAGCGAGCTCGCTGCTTACCTCCAGGCCCAGGCGTTGGAGGAGGCTGAGTCTCTGGAGGGCCGCGTTGTGATGGTGGAAACGGGCCCTCTTTTCTCTTGCCTTCCTCCGCCCGACTGCCTGGAAGTAGCCCCGCACACGCGCTTTCACCATCTCCCACCACTCCACCGGGGAATGGAATAGGGGCTTTAGGGTTGCCCACTCCAGGTAACGCCTCGAGAAGGAGAGACGCACCTGGGGGTCCTGGAGATGGCTGGTGTTCATTCTCCAGGGGCCCCTCAGTACTTTGATGGGCTTCTCCCAGACCAAGGACACGGTCACCGTGTGGTGGTCCGAGAAGTGCACTGCCCTGGTGGAGTATGAGTGCACTCTCAGGCCTGGGGACAGGAGGAGCATGTCAATTCGTGAAAATGATGCACCGGAGGAGCTTACCCATGTGAATTGGGGGGGAGAGGCGCCACCGGCGTCGTGGAGGGAGAAATCTTCTATGATGGACCGCAGCTCCTCGCTGGATTTGTCCCTCCGGGGTCGGCTGCGGTCCTCGTCCCTAAGGGCACAGTTGAAATCCCCCCCCACAACAACCGGCATAGATGTATGGAGAAATGGTCTGATTTTATTAAATAGGAGGACCCTCTCGGCGACACTGTTGGGGCCGTACACGTTGACCACCCGGAGTGGGGAACCCCCGACGTCCAAGTCGACGACGAGGATTCGCCCACTCTCTGCTGCTGTACTCGATGTTATTCTAATGTTTGGGTTCTTGGTCAACGTGCCGACCCCGTCTGCTCGGGCGATGTTGGAGCCCGACCAGAGAGAGTCCCCCATTCTCCATTCCTCCCTCAGGACGTCATCCATGGAGCGGTAGGGAATACCACACTCCTGGAGGAGGATGACGTCCGAGGGGAGCTGTTGCAGAATGGAGAAAACTGTGTGTCTTTTGGTATGGTCTTTAATGCTGCGGGTGTTTAGTGTTGTAATGGTGATAGTCATATTCAAAGTGTTATTGTTTGGTTGTGTCTAATGAACCGGAGGTGGTGATTGCGATATCCCGACAGATTTGGTTTAATCTGTCGAGAACTGAACTGTTTTGGCGCCTACTCACCCCCTCCTGCGGATCCGCCCACCTGTGTCTCCTGACTGCCCGGCGTGGTCCGTCCTGGAGAGGGGGTTAGTTGGCCTTACCCCGGGTCCCGTCTCAGTCCAGGAGGCCCAGAACCGGTGTCTGGTGCTGTCTGTAGTTTGTCTTGTGGCTGGTTTGGGGCCAGGAACTGGTCGATCAGCTTGTGGGTGTTTTTTGATTGTGTTAAAGTTGTATTTTGTGATGTTTTTGTTCTGGATTTTTTCATTTCCGATTGTTGAATATGGGTTAGGGACAGTAATTTTGGTTCAGGGGTTATGTTGTGTTAATTGAATGGGTTTGCTTTTTTTTCTATTTCCACTTGTGTGATTCTTGTTTGTTTTGCTGGTCTGGGGTTATTATGGGCTGTGGTTTGATCCTATTTGAACTGCCTGTTGATGTGTATGGGCATGTTTCCCTTTCCTTTTTTTCCTTGTGACTTCTGTCCAGTTTGGGTGTTTCAGAATCTGTGTCTGGTGTTGAGGAGTCGGACTCTTCCACCATGATCGGGGTGTCAGAGTCCGGCTCCTCTTTGATAGTGATGGTAGGTGGATTTGTCCGGGGTTTGATAACTGGGGGGGTCTTTGGTCTGGGGGGAATGGAGTTTCCTATTGCTGGGGGTTCTTCAGGTGGGGTGAAGAGTGCCGGGGTGTCTGGTGGCTGGATTTGGGGCTGGGGCTGGATTTGGGGCTGGGATTGTGGTGCTGTTTGTGCTGCCGATGGGGTTGGGGTTGGGGCGTGGGCAGAGTGAGAGGGGGGTGCGGTGTTCCTGGCCCTGTTGGCGTACGAGAGGGGGCAATCTCTAAAGAGATGCCCCCTGGCCCCGCAGAGGTTGCAGGGCCTCGGGTCACGGCACACCCTGGTCTCGTGCTCGCCTCCGCAGGTTTTGCACTTGACCACTGTGCAGGCTGCGGCTAAGTGGCCTAACTCGCCGCATTTCCTGCACAGCTTGGGCATGCCGTGATAAAACACCACACCCCTGTTGTTCCCCAGCGTTATGGTGCTGGGGATGTGGCTCACTCCGCCTACTGCAGAGGGGTCGGGTTTGAGCTGGACCAACCATTTCCTGCCCCGGTCCAGACACCGTCCTCATCTAGTACTCTCCTGGCGTCGGATTTTACGAGGCACATACCTGCCCAACCACGTCGCAACATCGTGGTCCTGTACAGCCTCGTTAAAAACTGCACAGTGACCACTTTGTTCTCCGTGTCGGACAGGGGCTCGACGCTGAAATGACTGAGGGGACCCTTATCTTTCCCCTCTCTATAGAGGTTCCAGAACCTCTCCAGGACATTAGCAGTTTTAAAGCTGACCTCAAAGATGTCGGTCGGGCCAGGGACCTTCACCAGGCAGTTTAGGTCGGCCGGCACAAAGCCCATACCTCTCTGGAGAACCGCCCTGCTAAACTCCAGACGGGTCATGCTGGTCACTCTCCGTTCCGTCAGGGGGTTGGGGTGTCGCCGCTGTCTGTCCGCCGGCTCTTCCGTCTTCCACTGGCCGCACGGTGCCCGTCTGGCTCTCCGGGCGCACGGCGTCCGGCGCATCCCAGGGGTCGGACGGGATGCCATCTCCGTCTCTCCACTGTTATGAGAAAAAGGAGAACAAAACAAAACAGGAGACAATGGACAGCACTGCCCTTCCGGGAGGTCAGGACTGAGGAGGGGGTAGCGAAGAGCTGGCCTCTCCACAGGGTCGGGTGGAACCTCTTCCTGGTCGGCGGCGATGGACGATGTTGTAGCTCCACCGCTCCGGGCCCTGGTTCCGGATGTGGAGTCGGGTCGGTCGGCGGTCCGCCGCCAGGCAGCTGACCCCTTCCCGAGTCTGGCTGACAGGCTCGGGGTTGCCGCACAGGTGGCCCCTGCCCTGCCCTGCCCTGCCCCCTGCCCTGCCCTGCCCTGCCCTGCCCTCATACATTTTCAAAGTACCCTACAACAAAACAGCGATACGCACACACAGTCACATATTGCTTGTTCCTGTGCGTGTACAAAAAAACAGCAGCAGCAGCAGCAAAAAAAACAGTGACAGCAACAGCAGAAGCAGCAACAACAGCAGAAGCAACAACAACAGCAGAAGCAACAACAACAGCAGAAGCAACAACAACAACAACAACAACAACAACAACAACAACAACAACAAGACAACAGCAGAAGCAACAACAACAGCAAAGCAACAACAACAACAACAACAGCAGAAGCAACAACAACAGCAACAACAAAACAACAGCAGAAGCAACAACAACAAGACAACAGCAGAAGCAACAACAACAGCAGAATCACCAACAACAACAACAAGACAACAGCAGAAGCAACAACAACAGCAAAGCAACAACAACAACAAAACAACAGCAGAAGCAACAACAACAAAACAACAACAGCAAAGACACCCCTTTTCTTTCCCATCGCATGACTACAAAGACTGCTTGGTTTTTGCACACAAATGGAGGATGGTGCACCGTTCCCAGAAGCACTGCAATACCGGGTCGATGCGTGGAGCGGACGGAGCAAGCTCCTTTTCCGACTCCTGTTCGAAAAATCCGTTTAATATTTTGTCCCCGATGGGAGACGTATCAGATATTAAACTGATAAGAACAGATACTACACTTGATCTTAGCCAAAAGGCCGAGAAGCGATACCTGGCCAGTGCTGCTCCCTGGTGACCGGCCCCTAGGGGCCACCAGCTTTGCGCGCGGTGCTTCTCTCACGCACCAGGAACAAGCAATGTGTACCCATGTGTAGCCCCACCCACAAATGAGCCAAAACAGCCAACCGCCATCGCCCGGACAGCACGCAGCTCTTCCTTTATCACCCGCAAAGTCGCCCCGTCCAGAAGAACAGGGCCTCAAAAATAGCACAAACTCAGGCATGTCCCTCTCCACGGAAATCTTTAGTAAAAGGCGAAAGACTTGTGCGTTTTGAAGAGAAACCCGAGCACATGTGTCCTACCCGCCGCCAGGCAGCTGACCCCTTTCCCGAGTCTGGCTGACAGGCTCGACAGGCTCGGGGTTGCCCTGGTGGCCCCTGCCCTGCCCTGCCCTGCCCTGCCCTGCCCCCCCCCATACATTTTCAAAGTACCCTACAACAAAACAGCGATACGCACACACAGTCACATATTGCTTGTTCCTGTGCGTGTACAAAAAAAACAGCAGCAGCAGCAGCAGCAGCAGCAAAAAACAGTGACAGCAACAGCAGAAGCAGCAACAACAGCAGAAGCAACAACAACAGCAGAAGCAACAACAACAGCAGAAGCAACAACAAAACAACAACAACAACAACAACAACAACAACAACAACAACAACAAAGCAACAACAACAGAAGCAAACAACAAAACAACAGCAGAAGCAACAACAACAGCAACAACAAAACAACAGCAGAAGCAACAACAACAAGACAACAGCAGAAGCAACAACAACAGCAGAATCACCAACAACAACAAGACAACAGCAGAAGCAACAACAACAGCAGAAGCAACAACAACAACAAAACAACAACAAGCAGAAGCAACAACAACAACAAAACAACAACAGAACAAAAACACCCCTTTTTTCCCATCGCATGACTACAAAGACTGCTTGGTTTTTGCACACAAATGGAGGATGGTGCACCGTTCCCAGAAGCACTGCAATACCGGGTCGATGCGTGGAGCGGACGGAGCAAGCTCCTTTTCCGACTCCCTGTTCGAAAAATCCGTTTAATATTTTGTCCCCCGATGGGAGACGTATCAGATATTAAACTGATAAGAACAGATACTACACTTGATCTTAGCCAAAAGGCCGAGAAGCGATACCTGGCCAGTGCTGCTCCCTGGTGACCGGCCCCTAGGGGCCACCAGCTTTGCGCGCGGTGCTTCTCTCACGCACCAGGAACAAGCAATGTGTACCCATGTGTAGCCCCACCCACAAATGAGCCAAAAGCCAACCGCCATCGCCCCGGACAGCACGCAGCTCTTCCTTTATCACCCGCAAAGTCGCCCCGTCCAGAAGAACAGGGCCTCCAAAAATAGCACAAACTCAGGCATGTCCCTCTCCACGGAAATCTTTAGTAAAAGGCGAAAGACTTGTGCGTTTTGAAGAGAAACCCGAGCACATGTGTCCTACCCGCCGCCAGGCAGCTGACCCCTTCCCCGAGTCTGGCTGACAGGCTCGGGGTTGCCGCACAGGTGGCCCCTGCCCTGCCCTGCCCTGCCCTGCCCTGCCCCCTGCCCTGCCCTGCCCTGCCCTCATACATTTTCAAAGTACCCTACAACAAAACAGCGATACGCACACACAGTCACATATTGCTTGTTCCTGTGCGTGTACAAAAAAAACAGCAGCAGCAGCAGCAGCAGCAGCAAAAACAGTGACAGCAACAGCAGAAGCAGCAACAACAGCAGAAGCAACAACAACAGCAGAAGCAACAACAACAGCAGAAGCAACAACAAAACAACAACAACAACAACAACAACAACAACAACAAGACAACAGCAGAAGCAACAACAACAACAACAAACAACAAAACAACAGCAGAAGCAACAACAACAGCAACAACAAAACAACAGCAGAAGCAACAACAACAAGACAACAGCAGAAGCAACAACAACAGCAGAATCAAACAACAACAAGACAACAGCAGAAGCAACAACAACAGCACAACAACAACAACAACAACAACAACAAAACAACAACAACAAAGACACCCCTTTTCTTTCCCATCGCATGACTACAAAGACTGCTTGGTTTTTGCACACAAATGGAGGATGGTGCACCGTTCCCAGAAGCACTGCAATACCGGGTCGATGCGTGGAGCGGACGGAGCAAGCTCCTTTTCCGACTCCCTGTTCGAAAAATCCGTTTAATATTTTGTCCCCGATGGGAGACGTATCAGATATTAAACTGATAAGAACAGATACTACACTTGATCTTAGCCAAAAGGCCGAGAAGCGATACCTGGCCAGTGCTGCTCCCTGGTGACCGGCCCCTAGGGGCCACCAGCTTTGCGCGCGGTGCTTCTCTCACGCACACCAGGAACAAGCAATGTGTACCCATGTGTAGCCCCACCCACAAATGAGCCAAAACAGCCAACCGCCATCGCCCGGACAGCACGCAGCTCTTCCTTTATCACCCGCAAAGTCGCCCCGTCCAGAAGAACAGGGCCTCCAAAAATAGCACAAACTCAGGCATGTCCCTCTCCACGGAAATCTTTAGTAAAAGTGACTTTTATTAGGTTTTTTTTTTCAAATTCATTTAAAATACATTCATTTATTTAAAAGTCATACACACCAATGAAACAAAATTGTAAAAAGAAAATTAAAACAAAAACAAATTGGAAAAAAAGCACATTTTTCAAAAAAGGAACAAATAAAGCCTCACAGAAAAAAAAAAATTAACAAGGAATTTAAAACAAAAAAAAAAAAAAATGGAAAATAACTCTTTTAAAAGCAGAAAATGAAACAAAAGGGAAAAAAGATTCATGTGCTCGAGCTTTGGTGGATTCAGCCCGGGGTGGACTATATGATCAGTTCTTTCCAGTGGTCCACCCCCCATTTCTCTTTTGCCAGTCTCTCGTTCTTTCGAAAGTCCACCACAACGCCGTCTTGGAGGAGGTTTTGAATTCTCCTCCGGAGAGTGACCAGATCTACGTTCTGTTGTTGGTAGACCTTGATGTTCCTCGTCTCCCACAGCACCTGCTTGATGGTGTTGATGATCCTCCACTGGCGCTGAAGCTCGATGGTCTTGCATCCCCCGGGCGGGCCGTAGAGGACGCTGTCAGACGTCAGGGAGGATCTCGGCAGGAGCCTGTTCAGGGAGACAGAGGACACAACAAGGCCCCAGACCCGTCTGGCCACGGAGCAGTCCCAGAACACGTGGTATACGTGTTCCGAGTCAGTGCATCCGTGGGGGCAGTTCTCCGTCAGGACCAGGTGCCGCCTATACATAAAAGACCTAGTAGGGAGACACATGTGAGCGGACATCCATGCTATATCTTTTTGTCTGTTTGTGATGCATTTGTGGTTGATATTGTACCAGATTATTTTCGGGTCCAGGGCCGGACCACCCCTCGGGAGAGAGACAGTCTCTTTAGATTTTAGAAAGGACATTATGTCTCTGTATCTCCACGAGGTCAGTCCGGCCCCGGGCAATCCCGTCCTGAGAGCGAAAGCCCTCAACGCTCCGTAGGCGTACGGGGGGTCCCAGCTATATGGCATTCTGTGGTCCAGCACACCCAGGCCCATAGTCCTCAAGAAAGGGGTGGCGTAGTGCCTGGCGAATGCACACACCGCTTTATCCCCCTTCTGAGTGTTCTGGACCAAGGTGGCCAGACCCTGAGCCAAGATGATGTTTACCATGTCTGGGACCCCCCTGCCCCCCTTCTCTTCGTCCTTCAGGAGCGTGGCCCTGCTCAGTTTCTCAAAGGTGCTCCCCAGACAAAAAAAGGCCATTCTGGTGATGGTTTTACCAGAGGCTCTGTCTGGGGGAAACACCCGACCCACATAGAGCAGGGCCGGGAGGACAATCGCCTTCAGGACCAGGATCTTACCCGTTATTGTGAGGGGCCGCGCGCTCCAGCTCCCCAGTTTTCCCTGGACGCGGCGGAGGACCTGGTCCCAGCTTTTCCTCCCCCCTCCATCCGACTGGAAGGTCAGCCCCAGGAGCTTGATGTTATCTCTGCGTACAGGAAAAGAAAAGGTCAGCACCTCACACCAATGCGGCGACAGAAACAGTTCACTCTTGTCCCTGTTGACCAGGGCACCCGTGGCTGCACAGAAGTCGTCTACCACTTTGTTAGCAGTAGTGATAGAGCGACTGTCTGTGCCGACGATGGTGATGTCGTCCATGTACGCCATCACCTTCAACCTTCCCCCCCGGCCACCTGGGAGCAGGTAGCCGGAGATGGTCGGCGCCCTCCGTATTGCTTGGAGGAAGGGCTCCAGGTAGATGACGTACAGGAGGGGTGCCAGAGGGCATCCCTGCCTGACGCCAGACCTGATGGCGAAAGGGGCAGAGGTGTTGGTTGACTACCACTCTGCCCGAGATGTCTTCAAAACACATTTTGGTCCAGCGCAGGAGGGAGCTTGGGAAGTTAAACCTCTCCAGCACCCTCTCCAAGCACACGTGGTTGACCCTGTCAAAGGCCTTCTCTTGATCTAGGCTGAGAAGGCCTAGGGGGGACCCCCGCTCCCCGGAGTGGATGATTAAGTCCCTCACGAGGAGCAGGTTGTCGTTGATGGACCTCCCTGGAACGCTGCACGTCTGGTCGGGGCCGATCACCGTTGTTATCAGGTCTTGGAACCTCCTCATCAGCGCTTTGGACATGATCTTATAGTCGACTGAGAGGAGGTTGATCGGCCGCCAGTTCCGGAGGTCCTTCAGGTCCCCTTTTTTGGGACAAGAGCTACTAAGCTCTGTCGCAGTGAGGCGCCTAACCGCCCCTCCCTGTACGCAGCCCCAAAGACCTCCGCCACGTCGTCCTTCAGGAGATCCCAAAAAGCCTGGTAGAATTCGGCTGGGATCCCGTCAGGACCGGGAGCTTTGTGTTGGTTTAGGGAGCGCACGGCCCGCGTAAGCTCCTCCGTGCTCAGCTCCTCCTCAATGGTGGATTCGTCACCCAGGCGTCTGTCCAGGCCGTCCAGGAAGGCGTCCATGAGAGCCCCGTCCGAGGGCCTTAGGGCGTATAGACCCTGGTAGAACTCCCTGGCCGCCTCCTGGACCTCGGCCTCTTCAGACACCACCACACCTGTGCTGTTATAGAGAGAAGAGATGTTAGTTCTCTTTGACCGTGCCTTGCGGAAGAAGTACCTGGTGCATTTCTCATCCTCCTCGAGGCCCTGGAGTTTGGAGCGGAAGGTATACTTCTTCCGCTCCTCCCGGTAGAGGGCGGAGAGGCTCTGCTTACATGCGGCGAGCTCGCTGCTTACCTCCAGGCCCAGGCGTTGGAGGAGGCTGAGTCTCTGGAGGGCCGC
>JAERUA010000026.1:123063-145546 GCA_022829145.1 Albula goreensis
AAGGTTATGTATCACTTATTGGTCGAGATGACAAAGTGCCAGTGAAAGTGTTGGCACGATACAGGCGCTTCAGAGTCATTTGTGTTGCAGTCCGTGTTGCCTTTTTCTTCGGAGACGGATACTGGGAGCAGTGTTCTGGTCCGTGGAATAGGGTTAAGCACGTTGTCTGTCCCGTTACATAAGATGGTACTCCACTCAGACCTGGTGAATGGTGAGGTTGTGATGGGGGTACGCCGCCGCCACATTGCCGGTGTTTCTGTGATTCTGGGAATAATCTTGCTGAGTGGACGTGTCTGGCGTGACGTTCCCCTCCACCTCCGGTAATTACTCCATCACCGTCTTTCTCGGAGGGGCCCGATGACAGTGCTCGGCGTTTCCCGGAGGTGTTTACTGCTTGCGCTGTCACGCGACTGTTTTGTGGGTGATGCTATCACTCAAATTGTGGTTCCTTTGAAATACCGTAATATGGTTTTACAGACGTCTCATGATGCGGCGGGACATATGGGTGTCCGGAAAACATATGACCGCATTATGCGACATTTCTTTTGGCCACGTTTGAAAAATTAAATTTCTGCTTACATTAAAACGTGTCATACATGTCAGTTGACTGGAAAGCCCAATCAGACGATAAAACCTGCTCCATTACATCCTATACCTGTGATGGATCAGCCTTTGAATATCTGATTATTGATTGTGTCGGTCCTCTGCCTAGATCGAAAGTTGGCAGTAAGTACCTATTAACTGTTATGTGTCAAGCGACCCGATATCCTGCTGCTTACCCGTTGCGTGTAATTACAACCAAATCCGTCGTAAAAGCTCTGTCTCAGTTTATTTCTATCTTCGGGATACCCAAGGTTATACAGAGCGATCAAGGATCCAATTTTACTTCTCATATGTTCCCAGATTTTACAGCAGCTTCGCATCAAGCATAATCAAGCGAGTGCTTATCATGCCCAAAGTCAGGGGGCGTTGGAGCGGTTCCATCAAACGCTGAAGTCGTTGTTACGTGCTGTACTGTACGGGAATGGACCGAGACTGGGAAGAAGGACTGCCTTGGCTAATGTTGGCAGCTAGAGAGGTGTCGCAGGAGAGTACTGGGTTTAGCCCCAATGATCTTGTGTTTGGGCACACTGTGCGTGGCCCTTTGGCAGTGTTGCAAAATGATTGGAGGACGGTAGAGCCTCCAAAAATGTATTGCTTTATGTTAACGATTTTAGACGTCGGCTTTATGCTGCTAGTGAGATGGTGAAGACGAAACTTTCCTCTGCCCAGGGTAAAATGAAACGACTGTTTGATCGTCGAGCTGAGCGTCGACATTTTAGCCTGGGTGATCAAGTCTTGGCGCTTTTACCCATAACTGGGTCACCTTTTCAAGCGAAATTTACTGGTCCTTTTTTACGGTGGTACGTCAGGTGTCGGAACAGAATTACCTAATAGCTACTCCTAATCGGAGGAAGGCTACCCAGCTCTGTCATGTGAATTTGTTAAAGCCATATTATGCTCGCTCGTCGGATTCTGCTCTCGTGCTTGATCCACATGTGTCTACAGATGAAGCCTGTGGTTTTGGCAGCCGCTGTCACTCCTGCTGTTTCTCCTGTTCGTCCTACAGTGGCAGTGTGTGGCGAAGAGGATATGAAAGTGCCTGATGATTGTGTCTTGCGTGGGTCGGTTGAAAAATTCCGAGTCTTTGAGTAATTTGAATGCTGTATTGGACCACTTGTCTGCTTCTCAGCGTGCTGATTTGATTAATTTAATTCAGGAGTATCGTTGTTTGTTTGCAGATGTCCCTTCTAGTGGAAAAGGAAGCGCTTGCACTAATTTGGGCTTTGCAGCATTTTGATGTGTATGTGGGGTCAGGGTAGTACCCTTGGTGGTCTACACCGACCACAACCTCTAACCTTTCTGCATTCCCCTACAGAACCCAAACCAGCGACTCATGCGGTGGTGCCTTTTCTTACAAGGTTACCACCTTGATATCCGGCACATTAAGGGGCGTGATAATGTTATGGCAGATGCCTTGTCGCGGCACCCGCCCCAGGTTTATGTGGTCTGTCTCTCTGCCCTTGGTCCCTGTGTCTTTCCCCTTCTGCTCTTCCTCCTCATCTTAAATTGCTTCCTTAGGTACCAGGTTGCTGACGTTGGAGGATAGGGTGTGATATGGGGGGGTGAGTAGGAGGGGTGGTGGTAATTGGGTAGACCATTATTTTTCTTGGATTGATGGTTATGTGTAAATGTTGGGACTAGAGAATTTGTTTCAGGGCCTGCGGGTCCCTGCTTTTATGGGGGGTGTTACAGCTCCCGGCTCCACTTGTCGCTTTTCCTGGGTGGTTGTGTTTTTTTTTTTTTTGAAACAGGAGGCTGGTGGGCGGAGCTGGGATGAGCCATAGATAATTGAGGCACACCTGGAGGTAGTGCCCTACCTTATTTAACCTGCCTCCTCCCATTTTAGGGGTGCTTTTTGTTGGCTTAGTGGCTTGCTTGCCGGTTCCACATCATACGTGGGTTGTCTGGTCTGGTCTTGTTTGGTCTGGTTTGGCCTGGTCTGGTTTGGATGTGCTCGGGTTTCTCTTCAAAACGCACAAGTCTTTGCCCCACACTGCCATCTAGTGTGGGACAAGAGATTTGTGTGTGGTGGATTTAGCCAGAGCTCGTGCTCTATCTTTTGCCTTTCTCTCTCCATCTCTCCCTCTCTCTGTTGGAGGATCTGGTGGTGAGACTGCAGTACCAGTGGCTTGACCGCGGCTGCAGTCGACCTGCCAGATCAGCGGACCAGGCCGGACTCGATCAGCAGTTGGGGCGAAGCAGGTACCAGTGGCCTGACCGCGGCCTGCCTAGCCCCTCCTGCCGAAGACAGGACAGCACCCGGCGAGACCCCTGCCAAGAAGACTTCAAGGCGCCATCCGGGATCGGGACTGCTGCTGCGGACGCCGACGACCGGAGACCAGAGGGGAGTGCGGAACACCCGGAGAGTCGACCCGGAAGGGTTTCCTCTCCGGGCTTCTACCCGCCATCCATCCGGGCCTGCACGTCCCTCACCCCCCTCCACCCCTCTTCTCTCCTGCCCGCAGCAGGTTCACCAGCCCGACTCGGAGGACGAGGCGCGAAGCGGGCTGTGCGGAGGCCGGGACCGGTGGAGCCACTGAGGACGGACGGCGAGAGCTACAACATCGTCCATCGCCGCCGACCAGGAAGAGGTTCCACCCGACCCTGTGGAGAGGCCAGCTCTTCGCTACCCCCTCCTCAGGCTGTCCGTCCTGACCTCCCGGAAGGAACATCATTCGCCGGAGTGCTGTCCATTGTCCCCTGTTTTGTTTTTCCCTTTTTCATAACAACAGGTCGAGTCCGGACCTAGAGAGAGATGGATGGCATCCCGTCCGACCCCTGGATGCGCCGCCACAACGCCGTGCGCCTGACGTGGATCCAGGGGGAGGAAGATGAGGGCACCGCCACCGCCGACTCCACATCCGGAACCAGGGCCGACGGAGCAGCCGAGACGGGCACCGTGCGGCCAGTGGCAGAACGGAAGAGCGGCGGACAGGACAGGACGACACCCCCCCAACCCCCTGACGGAACGGAGAGTGACCAGCATGACCCGTCTGGAGTTTAGCAGGGCGGTTCTCCAGAGAGGTATGGGCTTTGTGCCGGCCGACCTAAACTGCCTGGTGAAGGTCCCTGGCCCGACCGACATCTTTGAGGTCAGCTTCAAAACCGCTAATGTCCTGGAGAGGTTCTGGAACCTCTACAGAGAGGGGAAAGATAGGAGTCCCCTCAGTCATTTCAGCGTCGAGCCCCTGTCCGACACGGAGAACAAAGTGGTCACTGTGCAGTTTTTTAACGAAGCTGTACAGGACCACGATGTTGCGACGTGGTTGGGCAGGTTCGGTCTAGTAAAATCCGACGCCAGGAGGGTACTAGATGAGGACGGTGTCTGGACCGGGGCTAGGAAATGGTTGGTCCAGCTAAAACCCGACCCCTCCGCTGTAGGCGGAGTGAGCCACATCCCCAGCACCATCACGCTGGGGAACAACAGGGGTGTGGTGTTCTATTACGGCATGCCCAAGCTGTGCAGGAAATGCGGCGAGTTAGGCCACTTAGCCGCAGCCTGCACAGTGGTCAAGTGCAAAACCTGCGGAGGCGAGCACGAGACCAGGGTGTGCCGTGACCCGAGGCCCTGCAACCTCTGCGGGGCCAGGGGGCATCTCTTTAGAGATTGCCCCCTCTCGTACGCCAACAGGGCCAGGAACACCGCACCCCCCTCTCACTCTGCCCACGCCCCAACCCCAACCCCATCGGCAGCACAAACAGCACCACAATCCCAGCCCCAAATCGAGTCACCAGACACCCCAGCACTCTTCACCCCACCCGAAGAACCCCCAGCAATAGGAAACTCCACTCCCCCCAGACCAAAGACCCCCCCAGTTATCAAACCCCGGACAAATCCACCTACCATCACTATAAAAGAGGAGCCGGACTCTGACACCCCGATCATGGTGGAAGAGTCCGACTCCTCATCGACAGACACTGACCTGGAAAACACCCAAAACTGGACAGAAGTCACAAGGAAAAAAAGGAAAGGGAACCACACTCATACACCAGCAGTCAGTTCAAATAGGATCATACCACAGCCACACAATAACCCCAGACCAGCAAAACAAACAAGAACCACGATATTAGAAAGAGAAGAACAGTCTATTCAATTAACACAACATATGCTGAAGCCAATATTCCCCTCCCGACCCCATAACTCAACAATCGAAAATAGAAAAAAATCCCCTACCAACACATCACAAAACACAACCCAATCAAAAAGACCCCTTTCAGCTGATCGACCAGTTCCTGGCCCCAGACCAACACAAGACAAACTACAACAGCTCCAGGCACCGGCTCCTGGACCTCCTGGACTGAGACGGGACTCGGGGTAAGGCCAACTAACCCCCCCTCTCCAGGACGGGCCACGCCAGGCAGACAGGAGACACAAGTGAGCGGATCACAAGAGGGGTGAGTAGGCGCCAAAACAGTTCAGTCCTCGACAGATTAAACCAAATCTGTCGGGACATCGCAAACACCACCTCCGGTTCATCAGACACAACAACCAACAATAATACCCAGCCATGACGATCACCATTACAACACTAAACACCCGCAGCATTAAAGACCATACCAAAAGACATACAGTTTTCTCCATTCTGCAACAGCTCCCCTCGGACGTCATCCTCCTCCAGGAGTGTGGTATTCCCTACCGCTCCATGGATGACGTCCTGAGGGGGGAATGGAGAATGGGGGACTCTCTCTGGTCGGGTTCTAACATCGCCCGAGCGGACGGGGTCGGCACGTTGACCAAGAACCCAAACATTAGAATAACATCTAGTGCAGCAGCAGAGAGTGGGCGAATCCTCGTCGTCGACTTGGACGTCGGGGGTTCCCCACTCCGGGTGGTCAACGTGTACGGCCCCAACAGTGTCGCCGAGAGGGTCCTCCTATTCAAAAAAATCAGACCATTTCTCCATACATCTATGCCGGTTGTTGTGGGGGGGGATTTCAACTGTGCCCTCAGGGACGAGGACCGCAGCCGACCCCGGAGGGACAAATCCAGCGAGGAGCTGCGGTCCATCATAGAAGATTTCTCCCTCCACGACGCCGGTGGCGCCTCTCCCCCCCAATTCACATGGGTAAGCTCCTCCGGTGCATCATTTTCACGAATTGACATGCTCCTCCTGTCCCCAGGCCTGAGAGTGCACTCATACTCCACCAGGGCAGTGCACTTCTCGGACCACCACACGGTGACCGTGTCCTTGGTCTGGGAGAAGTCCATCAAAGTACTGAGGGGCCCCTGGAGAATGAACACCAGCCATCTCCAGGACCCCCAGGTGCGTCTCTCCTTCTCGAGGCGTTACCTGGAGTGGGCAACCCTAAAGCCCTATTCCATTCCCGGTGGAGTGGTGGGAGATGGTGAAAGCGCGTGTGCGGGGCTACTTCCAGGCAGTCGGGCGGAGGAAGGCAAGAGAAAAGAGGGCCCGTTTCCACCATCACAACGCGGCCCTCCAGAGACTCAGCCTCCTCCAACGCCTGGGCCTGGAGGTAAGCAGCGAGCTCGCCGCATGTAAGCAGAGCCTCTCCGCCCTCTACCGGGAGGAGCGGAAGAAGTATACCTTCCGCTCCAAACTCCAGGGCCTCGAGGAGGATGAGAAATGCACCAGGTACTTCTTCCGCAAGGCACGGTCAAAGAGAACTAACATCTCTTCTCTCTATAACAGCACAGGTGTGGTGGTGTCTGAAGAGGCGAGGTCAGGAGGCGGCCAGGGAGTTCTACCAGGGTCTATACGCTCTAAGGCCCTCGGACGGGGCTCTCATGGACGCCTTCCTGGGCGGCCTGGACAGACGCCTGGGTGACGAATCCACCATTGAGGAGGAGCTGAGCACGGAGGAGCTTACGCGGGCCGTGCGCTCCTAAACCAACACAAAGCTCCCGGTCCTGACGGGATCCCAGCCGAATTCTACCAGGCTTTTGGGATCTCCTGAAGGACGACGTGTGGCGGAGGTCTTTGGGGCTGCGTACAGGGAGGGGCGGTTAGGCGCCTCACTGCGACAGAGCTTAGTAGCTCTTGTCCCAAAGAAGGGGGACCTGAAGGACCTCCGGAACTGGCGGCCGATCAACCTCCTCTCAGTCGACTATAAGATCATGTCCAAAGCGCTGATGAGGAGGTTCCAAGACCTGATAACAACGGTGATCGGCCCCGACCAGACGTGCAGCGTTCCAGGGAGGTCCATCAACGACAACCTGCTCCTCGTGAGGGACTTAATCATCCACTCCGGGGAGCGTGGGTCCCCCCTAGGCCTTCTCAGCCTAGATCAAGAGAAGGCCTTTGACAGGGTCAACCACGTGTGCTTGGAGAGGGTGCTGGAGAGGTTCAACTTCCCAAGCTCCCTCCTGCGCTGGACCAAAATGTGTTTGGAAGACATCTCGGGCAGAGTGGTAGTCAACCAACACCTCTCTGCCCCTTTCGCCATCAGGTCTGGCGTCAGGCAGGGATGCCCTCTGGCACCCCTCCTGTACGTCATCTACCTGGAGCCCTTCCTCCAAGCAATACGGAGGGCGCCGACCATCTCTGGCTACCTGCTCCCAGGTGGCCGGGGGGGAAGGTTGAAGGTGATGGCGTACATGGACGACATCACCATCGTCGGCACAGACAGTCGCTCTATCACTACTGCTAACAAAGTGGTAGACGACTTCTGTGCAGCCACGGGTGCCCTGGTCAACAGGGACAAGAGTGAACTGTTTCTGTCGCCGCATTGGTGTGAGGTGCTGACCTTTTCTTTTCCTGTACGCAGAGATAACATCAAGCTCCTGGGGCTGACCTTCCAGTCGGATGGAGGGGGAAAAAGCTGGGACCAGGTCCTCCGCCGCGTCCAGGGAAAACTGGGGAGCTGGAGCGCGCGGCCCCTCACAATAACGGGTAAGATCCTGGTCCTGAAGGCGATTGTCCTCCCGGCCCTGCTCTATGTGGGTCGGGTGTTTCCCCCAGACAGAGCCTCTGGTAAAACCATCACCAGAATGGCCTTTCGTTTTGTCTGGGGGAGCACTTTTGAGAAACTGAGCAGGGCCACGCTCCTGAAGGACGAAGAGAAGGGGGGCAGGGGGGTCCCAGACATGGTAAACATCATCTTGGCTCAGGGTCTGGCCACCTTGGTCCAGAACACTCAGAAGGGGGATAAAGCGGTGTGTGCATTCGCCAGGCACTACGCCACCCCTTTCTTGAGGACTATGGGCCTGGGTGTGCTGGACCACAGAATGCCATATAGCTGGGACCCCCCGTACGCCTACGGAGCGTTGAGGGCTTTCGCTCTCAGGACGGGATTGCCCGGGGCCGGACTGACCTCGTGGAGATACAGAGACATAATGTCCTTTCTAAAATCTAAAGAGACTGTCTCTCTCCCGAGGGGTGGTCCGGCCCTGGACCCGAAAATAATCTGGCACAATATCAACCACAAATGCATCACAAACAGACAAAAAGATATAGCATGGATGTCCGCTCACATGTGTCTCCCTACTAGGTCTTTTATGTATAGGCGGCACCTGGCCCTGACGGAGAACTGCCCCCACGGATGCACTGACTCGGAACACGTATACCACGTGTTCTGGGACTGCTCCGTGGCCAGACGGGTCTGGGGCCTTGTTGTGTCCTCTGTCTCCCTGAACAGGCTCCTGCCGAGGTCCTCCCTGACGTCTGACAGCGTCCTCTACGGCCCGCCCGGGGGATGCCAGACCATCAAGCTTCAGCGCCAGTGGAGGATCATCAACACCATCAAGCAGGTGCTGTGGGAGACGAGGAACATCAAGGTCTACCAACAACAGAATGTAGATCTGGTCACTCTCCGGAGGAGAATTCAAAACCTCCTCCAAGACGGCGTTGTGGTGGACTTTCGAAAGAACGAGAGACTGGCAAAAGAGAAATGGGGGGTGGACCACTGGAAAGAACTGATCATATAGTCCACCCCGGGCTGAATCCACCAAAAACCCGAGCACGAGATCTTACTTTTAACCTGTTTTTAAGACACTGTCTACTTTGGTAAAATTCCTTTTTTCTACTTTGTTTTACTGTGGTAGATAGTTTTTTTTTTTTTTTTTTTTTTTCCATTTGTACCTTTATTTGTTCAGTTTTGAAAAATTGCTCCTTTTTCCAATTTAATTTTGTTGTTGATTTTCTTTTCTCACTGCACTTGGTTTTGTGTAACTGCTTTTTAAAAAAAAAACTGATTTCTGATGTAATGTTTGATTTAAAAAGAAAAACCTAATAAAAGTCATTTTACTTTTTACAATGCTAATTACTTACATTGCTAAGGCAGAATGGAAAATGATAAATTTATGCTCCACAAGCTTATACTTACAGGAATCGGAATTACAGAATGACGATATGGAGAGCTGAGGATAAAAAGACTAGACACACATTTGATAGCAGCTGTAACTCTACTGAGAGTGAATAATTGGATGTGTTACTTAAGTTTTTTTATTTCATTTGGGCTATGTATCAAAAATATAATGCACATAATACACATGAATAAAAACGTAAACGTTTCTTGGTGACTAATATAGAAAGCAGTAACATAATGAACATTACTTATTTCCATAAAATTATATCAATTTATGATTAAATTCTACTTAAATCTCATAACTTATATTTTTACAAAACCAATAAAAATTCATTATGGGAAATTACATTTTAATCATACTTATAATTAATTTTTTTTTCTGCACAGTTCCCATAGATGAAAACCTCAAGATGTAATGCTGCAAAAATGCATGAATAGTCATATTCTTGAATCAAATGTACAGGCTAACAATTCTTGGGAAACAATGAAACAAATGTTTTTTTTCCCTTTTTTTCAAATATTGCTGTTTTGTAAACCTTGTTTATCTTTGACGCTCTGCTGCTTTGCCCTCCTCCTCTCACCTGTCATCCCCAATTTTTTGAGTCTCCAACCATTACGGATTTATATTTAGTGTATTTGTCTGTGAAACCACTCGGTCTATAGCAGTTCCATTCAAGCTGTCACACAAACTGCCTTTACATACAGCAACCACAGGAGGGAGACAGAGCACCACTATTGCATCTGATGTGATGAAGTATTGATTGGGAAAGAATAAATAACTGGTCCCATACCATGAGTCAAAACACAAGGTTTCTAGGTGTAAAAACTTTTTGTGTAATTTAACCTGCTCAAAGGCCAATGCTACATCTATAGAGATGAGTAAGAGGAGGGGTGTATGTGCTGTTTAACAGAGGTACATGTGAGAAAAAGAATAAGATAGGAAAATGTGAATGATGTTGGATTCACTCTCCATGCCCTACCCTAGGAGAGACGGTCACTCTGAGCTGTAAACCCAACCCTGAAGTATATTACAACACTTACCATGAAAATTATGTTTTTAACTGGTATCGACATTAAACTAAAGGCAGCATTAAACTACGCTGATCTGGCACACCCCAGTAGTGAGCATGCTGCATAAGGCCAAGGCCTTACTGCATTGCATCAGGTTCAAATCCGGCCTGGGCCCTTTGCTGCATGTCCTCCCCTCTCTCTTCCCTGCATTTCCTGTCTGCCTCTCTCCTGTAACTGTCAAATAAAGTGGAAAAATCCCCCCCAAAAAAAAAAAAAAACTTAAAAGACCAGCATAGCTCAGGGATTCCTGCCCGCTTCACTGGCAGTAGAGCTTATTATGGGAGTGAGTTCACTCTGACCATCAGTGGAGTCCAGGCTGAAGATGCAGGAGATTACCACTGTCAGAGTTACCACAGTAGTGGTGTGTTCACACAGTGATAGAGAGCTGGACAAAAACCTCCCTCAGTTAGACTGCACAGAGACTGCACTGCTGCAGCTGGGACCTACTGCAGGTGCTGAGGAGGGAGGCACTGACCCAGGACACTGGGCTTCAATGGTTCAGTTATAACACTCTTACACTCTGTATACTGACACAGTTGTAGCTCCATTGGTTCACTGAACTCCAAAAATAAGGGGAAAATATATTGTCAGAATATCCAAGCCAATGCCAGCTGACTTGATTTAAGTTTGTTTAAAGACAGGAGAAAGCACACATTTATGTGGGCCCATCTCAAACGACTGTACTGTCTTCACTTTGTACCAGACACCATACCATACATACATGCAACATCACCATGTAAATTACAGTCACTTAAATTACTTGTTTGCAACTTACCAAACCATTATTGACTTACCTAACAACAAAGCAAAACAAGCGCCTTTGGTTTTTATGGAAAGGTACCATTTCATGTAAAGGTACCCCTTAGGTCTGTTAAAACAATGCCCTGGATAATGCAGTGTTTCAGCTGAGCTACTATAAAATGTATGTGGTGCAGAACTGACTATATTGAAGGAATAAATTCCATTTTTTCATTTGCCAACTTCCATCCTTTGAGGACTTCTCTGTAGAGATAACCTTCTTGTTTAGAACACAGTCCTAATCTCATTCATCTACTTGTAATATAGACTGATTTTGTGTCTTCAGAATTATAGGCCAGAGATGTAAAGCTTTCAGATATGATTCTCATTTACATCTGTCCTCACTTAACGTTTCTGTGCAAATCTAGACAGATAGTTAACATAAAGGATCCAATAAAGGCTTGAGGCTTTAGGTAAGTTAAGCACTTTACTGACAATCCCTTTTTCTTTCTTTCCTTCCTTGTATTTTTATTTTGTAAAACTGAAATGACTATACAAGGAAAGACATTAAATTACATTTACTGTCGGAGTAGTTATTCTTTCATGACATCGATAACCAGGCTAAACAAAGGACAGTAGCTAATATGGATTTCCACACAAAATATTGAAACTAAGTTAACACTCTTAGAAAGCACAACAGCTGAAATAATATTAAACAGATGTATCACCTTATACAGAATGTTTATAAAGACATTTTATGAATTAAACTTAGCATAAACTCATTAACCTTAAAATATACTCGAATGAATAATTAGCTACGTGGCTAGGTAAGTACGAAACACAGCATAGCAAAATGCTACCGAAATACAAAGTAGCATATTGAAATAAATGCTATCTCGGTTAGCGCGTATGCTAACTTGCGAATAATTACACAAAAACTGGCGTTATCACAACAATATTTTGAAGTAGCTATACTGCCTGACAGCTGTAACACAAATTAAACAACATTTTGTGACTTACAGGCGTGTATTTCGGAGACCTAGCCGTTAGAAAGGTGAACGAACAATATACAGCACGGCTTAACCGAACTTATTCTCTAAAGTCGAGGATACATAAAGAGGTTAATTCCAACAATTCAAGAGCAGCTACAACTGCACAACTAGGGGGAGCCAAATTAGAAGAATTAAGACCAGAACAATAATGTAGTAATTCCTTTTTTGATCTTCATTTCATAATCATACATTTTTCCAAACGGCTTTTTTCTGAGTAACCTGTTTTAATGTATAATGACATTTTATTTCATAATGCCAATTTTATTACAATTATTTGTGAACTGCAAGCAATTTAGAGCGGAAATACGAGCACCTTATGGAAAAACAAGTTTGTACCAGCACTGGCCATTCTAATATACGATATGATACCCCTACT
Organism: Albula goreensis; assembly: GCA_022829145.1. Taxonomy (NCBI): domain Eukaryota; kingdom Metazoa; phylum Chordata; class Actinopteri; order Albuliformes; family Albulidae; genus Albula; species Albula goreensis. The sequence continues at coordinate 135,169 of JAERUA010000026.1, forward strand.
TGAGTTACATACCTGGCTGGCTAGCGAGCTATATTTATGTAAAATATTAAAACTTCTGTAATTTCTGTTAGATTCAGGCACAGAACTGATCAATTCAGTAGAAACGTTTTCGGACAATAGATGGCATGGATATTTATTGAGGGTGGTTATGTACAGGTTTGGGCTGGAGTCCTGAGGGGAGCAGTGTGAGCTGTTCTTGAGGAGAAGAGCACCCCCGAGAGGTAGGAGATGTAGAGGAAGGTGGAGATGGGGGAGGGGGTGGGTGCCAGAGATACAGAGCACGATGGGAAATGAGGTACGTGGTGCTTTTATACTTGTGGGGAGACTGGGAATGGTTGAAAGGGGTTGTCCGAAAACGATTCCCCCGAACTTTGTTTTACAAAAACTCCATTTCAGTAGAAACGTTTTCGGACAATAGATGGCATGGATATTTATTGAGGGTGGTTATGCACTGGTTTGGGCTGGAGTCCTAAGGGGAGCGGTGTGAGCTGTTCTCGAGGAGAAGAGCACCCCCAAAAGACTGCCAGCCCAGGACTGCAAAATCAGAACTTAACTAACCAGTGCAAGGTGAGCAGAGCGAATGTCTGATGTGAGCAACCTGATGTATGACTGGAAGGCATCAGAGGACCATCGACCCAGGCGTTAATTAAGTGGTCGGAAATTCCATTTTGTGCCGCGGTGGTGGCTGCTCCGATTCTAAAAGAGTGGGAAGAAAAATGGTTAAGGAGAAAACCGCAGATGGACAAAATATTTTTTAGATGTTTCTGAAACCAGTGACGTGTGATAATTCTGTCAGATTCGTCTATGAAAAGTGGTGAATTAGGGGAATGAGAGAGACTCGAACGGTATTGTATGTAAGATGAGAGCAATTCGTACGGGCTGACGGGATGCTAATTTGAAGTACTGAATGAGACATCCTTTACCGGTTTGGTCTGTCTTACTGTGTTTGAGAAAAACAAATGAATGATTTCGTGGTTGACTACGGATAAATCTGATAGGCAAGGGTGAACGCGAGGATCGAAAAAAGATGAAGGAGCGGTAAATTTGGAGCAGCGGAGGAGGCCAAAAAATGCGAGGGGAAAAAACAGCTGTCAAGGTTATGTCTACGTGGGAGGGGGACGACGGGAACCAGGGCACGCGATGAGTGGATGGGCTCCCGCACAGGAACTGCAAGCATGGAGAAGCCTACAGTCACTTCGTGTACAGAAGGATTCATTAAAATTATTACACAGTTCCCTTCCCCCGATCACAACCACGGGACGGCCCCGCACGTCGGACTTCCCGGGTATGGGAACCACTTCCGCGCAGGCGCCGTAGAGGCCAGGTGCTGGTTGGGAAACGTAGTTGAGGAAGTGGGCATGGAAGGGGAAACCAAGGAACACAGACGGGTGGAATGTTCGGTGGAGTTGCATACATGGCACGCTGCTGCTTGTACACCGAGAAAAACTCTACAGTACAGATCAGTGTCCAAAACTCCCCAGTACTGACAAACATTAAATTGGGCAATTTTTGCGGCGCACTTAGCTGAAAACATGCGGTGATAAGTATAAAAGTGCGAACCGAACCGAGCGGACGGCTAAATCCGCAACAATAGCCAGATAATCATTCAGTTCCCTGCGGCGGTTGGGGAAAACCGAACAAATTACGTCCGTGTAGCGGCCGAAGGCCAAACAAAATTCGGGAAATGTGAGAATCCTTAAGGAGGAGGAACCACCAGCCTTAAGGGAAACTGTAAAACCATCACACTCCAATACCCTGTGTTCGGAAAGTGTAGGTGGAGAGAGCAGAGAAGCTAAGCAGACATCCGCACCTCGGAGAATCTGGGACCGTATAGTAGCCGAGACAGGAGTAGGCTCATACAAAGGGGCGGTCTGGGGGGGCGGCATGGAGGCTGCAGTGGAGAGACTATATGCTGGGACACGAGGGGCTGCGGTTTGAAGGGGTATAGAAGAGGAAGCAGCAGTGTGCGAGGATTGTAGGTGAGGGTACAGCGGGACAGCAGTGGGGACAGCAGGCGCAAACGCGGGAGCAGGTTGAAACCCGCTAGCTCCCGCATAGACAGCGGCAGTGGAGAAGTAGGAGTGCTCTGGCCGTTCGTCGAGAGGGTGCAATAGCGGGACAGCCGGCACGTAGGGCGCCGGGTGGAGCCCGCCGACTCCAGCCGGAACGGCGGCAGAGGGCAATGAGGTAGGGGACATACCGAGCCCACGGAAGGCGTGCCAGGCGGAACAACAGCCGGCGGCGCGGCACCGGGGGAAGTCCGCCTGCTCCAGCTAGGGCAGCGGCAGGGGTTGGGGAGGGGGCGCGGTGCCGGTCCGTGGGAGCGTGCCGGGGTAGGACGTCCGGCTGTACGGAAACCGGATGGAGCCCACCGGCTCCAGCTTGGACGGCGGCAGCTGGGAAGGGGGGAAGGGGGCTGGACCGAAGCCCCGGGAGCGTGCAATGGCGGAACGACAGCTGACGACACGGGTGCCAGGTGAAGTCCGCCGACTCCCGGAAGAACATCGGCAGCGGGGAGAGAGGAGTGTGGTGCCGGGTCCCTAAGAGCGTGCAGTAGCGAGACAGCTGGTGCGTCGGGCGCCAGCTGGAGCTCGCCGACTCCGGCGGGGACGGCGACACCGGGGAGGTGGGAGGGAAACACTACCGGGTCGCTGGAAGCGTACAGGGGAGGGGCGACAGACGCCGAGGGCATCTGTCGGAGCCCTCCGGCTCCTGCTCAGACATCGGCAGTGGGGTGAGGGGGAGGAAGGGGAGAGGGAGCGTTAGCATGAGCTAGCGCGGCGCTGGTATTAGCAACAGGCATTGCTAAGGACTGTCCTAGGCACCAGCGCAGGTCGTCCGGGGGAAGAGCGACGTAATCCAGTCCTCCCCGGACGTGAGCTGGAACAGCCGGGTCCCCCGACCTAAGGGAGTCATGGTACAGGCGAAACAACAAGGCTTTTCTCGCGTTACCGGGAAAATACACGCCGCGCTCCTTCAGAGCTTGCCGAAGGCGAGCCACAGTCCATTTAGGAGCGGGAGGGGGGACCGGGCTTGGTTCAACGGCGTCAGTGCGGCGAACAGCCGACCGGGAGCGGACAGGAGCAATAGCCCGGCCGCGGACGCGCCGTCTCGGAAGACTTGAGGAGGAGGGAGGTGACTGCCGAGAAACAGCTCGGGATCTCAGCGAGCGTAGGCTATGCGCCGGCGAGTCTGAGAGCGACCTCGGACCGGAGATGAAGGTGGGGCGATCGGACTCTCCGGGGAAGCCGCCGGACCCGGGGATGTCGATGATCCAGAATCTGGAACGTAGGACAGGTCATCGTCGGACGCGTGGAGCTGTAGTTCCATTGCGCGAAATTGAGGAAAATACCTGGGAGTGCAGTGGTTCAGGCAACAGCAACGAACTGGATTGCCAGAGATACAGAGCACGATGGGAAATGAGGTACGTGGTGCTTTTATACTTGTGGGGAGACTGGGAATGGTTGAAAGGGGTTGTCCGAAAACGATTCCCCCGAACTTTGTTTTACAAAAACTCCATTTAGTTCTTAAGTAATAACAAAGAGACACTGCATTTGAGGAAAAGCTTGAGGTATCTACTTACAAGTCTGAAGGATGTAACTGTCCAAGAAAATAGTGGAACACAATATTGTCTTCTACTATACGAAGTGACTGGTACATTTTGGTATGATATAGTTGCAATCGATGAGAAGTCCAAATGACATATTCATTGATAGTTGTTTGCATTTTAAGAACATTCATATTGTGACATCATAGAGGCTGAAATATCGAAAATTCTAAACCACTTGAACATATTAGCGTTTCTGGGAAACAGAATGATGTAAATTCGGTCCAATTCTATGTTGTAAATTTATAAGAATAAAATGTTTTAAATAACAGTAAGAGTTTACAGTGCTGAACAAGCAAGAGTTTTATAAGAGCACCAACAATAGTCTAACTTACTCTATGATGTTAAAGCACATTCCAGCACTTGGTGGTCTTTAAGATGGTACAGTATTGTATAATTTAAGCTTTTCCTCAAATGCAGTGTCTATTATGTCATTACTTCAAAATGTATTGATCAGTTCTGTGCCTGAATCTAACAGATAAGCGATAGAAATTACAGGAGTTTTAATGTTTTACCTTTATATACCTCATTAACTAGCCAGCCATGTCAGTTAACTCAAGTAAGGGTGTCATATTATACATGAGAATGGTCAATGTTGGTGCAAATTTGTTTTGCCATAAGACGCTAGTATTTCCATACTGAATTAATTTCACTTCACAAGTAGTTGTGATAAAAGTGGCATTATGAAATAAGAGTTTCATTATGAATTAAAACAGATTGTTCAAAAAAAAAAAAGCCATTTTGGAATAAAATGTATTAGTATGAAATAAAGATCAAATAATTCATTACTACATCATTACTGAGTAAAAATTTAAACATGATCATGAAAATAGATCAGACATAAACAGTGACTTGGCAGATTAGGCAGTGACCGACAATCAGGTACACAAAACACTCAATGACGTGCTCCAAATTCTTCACAAACACGGACATGATGAACTACCCAAGGACTCACAGACACTTCTCTCCTCTCCACAAGTACTTGAACGCCAGGCAAGATGTAACGGCGAATACATTTATTATGGCTTAGAGACTGGCATACGCAGCACGCTCCTGCAGTGCCCAGCCTCTTCAGAACACATTCCTGTCTGTATTAATATTGATGGTGTACCATTATTCAACTCTAGTGGTGCTCAGTTCTGGCCCATGTTGGCAAAGACTGATAGATTTGAGCCTTTCGTTGTCTGTCTTTTCGGTGGCATGACAAAAGCAGAAGCACTGGAAGACGATGTCCAAGACTTAGTGGTAGATATTAGGAGGCTGGAGGAAAAGCACAATGGAGGAGTCATACAGGCGCATTTAAAAGACTCTATATGTGATGCTCTTAAAAAACATCATCTACCACACTGGATACTACAGCAGTGAAAGGTGTGAAGAGGAAGGTGAATGGTTGGGAAAAGTAGTGTTCAACAGCAGGGATACATTTCCATGAAGGACGGATGAAAAGTTCAGCTAGATGGACTACAGAGTGAAACATCAGCATGGGGAGCCACCACTGATCAGAGTAGGCATCCCATGAGTCAGCTCATTTCCCCTGATTATACGCACCTTGTCTGCCTTGGAGTAGTGAGGCGCATCCTTGTGTTACTTGTGTCAGATCTTCAACCCTCACAGGCTCCCTCCTAGACAGACAGCTGAACTGTCCAATGGACTCCTTGGATTGAGGAATGCAATGCCCAGTGAGGTAGCAAGGAAGCCCAGATCACATGGACAGATGGAAAGCAGTTTATCCCAGACAGTTTCTGCCATACACTTGACACTGTGGTGCTCCATGGGATTGTGGACCCAGAATTGTACCACCACTTCCTCTGGCTAACAGTTGGAATGTCGATCCTTCTCTCTGCAGATCGTGACAGGAGAAACCAATTTCTACCATATGCAGCTGAGATCCTTAATCATTTCATGGTCAACAGCACCGAGGTCTATGGAGACAAATTCACTGTCTACGATGTGCGTGCTGTAAAACACCTCCATGAAGATGTTACACATTTTCATTGTTCGTTGAATGACGTATCTGCTTTCACCCTTGAGAACCATCTTCAAATCATCAAGAAGCTTGTGAAGACCAGCCACAACCCTTCAGTCTAAGTGGCAAAGTGTATGGCAGAGAAGGAGTGTGCACAAAAAATATGAAACAGAAGCAAAGGCCACTGCAGCCAGTGTCAGTAAAGTGGAGGGGACGGCTGCTTTGTGCTCAAGGATGACAGTGTCGCCTTGTGTGACTGAGAAGAAATCAGATGGAAAACTGGTCTGCAGCGTCGTTCCAGATTGTTGAACCTTAAACCTCTTTGAGAAGCTCTGCCAGTCAAAACTCCTGAACATTGCTTTTGTTGGCAGTGTCCACAGCATGGCTAAAATACAGTTACAACAAAGCCAGAACTTGACAAGGAAAGCTGTTTGTCTACCACATAGTGGAGGACATGCCATCTTCCCTTTATCGCATGAAATAGAGTGAATCACAGAATTATTCTTTTTTACAATTCTTAATATTTGTTTTTCTTTTTTTTGAAAGACAGTGATAGAGTGGGGGGTGGGCTTGTTTTTTAATCTGCCCTTTTGTATTTGTTTTTGACAATAGTTTTTGAAAGTGCTGTTTGGATCGAGCGTGACAAACATTTCGAAGGTGTCATCTTGACCCAGGAAGACAAAAATGTTGTGCAATGGCCAAAGACCCAGGTGCAGTCAGCCTGTAAAAAAAAACGATGGACCCAGCGAAGGACTGGCTCACTTTCCAGCTGTTGAAGATAAAAATGATGTCAGCTATGATGGCTGTCTTAATGTGTTTGTTTTTTAAGTTTTGAAAAAGACAAGTGAGTGGGAATACATTCCTTGAACTAATTAGGAATCAGTTTTTGTAAGATTTTTGCAGATAACCAGTTTATCACAAAATATTGTGCAGAATGATGTATGAATATCCTTTTGACTGTTTCCCATCTAGATAAGAATACAGGTCTGCAGGCATTTCCAAAGCCTCCTGACATCCTGAAGAACAAAGCACCTGCTACCATCGTTCAAACCACTCCTGAGGGTAAGTAGAGTGGGCTGCCTTAACAGACCAGTGTTCAGCAGAAATAGAGCCGTATTGTAGGTATGACTGACAGATCACTGCATACTGTAGTGTAAATAATCACACTGCATATTTAATTATTAATTAAGTTCTCTATTTGCCAGGATAGCTACACTATGCAAGTTAAATTTTTAATAATTAGTAACCCCTTCACTGACTGATTACATTTTAGAAGCTTCCTATCATTCTGCTACAAGGTTTGTATAATGTTTAAAATCAAGTCATCTGAATTGGTGTCAAAGGTAATTTTCATACATTGTGTTTAAAATTTGACTGCAGAATGATTCACGGATGATAATGACCAATCCGCCTGGAGTAGACGGCCGCCAGATTCATCCTCAGAGGATGCTGAATGTGAAACTCCTGGTAGACATTGTTAGATAAGTCGTGTAGCAATCATTACACTATTGCACTATTCTGACGGGATAAACCATGGAGGTTAATTAAACAATATCACACGAGAGGGAGCGCTGTTATACTGAATACCAGCATGACTGTGATGTGGTCGTAGATGCCGAAGATAATCACAGCTGTGCTGATAAACGCAAGTAAACATAAGTGCCATGTTGGTGTTACAGGGCAGTCCAGCTATATAAGGGAGCGCTCCAACTCTTCCAGTCACCGATCATGCCATGGAAGCGATAGAAGATGCTCCTCTTCTCGTTCTCAATCGCCCTTGGGTTCATATCCTGGAAGTTCATCTTCTACACGTGGTAAGATAATCAGCTTTTTAGAAAACATTGTCGGAAACCATTTTTTGGGGGTGGACAATTTCAAGAAGTACCTGACTGAATACAAAATGTAAAAACAATTAGAAGTAGCCCAGTTGCTTAGTTATCAGTTAGTTATCAGTTCCTTACAAATGCAATCAGTTCCTTACAAATGCAGTATTAAGTGTTTCGGAAACACCAAGGGATCCAACTGGCCACAACATGAATGCATTTCCAATGCCCATTTCCAGTAAGTAATTACCTTGTCTTGTGTACTAATATATTTGTACTATTATGGATATGCATAGAGCCCACTGTTGGTGTATTTATCTGCATATGTTGAGACAGCAGAATACAGAGCACAAATCACCTCAAATTCAAATTCTCCTCACTCAGCGCACGGTCTGAGCTCATAGCTTCATATGCACAGAGGAATGGTATCAATATGACTGTCATCTTCACACAGAGATCACTTACCTACAGAATAAACTCAGTGCTGTATAACCTGAGAAGACACAATCCCCATGGCATATGGGAGCAGATGGGGGCGCTGAGTTTTCATGCTCTCATCGGACAGCAAGACATATTTCAGTTGTAGTTGTTCAAGTGACCAGCAGGGGACGTGCTGTAACAATCCCACAGAAGCCTGTCGGTGCAGATCGGTCGCTGCAGCGCAGGAAGGTTTTTCAACAGCAGTTATTCAGACTCAGACACTGTGGTGGACTTTCGGTGGTGGGACCAGACTGAATACCGGCAGTCAGTGGCGAAAAAAGTAGATTTTTTTCTGGAAGAAACATCTCAAGGTTACATGAGCTGTAACATGTTCATTGAAGAGGAACCAAGGCGTTTGTACTCTTACTTTCTGTCTGTTCGCGTTTGTTTACTTACGGGGTAACAGATAAAATATAAACATAAAAATAAATAGATTACACACATATTTGCTTAAACGAAATGTAACCCATAGTAAAAACAACTCATAACTTTAAATTGCGAGATGAGTGATGTGTGAAAGATGAACACAGGCAAAGGAAATGCGTCTCTCTTGAGTTGGAGGTTTTTGTACGGCCGATGAATGAGACTGAATCACTGTGGTACACTTTCGGCGGCGGCACCAAACTGTCGATTGGACGTAAGTAATATTTCTTTCAGATCTATCCACATCTGCATTTTTAAATATTTGTGTGTTCGTTTTCAGAAACCCATTGGGTTAATTTTTGGAACTGTGAACTTTGCTTGTGGATATAAGCTACACATTTTCAAGTTATTACTTCGCTTCATAATAATGAGGGTGCACAAAGAATATTCACCAAAAAATAACTTCTTAAATGCCAAAAGTTCATGAAAAGAACATAAATCTCATACATTGTAAAAAGTTGCGGGGTCAAATTTTGAAGAGCGGAGAAGTGAAAGCTGTCTCTCTTGAGCGAGAGGTTTTGTACAGCGGTGTAATGAGTTTGTATCACTGTGGTGGACTTTCGGCGGCGGCACCAGACTGTCAATTGGAAGTAAGTCATTTCTACCTTAGTATATTCTCCGAGCGCAAGCAAGGTGTCTTTTAATGTGTGAAAAGCCTTACAAAACAATATGAATAATCATATGCTCAATTCTGAGTTGGCATCAGTGATAATCAAATGGGCTTGCGAAATGAATGTTTGTTCTAGACAGGGCAGTTGTTTTCTAAAGGTTAAATCTTTGCACATATAAGTTCCGCGCATTATAAAAACCCAAAATTAATTAATTCCATTTGGGTGTCGGAGGTGGTAATAAGGACTTTAATTTAAGCATGTTTGAATAGCGCTAAGATCTGGTAACTGCGGATGCGCGCGTAAAGAATATCAAATGGGCTTGCTAAATGAAGGTTTGTTGTAGAGAGGAAGGTTACTTTCCATAGGTTAAATCTTTGTATGTCGATATTCCGCACATTTTAACGAACCCAGAGCTTATTAATTTAATTTGGGTGGCAGAGGTAGGAATAATGACTCTAATTTCTGCTTGTTGGGATACCGCTAAAATCTGTTAACTGCGGATGCGCGCGTAAAGAATATTATTTTAGCAATTTCTCTCAAATGTCAACTGCAACATATTTCTAACATTGAAATATGAGGACCTACAGCTTGGAAGAATTTACAGTTAACTGTACTTGATGTCACTATTTTGGGGTGTATTTTCGAAAGGAGGATTATAATCCTTCGTTTAAAAAGCGTGTCATTAAATGAAATATGATATGTATTATTGAAATATTGTTAAATATACGTTGTTGGAAGTGTATCACAATGCAAGTTGCTAAAAATGTCCAAAAATGCGTCATTTTGAATTGTGTAAATTGTAATAAAATCACAGCATCATAATTGCCGAAAGTATGTCCGTAATATAGAGGTTTTGTTGAAACAATACATCTTAAAATTAGGATTTTGATACAGTCGAAACAACGCTATGATTCTAATTTTATTTCATGATAAATTGCACAGTTCAGTATTCATGGCCTCCTAAAAGTAATCACTGCATTCAGCTTGGATAGTTACATTTTGATACTTTGAATAAATTATTAATTTAATGATTTTTGAATGTATAATATAATTTCTGCATTTTTAGTCGTTTTAGTTAAATCAAGTAATTACATATTTTAAGTGTTATTTTGTGTATTTTAATTTGTTATTTATTTTATAATTCCATATATATATATATAATTTGGTGAAATGGCTCTGGATGCGTAGGGGTGTAAAATGTTGCCTTGCTTAGCACTGAGGAACAGTCCCTCTTGTGCTTCACAAAGCTTTCAGTGTAAAGTACAGTCACATGTTGTGCTGATGTGTTGAGTTTGACATTCAGCTCTTACTGTTTGAACGCTCTGATTGGCTCATGCTGCTGTGTCCACTCTGTGACCTCACACCTGTGCTGTGTCTCCCAGGTGACACAGTTCCCACCCTCACAGTCCTGCCCCCCTCCAGTGTGGAGCTGAATCAGGGAAAGGCCACACTGCTGTGTCTGGCCAAC
>JAERUA010000026.1:146046-166012 GCA_022829145.1 Albula goreensis
ATTTACTTCAGAATGGGTAGGTTATAGTTGGGGTAGTTACATTTATCTCGATGTTGTTATTTAGCTTCACTGGTCTGCTACCTGCTTTGTAATTATGAGTCAAGTTAAAGCACTGTATTGGTTGTTTTCATCGTGTTACATAAGCTTAAAGCGACGTTGCCCATTATTTTTAATATTAGAATTCCATGAGAAGAACTTTGATCACCGCTATGGATAGTTTTTCCTTTAATCTTTTCTTTGCCACCTTTCTATGTTGTCTGCAACGGAATTCCAAGCTCCTGTGGTATTCCTGGTGCGTCAAAAATATCACAGGAGAGGTGCTAAACACCACATCTATGAACGCACTTCTCGTTTATGATGGAGTAATAGTTATTAATCAACATATGTACGGAATTCCACATCAAAGTTTGAAAAATAGGGCGGATTTTGTTAGTTCGTTTCAGGTTACGCATAAATTAACACACAGTTTTAGGAATAAATTGATAAATGAGGTCCAATGTGTCCAACAAGTCGGAAGCCAAGACAGAAATTACTATATGCTATTCTTCAACTAGTATTACAATATCTATTGCAGTGACGTTCACAAATGTGTGTGTGTGTGTGTGTGTCTTATTGCAGGCTACTTGTAATGACATTTTGCCTATGTCCCCAACACAAGTGTTTCGAAACAATTCATTGTTCCCATGAGTCAGGGGGCAAAGTGTTCAGTAGCTGTCTAGATTGTTCCGAAATATCAGCTGTGTCAGTGTTTCAAGGCACTTTTAATTGTTTTGAGGCTTCAGATGACGTGCCAGTGTTTAATTGTTCCAAAGCGCCAGATAATGTTTCGAAATGATCTAAGTCAGTCCAATGCGTTAGCATTGTCAATTGTTTCAATCACTTGTCCCTCTTTTGTAGGTAAGCAGTTCATGTAGTGTAATGGTTAACGCTCTGAGCTGCTGTTTGTGAGGAAAAGCGAAGTTGCGTTGTTCGAATCTAAACAAGCCTATCAACTTTTATCGCATAATACTTCTACAGCGGGCTATATCTTGTGAATGCGTGTGTATGGAGTAACTAAATAAAATATGATCCACCTAACCTACTGAGAGAAAGCCTACAGGCTGGTTTTAAAGTTTCTCTTGAGGGAATAATACGTTCACTGATTTGTGTAGGCTACCAGCAAATGTTATCGCAAGTGCTTTGAAAAAAGTACGTACAACTATTGTGACACATCAGCTAAATGAGTCAAAGCCTTGAATAGACAGATTCTTCGGTTTTCTCTTTCGCTTCTCAGGGAAAGCTTATTCGGTCGCTATTATTCGCATGCTCTGCATTCTCAAATAAAGAGATTGACAAAGAAATTATGACAGATCCTTTTAATTGGTAATTCATTCTTGCGTTTGGAAAATGATCATGAAGAAACGCATTAACTTAGCTTACTCCTGTAGTCTAAATGTTCCGATGTATGGTTTGATGTAGCGAAACACTGACTTCGTCATTAGTTCAGGACATTTCACACAGATAATCACATCACAGCCTATGTTTCTCCTATCTGCATATTCAAGTAAGAAAAAGCGTAGTAAAGAGACTATTTATTTAGAAAATACATATGGAAAGTGTAACTTCAAACAGCTACCAAGCCAGAATCGAACTTGCTAAATGACGATAGACAGCCATGGACTCTTCTCAAAGACCCATTGAGAAATTCTGGTACAGGGCTGTATTATGCGTATTTGATCATGGTGACGTAATACCCATCTGGGTGAAGTGTCGGAGTATCGATACATTTTCGAAGCAATTGCTTCAATTGTGTCAATTGTTTCAAAAGCCTCGGTTTCGCCATCACTATCAAAAACTGCACAGCCAGGTCAAACAGCCACAAAAAAGCTCAAAGTCTAATGTGAAACTCCCCCTTCAGCCTCTCAGGCTGTGCTTAAATAGAAGGCCTAATTGAAGGCAAGTGCTCACAGCTGAGTTGATTAGAAATCACTCTCAGCCGAGGCTGCCTGTTTGTGAGGCCTCTGCTGCTGCAGCTCCAGTTAACTCTCCAGGATGAGGGAGGAAACCAGGAGACTGACAGCAGTACAGTGGGAGGAGCTGAGGAGCTTGCTCCTCCCTCCACCTCTCCCAGCGCCACAATACAGAGACACTTCCACACTTGTTCCACACCCCTCAGGTGATACTCTGTCCTTGTTGACTACGATGGAGAGAGCAGCAAAATCCTCTTTCACTACAGTGGAAAAACAGCGATGGCTGCAGTAGTCAGCCATGTCTGGTCATTCAGTGCAATGGGAAACAATCAGAGTATGGATTATGTGTGAGTGCAGCAGTGATACGACATAAATAACCCACACCATGAAAATTAGGCAAAATCCAAGGTTTCAAAATGTTGCAAAATGTGAATGATGTAGGTCTGGATTGTGATCCTGCTGTCCAGACACTGTTACACCAGTGTTAAACTGCTCTGTCTGTGTCACAGCCCATAAACCCTTGTCTGCCTTCACAGCACTGCTGGGCTACAAGTGCCTGCTGTACCCAGGAAGACCATTTGCATAGAGAAGACACTTTGCATTGGCAGCACATGCTTCAGTGCTCTGGGAGTGTTTATAGTCCTGTGAGTTTAACACTTGATGACTGAGAGCTGTCCTTCATGGCAACAGAACCCACAGCAACAATGACTTTTATCACCATCTTCATCTGGGTGCTCGCTTTCTGCATTCAGGGTGAGATTTGTGAAAAATATTCACATAGATATGATGTCTTCAATTTTAATTGAAGTATAAAACTTAAATTAACTTTATGAAATAACTGTCTGGGCACTGGTGTAACATCCTAATGTACCAATGGATAATATGAATATTTATTTTTTATTCCTCCTTTCAGAATGCACAGGACAGGTGACTGTGACTCAGACTCCTGCTGGTAAATCTGCTCTCACAGGAGACACTGTCACCCTGAGCTGTAGAACCAGCCCTGCTGTGTCCACCAGCAGTGGTAATCAACTCCTATCATGGTACCAGCAAAAACCTGGTGAAGCTCCTAAACTCCTGATAAAGTATGTAAATCAGCGAATCTCAGGGATTCCTGATCGATTCAGTGGCAGTGGATCTGGGACTGACTTCACTCTGACCATCAGTGGAGTCCAGGCTGAAGATGCAGGAGATTACTACTGTCAGAGTTACCACTGGATCAGCAGCACAAATATATTCACACAGTGATAGAGAGCCGTACAAAAACCTCCCTCAGTCAGACTACACAGAGACTGTACTACTGCAGCTGGGACCTACTGCAGGTGCTGAGGGGGGAGGCACTGACCCAGGATACTGCTACTGCCAGCAGGGCTCTAGGGGGCGATAGAGAGCTACAGACCTGGATATAAACCTCTCTGAGCTGAAGAGCAGCTTATCTGTGTCACACACAGAACCAACATCAGAGCGGCTACTGCTGAACCACACACTTCTGTACCACAACATCACTTATTTTATGTGCAGAGAGAATTCACACTGACACAGAGATGAGAGGATTACATTAGAAATGAATAACTGCATCATTTTATACCTGGAATTCACAATGAGGGCTTGAGAGTGAAAGGGTCAGATTATGTTAGTCACCTTTAATGTGTGAATCAGACATCAAATCATGGATGTGATTAACACAATAAGAAGTGATGACAGCACAACTGAAATAGTCACACACACACACACACACACACACACACACACACACACACACACACACACACACACACACACACACACACACACACACACACACACACACACACCATGTACAGTATGTAGTGCATAGTTAACAATGTCCCATCTCTACATAATAACTTTCTGATGATTTCTTATCTCTGTAATATATTGATCAAACATTGTGTAAACTTCATTACAGAATATGTTTATATATGTCATTCATTTCAGTTGAAATACTTGATAATATTTTAACTTCAAATCAGATCTTCTACATTCAAGGGCTAAAATTATTTTCACAGCCCCAGCCAGTCCTGTGCCATGGCTCTGTGCTGGGGAGGGAGCTCTGTGCTGGGGAGGGGAGCTCTGTGCTGGGGAGGAGAGCTCTGTGCTGGGGAGGAGAGCTCTGTGCTGGGGAGGAGAGCTCTGTGCTGGGGAGGAGAGCTCTGTGCTGGGGAGGAGAGCTCTGTGCTGGAGAGGAGAGCTCTATGCTGGGGAGGAGAGCTCTGTGCTGGGGAGGAGAGCTCTGTGTTGGGGAGGAGAGCTCTGTGCTGGGGAGGAGAGCTCTGTGCTGGGGAGGGGAGCTCTGTGCTGGTACAGTGAGTTTCATAGAAGATGAAGACAACACAACTTCCATTTCCCTGATTTTATTTATTACACTAACAGTGTCAATAGATGAGGGAAATTCATGCTGAAGTTTCCATTTAGAGATGGATAGAGAGTAAAATCACTAAGCTGTAATCAGTGCTTGCTGCTTTCAGAGCAGATGTGAGAGTGTGAGTTCATTCAGCTGTGAAATCTCTAATCTGAGCATCATGCAAATGCAGGTCCCTGGTACAACCACCTCCCTTTTCCCCTTCATCGTCACTACAGAGCTAAAGCCTCCACCTCCTCATCTTCAGTGCACATATGAGGCCAGCTGCACACAGCTGTCTCAGTCAGGGCTATTTTGGGCTGAGAAACTGTGAGCTGTTGGGCTGAAAGTCACATTTGCATATTTGGGGCGGGGCCGGCTGCTTCTGCTGTCCCTCAGTGGGACTGATTCTCTCTCAGAATAGAGCAGCACGGTGGCCAGGTGTCTGGCCCGTCCCCACGGGGTTAGTGTGAGCTGTGCGCACATCCTGCTGCACAGAGCTGATCTGAGCACACTGCACACATCACTCCTCCTCTCCTCTGCTGGGACACTGCTGCTCTTTCACTGATCCCAGATCAGTTACCTCTCACACAGTCTCTGATCACCACCGTCTACTTTCTACAGTGTGTGAGACTCCTATATAAGTCAGGCCAGCATTTGGGTCCTGGAAACTGACATGAAATACTGGAACACTGACTGAAAAAATATTCATAGTGATTATGACTTTATTACAAAATGATATAATTTTATATACTATTATACATTTTACAAGAGTATGTTTAATTCTAAAAACATGGGCATGATGCAATTCGACTAAGGTCACATGGTTTACACCCAGTGCGCACTTTGCACAGAAATGTATTTCTACCAGAGCACCAAAGTTCACTTTTTATAATAAAAATCAGGACAACAAATAATTTGTTCAAAGAGTCTTTATTATGTAAAGAATTCAAATCACTCAGCTTTTTCCAAAATCACAGAAAGCAGCACACATGAGAACACACATGAGTATATTTGGAGATGAACACAAGCAGAGCACATGTAAGATGTGGGTGCTGGAGGAAGGATTGACACACAGGCCAGTGTGACAGCAGTGGGGCAGTAAGAAGCAGAGAGGCAGAGTACAGAACAGGGTAAAAACAGTGTAATCAGAGTGTGAGAGCTGGGCCTCTGCCCGGCCTACTCAGAACAGTCGGCTGGCCTCAGTGTCTGAGGGACGGCGGACTGTGAGCCCTGTGTGGCCTCACAGGTCAGTGACCCCGCCTTCTTCCACTCGTCCGCACTGAGAGTCAGGGAGCTGCTCCAGCTGTACAGCCCGTCCTTCTCCAGGACCCCCGCGCCCCCGGCCACACCCGAGCTCCAGCTGCTACCGTCCACTTTCCAGTGCAGCTTCCAGTCTGGGGAAGCCCTTGTTGGCCAGACACAGCAGTGTGGCCTTTCCCTGATTCAGCTCCACACTGGAGGGGGGCAGGACTGTGAGGGTGGGAACTGTGTCACCTGGGAGACACAGCACAGGTGTGAGGTCACAGAGTGGACACAGCAGCATGAGCCAATCAGAGCGTTCAAACAGTAAGAGCTGAATGTCAAACTCAACACATCAGCACAACATGTGACTGTACTTTACACTGAAAGCTTTGTGAAGCACAAGAGGGACTGTTCCTCAGTGCTAAGCAAGGCAACATTTACACCCCTACGCATCCAGAGCCATTTCACCAAATTATATATATATATATGGAATTATAAAATAAATAACAAATTAAAATACACAAAATAACACTTAAAATATGTAATTACTTGATTTAACTAAAACGACTAAAAATGCAGAAATTATATTATACATTCAAAAATCATTAAATTAATAATTTATTCAAAGTATCAAATGTAACTATCCAAGCTGAATGCAGTAATTACTTTTAGGAGGCCATGAATACTGAACTGTGCAATTTATCATGAAATAAAATTAGAATCATAGCGTTGTTTCGACTGTATCAAAATCCTAATTTTAAGATGTATTGTTTCAACAAAACCTCTATATTACGGACATACTTTCGGCAATTATGATGCAGTGATTTTATTACAATTTACACAATTCAAAATGACGCATTTTTGGACATTTTTAGCAACTTGCATTGTGATACACTTCAGACAACGTATATTTAACAATATTTCAATAATACATATCATATTTCATTTAATGACGCGCTTTTTAAACGAAGGATTATAATCCTCCTTTCGAAAATACACCCCAAAATAGTGACATCAAGTACAGTTAACTGTAAATTCTTCCAAGCTGTAGGTCCTCATATTTCAATGTTAGAAATATGTTGCAGTTGACATTTGAGAGAAATTGCTAAAATAATATTCTTTACGCGCGCATCCGCAGTTAACAGATTTTAGCGGTATCCCAACAAGCAGAAATTAGAGTCATTATTCCTACCTCTGCCACCCAAATTAAATTAATAAGCTCTGGGTTCGTTAAAATGTGCGGAATATCGACATACAAAGATTTAACCTATGGAAAGTAACCTTCTTTACGCGCGCATCCGCAGTTACCAGATCTTAGCGCTATTCAAACATGCTTAAATTAAAGTCCTTATTACCACCTCCGACACCCAAATGGAATTAATTAATTTTGGGTTTTTTATAATGCGCGGAACTTATATGTGCAAAGATTTAACCTTTAGAAAACAACTGCCCTGTCTAGTACAAACATTCATTTCGCAAGCCCATTTGATTATCGCTGATGCCAACTCAGAATTGAGCATATGATTAGTCATATTGTTTTGTAAAGCTTTTCACACATTAAAAAGACACCTTGCTTGCGCTCGGAGAATATACTAAGGTAGAAATGACTTACTTCCAATTGACAGTCTGGTGCCGCCGCCGAAAGTCCACCACAGTGATACAAACTCATTACACCGCTGTACAAAAACCTCTCGCTCAAGAGAGACAGCTTTCACTTCTCCGCTCTTCAAAATTTGACCCCCGCAACTTTTTACAATGTATGAGATTTATGTTCTTTTCATGAACTTTGGCATTTAAGAAGTTATTTTTTGGTGAATATTCTTTGTGCACCCTCATTATTATGAAGCGAAGTAATAACTTGAAAAATGTGTAGCTTATATCCACAAGCAAAGTTCACAGTTCCAAAAATTAACCCAATGGGTTTCCTGAAAACGAACACACAAATATTTAAAAATGCAGATGTGGATAGATCTGAAAGAAATATTACTTACGTCCAATCGACAGTTTGGTGCCGCCGCCGAAAGTGTACCACAGTGATTCAGTCTCATTCATCGGCCGTACAAAAACCTCCAACTCAAGAGAGACGCATTTCCTTTGCCTGTGTTCATCTTTTCACATCACTCATCTCGCAATTTAAAGTTATGAGTTGTTTTACTATGGGTTACATTTCGTTTAAGCAAATATGTGTGTAATCTATTTATTTTTATGTTTATATTTTATCTGTTACCCCGTAAGTAAACAAACGCGAACAGACAGAAAGTAAGAGTACAAACGCCTTGGTTCCTCTTCAATGAACATGTTACAGCTCATGTAACCTTGAGATGTTTCTTCCAGAAAAAAATCTACTTTTTTCGCCACTGACTGCCGGTATTCAGTCTGGTCCCACCACCGAAAGTCCACCACAGTGTCTGAGTCTGAATAACTGCTGTTGAAAAACCTTCCTGCGCTGCAGCGACCGATCTGCACCGACAGGCTTCTGTGGGATTGTTACAGCACGTCCCCTGCTGGTCACTTGAACAACTACAACTGAAATATGTCTTGCTGTCCGATGAGAGCATGAAAACTCAGCGCCCCCATCTGCTCCCATATGCGGGATTGTGTCTTCTCAGGTTATACAGCACTGAGTTTATTCTGTAGGTAAGTGATCTCTGTGTGAAGATGACAGTCATATTGATACCATTCCTCTGTGCATATGAAGCTATGAGCTCAGACCGTGCGCTGAGTGAGGAGAATTTGAATTTGAGGTGATTTGTGCTCTGTATTCTGCTGTCTCAACATATGCAGATAAATACACCAACAGTGGGCTCTATGCATATCTATAATAGTACAAATATATTAGTACACAAGACAAGGTAATTACTTACTGGAAATGGGCATTGGAAATGCATTCATGTTGTGGCCAGTTGGATCCCTTGGTGTTTCGAAACACTTAATACTGCATTTGTAAGGAACTGATTGCATTTGTAAGGAACTGATAACTAACTGATAACTAAGCAACTGGGCTACTTCTAATTGTTTTTACATTTTGTATTCAGTCAGGTACTTCTTGAAATTGTCCACCCCCAAAAAATGGTTTCCGACAATGTTTTCTAAAAAGCTGATTATCTTACCACGTGTAGAAGATGAACTTCCAGGATATGAACCCAAGGGCGATTGAGAACGAGAAGAGGAGCATCTTCTATCTTCCATGGCATGATCGGTGACTGGAAGAGTTGGAGCGCTCCCTTATATAGCTGGACTGCCCTGTAACACCAACATGGCACTTATGTTTACTTGCGTTTATCAGCACAGCTGTGATTATCTTCGGCATCTACGACCACATCACAGTCATGCTGGTATTCAGTATAACAGCGCTCCCTCTCGTGTGATATTGTTTAATTAACCTCCATGGTTTATCCCGTCAGAATAGTGCAATAGTGTAATGATTGCTACACGACTTATCTAACAATGTCTACCAGGAGTTTCACATTCAGCATCCTCTGAGGATGAATCTGGCGACCGTCTACTCCAGGCGGATTGGTCATTATCATCCGTGAATCATTCTGCAGTCAAATTTTAAACACAATGTATGAAAATTACCTTTGACACCAATTCAGATGACTTGATTTTAAACATTATACAAACCTTGTAGCAGATGATAGGAAGCTACAAAATGTAATCAGTCAGTGAAGGGGTTACTAATTATTAAAAATTTAACTTGCATAGTGTAGCTATCTGGCAAATAGAGAACTTAATTAATAATTAAATATGCAGTGTGATTATTTACACTACAGTATGCAGTGATCTGTCAGTCATACCTACAATACGGCTCTATTTCTGCTGAACACTGGTCTGTTAAGGCAGCCCACTCTACTTACCCTCAGGAGTGGTTTGAACGATGGTAGCAGGTGCTTTGTTCTTCCAGGATGTCAGGAGGCTTTGGAAATGCCTGCAGACCTGTATTCTTATCTAGATGGGAAACAGTCAAAGGATATTCATACATCATTCTGCACAATATTTTGTGATAAACTGGTTATCTGCAAAATCTTACAAAAACTGATTCCTAATTAGTTCAAGGAATGTATTCCCACTCACTTGTCTTTTTCAAAACTTAAAAAACAAACACATTAAGACAGCCATCATAGCTGACATCATTTTTATCTTCAACAGCTGGAAAGTGAGCCAGTCCTTCGCTGGGTCCATCGTTTTTTTTACAGGCTGACTGCACCTGGGTCTTTGGCCATTGCACAACATTTTTGTCTTCCTGGGTCAAGATGACACCTTGAAATGTTTGTCACGCTCGATCAAACAGCACTTTCAAAAACTATTGTCAAAAACAAATACAAAAGGGCAGATTAAAAAACAAGCCCACCCCCACTCTATCACTGTCTTTCAAAAAAAAGAAAAAACAAATATTAAGAATTGTAAAAAAGAATAATTCTGTGATTCACTCTATTTCATGCGATAAAGGGAAGATGGCATGTCCTCCACTATGTGGTAGACAAACAGCTTTCCTTGTCAAGTTCTGGCTTTGTTGTAACTGTATTTTGGCCATGCTGGACACTGCCAACAAAAGCAATGTTCAGGAGTTTTGACTGGCAGAGCTTCTCAAAGAGGTTTAAGGTTCAACAATCTGGAACGACGCTGCAGACCAGTTTTCCATCTGATTTCTTCTCAGTCACGAAGGCGACACTGTCATCCTTGAGCACAAAGCAGCCGTCCCTCCACTTTACTGACACTGGCTGCAGTGGCCTTTGCTTCTGTTTCATATTTTTTGTGCACACTCCTTCTCTGCCATACACTTTGCCACTTAGACTGAAGGGTTGTGGCTGGTCTTCTAAGCTTCTTGATGATTTGAAGATGGTTCTCAAGGGTGAAAGCAGATACGTCATTCAACGAACAATGAAAATGTGTAACATCTTCATGGAGGTGTTTTACAGCACGCACATCGTAGACAGTGAATTTGTCTCCATAGACCTCGGTGCTGTTGACCATGAAATGATTAAGGATCTCAGCTGCATATGGTAGAAATTGGTTTCTCCTGTCACGATCTGCAGAAGGATCGACATTCCAACTGTTAGCCAGAGGAAGTGGTGGTACAATTCTGGGTCCACAATCCCATGGAGCACCACAGTGTCAAGTGTATGGCAGAAACTGTCTGGGATAAACTGCTTTCCATCTGTCCATGTGATCTGGGCTTCCTTGCTACCTCACTGGGCATTGCATTCCTCAATCCAAGGAGTCCATTGGACAGTTCAGCTGTCTGTCTAGGAGGAGCCTGTGAGGGGTTGAAGATCTGACACAAGTAACACAAGGATGCGCCTCACTACTCCAAGGCAGACAAGGTGCGTATAATCAGGGAAATGAGCTGACTCATGGGATGCCTACTCTGATCAGTGGTGGCTCCCATGCTGATGTTTCACTCTGTAGTCCATCTAGCTGAACTTTTCATCCGTCCTTCATGGAAATGTATCCCTGCTGTTGAACACTACTTTTCCCAACCATTCACCTTCCTCTTCACACCTTTCACTGCTGTAGTATCCAGTGTGGTAGATGATGTTTTTAGGAGCATCACATATAGAGTCTTTTAAATGCGCCTGTATGACTCCTCCATTGTGCTTTTCCTCCAGCCTCCTAATATCTACCACTAAGTCTTGGACATCGTCTTCCAGTGCTTCTGCTTTTGTCATGCCACCGAAAAGACAGACAACGAAACTCAAATCTATCAGTCTTTGCCAACATGGGCCAGAACTGAGCACCACTAGAGTTGAATAATGGTACACCATCAATATTAATACAGACAGGAATGTGTTCTGAAGAGGCTGGGCACTGCAGGAGCGTGCTGCGTATGCCAGTCTCTAAGCCATAATAAATGTATTCGCCGTTACATCTTGCCTGGCGTTCAAGTACTTGTGGAGAGGAGAGAAGTGTCTGTGAGTCCTTGGGTAGTTCATCATGTCCGTGTTTGTGAAGAATTTGGAGCACGTCATTGAGTGTTTTGTGTACCTGATTGTCGGTCACTGCCTAATCTGCCAAGTCACTGTTTATGTCTGTCTATTTTCATGATCATGTTTAAATTTTTACTCAGTAATGATGTAGTAATGAATTATTTGATCTTTATTTCATACTAATACATTTATTCCAAAATGGCTTTTGAACAATCTGTTTTAATTCATAATGAAACTCTTATTTCATAATGCCACTTTATCACAACTACTTGTGAAGTGAAATTAATTCAGTATGGAAATACTAGCGTCTTATGGCAAAACAAATTTGCACCAACATTGACCATTCTCATGTATAATATGACACCCTTACTTGAGTTAACTGACATGGCTGGCTAGTTAATGAGGTATATAAGGTAAAACATTAAAACTCCTGTAATTTCTATCGCTTATCTGTTAGATTCAGGCACAGAACTGATCAATACATTTGAGTAATGACATAATAGACACTGCATTTGAGGAAAGCTTAGCAATTATACAATACTGTACCATCTTAAAGACCACCAAGTGCTGGAATGTGCTTTAACATCATAAGTAAATTAGACTATTGTTGGTGCTCTTATAAAACTCTTGCTTGTTCAGCACTGTAAACTCTTACTGTTATTTAAAACATTTTATTCTTATAAATTTACAACATAGAATTGGATTGAATTTACATCATTCTGTTTCCCAGAAAACGCTAATATGTTCAAGTGGTTTTAGAATTTTCGATATTTCAGCCTCTATGATGTCACAATATGAATGTTCTTAAAATGCAAACAACTATCAATGAATATGTCATTTGGACTTCTCATCGATTGCAACTATATCATACCAAAATGTGCAGTCACTTCGTATAGTAGAACAATATTTATTTCCACTATTTTTTCTTGGACAGTTACATCCTTCAGACTTGTAAGTAGATACCTCAAGCTTTTCCTCAAATGCAGTGTCTCTTTGTTATTACTTAAGAACTAAATGGGTTTTGTAGCAAAAAGTTAGGAGAATCGTTTGGACAGCCCCCTTTTAGCCATTCCCAAGTCTCCCCACAAGTATAAAAGCACCACGTACCTCATTTCCATTGTCTGTATCTCAGCAATCCAGTTACGTTGCTGTTGCTGAACCCACTGCACTCCCAATTATTTTCCTCAATTTAGCGCAATGGAACTACAGCTCCGCAGCGTCAGCGATCAGCCCTGTCCTCGTTCCAATTCTGGATCGCCGACATCCCGGTCAAACTTCCAGAGAAGTCGATCGCCCCCTTCATCTCCGGTCTGAGTATTGGCTCTCCAGCTAGCGGCATAGCCTCGCTTCGCTGAGATCCGAGCTGTTTCTCGACAGTCACCTCCTCCTCAAGTCTTCCGGGGCAGCGTCCACGCGGCGGGCTGTGCTCTATCGCTCCCGGTCGGCTGTTCGCCGCGCACTGGCGCCCGTTGACCAACCGGTCCCCCTCCCGCTCCTAAATGGACTGTGGCTCGCCTTCGGCAAGCTCTGAAGGAGAGCGCGGCGTGTATTTTCCCATTGCTTGAAAAAGCCTTGTTGTTTCGCCTGTACCATGGCTCCCTTAGGTCAGGGGACCCGGCTGTTTCGGCTTTCCCGTCCGGGGAGGACTGGGTTACGTCGCTCTTCCCCCAGACTGACCTGCGCTGGTGCCTAGGACAGTCATAGCAATGCTGCTGTTGCTAATACCAGCGCCAGCTAGCTCATGCTAACGCTCCCTCTCCCCTTCCTCCCCCTCACTGCCTGCACAGGGCAGGGGCCGGAGGGCTCCGGCAGATGCCCTCGGCGATCTGTCATCCCCTCCCCTGTCGCTCCCAGCGACCCGGTAAGTGTTCCTCCCCACCTCCCGGTGTGCCGTCCCCGTCAGTCGTGAGCCAGCTGGCGCCAGCGCACCAGCTGTCTCGCTACTACACGCTCTTAGGGACCCGGCACCACACTCCTCTCTCCCGCTGCGATGTTCTTCAAAGTCGGCGGACTTCACCTAGCACCCGTGTCGTCAGCTGTCATCGTTCGCCATTGCACGCTCCCGGGAGCTTGGTCCAGCCCCCTTCCCCCCCTTCCCAGCTGCGCGTCGTCAGGCTGGAGCGGTGCGACTCCATCCGGTTTCCGTACGGCGGACGTCCCTGCCCGGCACGCTCCGGACCGGCACCGCGCCCCTCCCCCAACCCCTGCCGCTGCCCTAGCTGGAGCAGGCGGACTACAGTGCCCGCGCCCCGGCACTTGTAGCTTCATTCCGCCCTGGCACGCTTCCGTGGGCTCGTGTCCCCTACCACCTCATTGCCCTCTGCCGCCGTTCCGGCTGGGTCGGCGGAAGCTCCACCCGGCGCCCTACGTGCCGGCTGTCCCCCTCATTGCACACCCTCTCGTGACTGGCCAGAGCACTCCCTGCTTCTCACTGCCGCTGTCTGTCCGGGAGCTAGCGGAGTTTCAACCTGCTCCGCGATTGCGCCTGCTGTCCCCCACTGCTGTCCCTTCTGTCCCTCACCTGCATTCTCCCTTACACTGCTGCACTTCCTCTTCTATACCCCTTCAAACGCAGCCTCGTGTCCCAGCATATAGTCTCTCCTGCAGCCTCCATGCCGCCCCCAGCCCCCTTTGTAAGGCCTACTCCTGTCTACGGCTACTATACGTCCCAGATTCTCAGTGCGGATGTCTGTAGCTTCTCTGCTCTCTCCACCTACACTTTCGAACACAGGAGTATTGGGTGTGATGGTTTTACAGTTTCCCTTAAGGCTGGTGGTTCCTCCTCCTTAAGGATTCTCATCTCCCGTTTACCTGTTTGGCCTTGGCGCTCTACGGGCGTAATTTATTCGGTTTTCCCCAACACCGCGGGAACTGGAATGATTATCTGGCTATTGCTGCGGATTTAGCCGTCCATCCCGGCAGTTCGTTCTGTATATCACGCATGTTTTCCAGCTAAGTGCCATAAAATTGCCCAATTTAATGTTTGTCAGTACTGAGTTTTGGACATGATCTGTACTGTAGAGTTTTTCTCGGTGTGCCACCAAGCAGGCGATGCCATGTATACAACCTCCACGAACATTCCACCCGTCTGTTCCTTGCGTTTTTCCCCTTCCATGCCCACTTCCTCAACTACGTTTCCCAGCCAGCTGCCTGGCCTCACGGGTAGCCTGCGCCGAAGTGGGATTTCCCATGCCGGGAAGTCCGGCGTGCGGGGCCGTCCCGTGGTTGTGATCGGGGAAGGGAACTGTGTAATAATTTTTAATGAATCATGCTGTACACGAAGTGACTGTAGGCTTCTCCATGCTTGCAGTTCCTGTGCGGGAGCCCATCCACTCATCGCGTGCCTGGTTCCCGACGTCCCTCCCACGTAGACATAACCTTGCCAGCTGTTTTCCCTCGCATTTTTGGCTCCCTCCGCTATAGTTACGCTCCTTCATCTTTTGATCCTCAGCGTTCCCCTTGCCTATCAGATTTATCCGTGATCAAAACCCCATTCATTTGTTTTCTCAAACACAGATAAGGCAGACCAAACGGTAAAAAGGATGTCTCATTAATGTTGCTTCCAGTTAGCATCCCGTCCAGCCCGTCACGAATTGCTCTCATCTTACATACAATACCGTTAATTCTCTCTCATTCCCCTAATTCACCACTTTTCATGAAGCCGAATCTGACAGAATTATCTACGTCACTGGTTTTCAGAAACATCTAAAAATATTTTGTCCATCTGCGGTTTCTCCTTAACCATTTCTTTCCACTCTTTTAGAATCGGAGCAGCCACCACCGCGGCACTGGAATTTCGACCCCTTAATTAGCGCCTGCACCAGGCGATGGTCCTCTGATGCCTTTCAGTCATACATCAGGTTGCTCACATCAGACATTACGCTCTGCTCACCTTGCTAGTTAGTTAAGTTCTGATTTTGCAGTCCTGGGCTAGCAGTCTTTTGGGTGCTCTTCTCTCAAGAGAACAGCTCACACCGCTCATGAGGACTCCAGCCCAAACCAGTGCATAACCACCCTCAGCAAATATCCATGCCATCTGTTATTGTCCCGGCGTTTCTGCTGGGGAAGTAGGTTTGTAAAACAAAGTCCAGGAGTCGTTTGGACCCCTTTCAACCATTCCCAGTCTCCCACAAGTATAAAAACACCACGTACCTCATTTCCCATCGTGCTCTGTATCTCTGGCACCACCCCCTCCCCATCTCACCTTCCTCTACATCTCCTGCCTCTGCAGAGTGCTCTTTCCTCAGGAGCAGCTCTCCTGTCACCTCAGGACTCCCAAGCCCAAACCTGTACATAACCACCCTCGTAAATATCCATGCCATCCTATTGTCCAGCTTTGTTTTCTACTGAATTGATCAGTTCTGTGCCTGAATCTAACAGAAATTACAGAAGTTTTAATATTTTACATAAATATGGCTGCTAGCTAATTATGTAACTCAAGTAGGGTATCTTATACGTATATTAGAATGGCCAGTGCTGGTACAAACTTGTTTTCCACATAAAGTGCTAAATATTTCGCTCTAAAATTGCTTGCCAGTTCTGGAAATAATTGTAATAAATTGGCATTATGAGAATAAAATGTCATTATACATTAAAACAGGTTACTCAGAAAAGCCGTTTGGAAAAATGTATGTTATGAAATGAAAGATCAAAAAAGGAATTACTACATTATTGTTCTGGTCTTAATATTTCTAATTTTGTCCCCCTAAGTTTATTTTGGTTAGCTGCTCTTGAATTACATTGGAATTAACCTCTTTATGTATCCTCTCGACTTTAGAGAATAGGATTCGGATTAAATAGTGCTGTATATTGTTCGTTTTTTTCCTAACTAGGTCTCCGAAATACACGCCTGTAAGTCACAAAATGTTGTTTAATTTGTGTTACAGCTGTCAGGCAGTATAGCTACTTCAAAATATTGTTGTGATAACGCCAGTTTTGTGTAATTATTCGCAAGTTAGCATACGCGCCCCAACCGAGATAGCATTTATTTCAATATGCTACTTTGTATTTCGGTAGCATTTTGCTATGCTGTGTTTCGTACTTACCTAGCCACGTAGCTAATTATTCATTCGAGTATATTTTTAAGGTTAATGAGTTTATGCTAAGTTTAATTCATAAAATGTCTTTATAAACATTCTGTATAAGGTGATACATCTGTTTAATATTATTTCAGCTGTTGTGCTTTCTAAGAGTGTTAACTTAGTTTCAATATTTTTGTGTGGAAATCCATATTAGCCTGTCCTTTGTTTAGCTAGTTATCGATGTCATGAAAGAATAACTACTCCGACAGTAAATGTAATTTAATGTCTTTCCTTTGTATAGTCATTTCCAGTTTTACAAAATAAAAATACAAGGAAGGAAAGAAAGAAAAAGGGATTGTCAGTAAAGTGCTTAACTTACCTAAAGCCTCAAGCCTTTATTGGATCCTTTATGTTAACTATCTGTCTAGATTTGCACAGAAACGTTAAGTGAGGACAGATGTAAATGAGAATCATATCTGAAAGCTTTACATCTCTGGCCTATAATTCTGAAGACACAAAATCAGTCTATATTACAAGTAGATGAATAGGGTAGGACTGTGATTTCTAAACAAGAAGGTTATCTCTACAGAGAAGTCCTCAAAGGATGGAAGTTGGCAAATGAAAAAATGGAATTTATTCCTTCAATATAGTCAGTTCTGCACCACATACATTTTATAGTAGCTCAGCTGAAACACTGCATTATCCAGGGCATTGTTTTAACAGACCTAAGAAGTACCTTTATGAAATGGTACCTTTCCATAAAACCAAAGGCGCTTGTTTTGCTTTGTTGTTAGGTAAGTCAATAATGGTTTGGTAAGTTGCAAACAAGTAATTTAAGTGACTGTAATTTACACATGGTGATGTTGCATGTATGTATGGTATTTATGGTGTCTGGTACAAAGTGAAGACAGTACAGTCGTTTGAGATGGGCCCACATAAATGTGTGCTTTCTCCTGTCTTTAAACAAACTTAATCAAGTCAGCTGGCATTGGCTTGGATATTCTGACAATATATTTTCCCCTTATTTTTGGAGTTCAGTGAACCAATGGAGCTACAACTGTGTCAGTATACAGAGTGTAAGAGTGTTATAACTGAACCATTGAAGCCCAGTGTCCTGGGTCAGTGCCTCCCTCCGCACCTGCAGTAGGTCCCAGCTGCAGCAGTGCAGTCTCTGTGCAGTCTAACTGAGGGAGGTTTTGTCCAGCTCTCTATCACTGTGTGAACACACCACTACTGTGGTAACTCTGACAGTGGTAATCTCCTGCATCTTCAGCCTGGACTCCACTGATGGTCAGAAGTGAACTCACTCCATAATAGCTCTACTGCCAGTGAAGCGGGCAGGAATCCCTGAGCTATGCTGGTCTTTTAAGTTTTTTTTTTTTTGGGGGGGATTTTTCCACTTTATTTGACAGTTACAGGAGAGGCAGACAGGAAATGCAGGGAAAGAGAGGGAGGACATGCAGCAAGGGCCCAGGCAGGGATTCCAGACTGATGCAATGCAGTAAGGCCTTGGCCTTATGCAGCATGCTCACTACTGGGGTGTGCCAGATCAGCGTAGTTTAATGCCTTTAGTTTAATGTCGATACCAGTTAAAAACATAATTTTCATGGTAAGTGTTGTAATATACTTCAGGGTTGGGTTTACAGCTCAGAGTGACCGTCTCTCCTAGGGTAGGGCATGGAGAGTGAATCCAACATCATTCACATTTTCCTATCTTATTCTTTTCTCACATGTACCTCTGTTAAACAGCACATACACCCCTCCTCTTACTCATCTCTATAGATGTAGCATTGGCCTTTGAGCAGGTTAAATTACACAAAAGTTTTTACACCTAGAAACCTTGTGTTTTGACTCATGGTATGGGACCAGTTATTTATTCTTTCCCAATCAATACTTCATCACATCAGATGCAATAGTGGTGCTCTGTCTCCCTCCTGTGGTTGCTTTGTATGTAAAGGCAGTTTGTGTGACAGCTTGAATGGAACTGCTATAGACCGAGTGGTTTCACAGACAAATACACTAAATATAAATCCGTAATGGTTGGAGACTCAAAAAATTGGGGATGACAGGTGAGAGGAGGAGGGCAAAGCAGCAGAGCGTCAAGATAAACAGGTTTGCAAAACAGCAATATTTGAAAAAAGGGGAAAAAAACATTTGTTTCATTGTTTCCCAAGAATTGTTAGCCTGTACATTTGATTCAGAATATGACTATTCATGCATTTTTGCAGCATTACATCTTGAGGTTTTCATCTATGGGAACTGTGCAGAAAAAAATTAATTATAAGTATGATTAAAATGTAATTTTATAATGAATTTTTATTGGTTTTGTAAAATATAAGTTATGAGATTTAAGTAGAATTTAATCATAAATTGATATAATTTTATGGAAATAAGTAATGTTCATTATGTTACTGCTTTTTCTATATTAGTCACCAAGCGTTTACGTTTTTATTCATGTGTATTATGTGCATTATATTTTTGATACATAGCCCAAATGAAATAAAAAAACTTAAGTAACACATCAATTCTTCACTCTCAGTAGAGTTACAGCTGCTATCAAATGTGTGTCTAGTCTTTTTATCCTCAGCTCTCCATATCGTCATTCTGTAATTCGATTCCTGTAAGTATTATAAACATGGAGCATAAATTTATCATTTTCCATTCTGCCTTAGCAATGTAAGTAATTAGCATTGTAAAATTCAAATATTCAAACTACGAATAGATATCTGGATGCATCAGAAAAAAACTTATGAATCTAGAAGAAAACATGAAATACTGATAACGGACGTAATTCACTTTTCATGTGCAGCCGGTATGCATTTTCAATTTAGACGGCTCTGCCGTCTCCTTGATATAGAATGGTTAAGTTAAAGACAATCAGAGAAAATTGGGAGAACAATGTTAAACTACCTCAAACAATGCAAAGTTTTAATTCACACCATTGTCCAGTTTTCTATGTGAATCTTTTTCTCCTCTCAGCACTGGTAAAAAAAAATGTTTTTCACAGCTTGTTGAAAGCATCTCTAAGTAAAATGACTTTTATTAGGTTTTTCTTTTTAAATCAAACATTACATCAGAAATCAGTTGTTTTCTTTAAAAACGTCTACACAAAACCAAGTGCAGTGAAACGAAAATCAACAACAAGAATTAAATTGGAAGAAGTAGCAATTTTTCAAAAACTGAACAAATAAAAGTACGAATGGAAAAAAAAAAAAAAACTATCTACCACAGTAAAAAGTAGAAAAAAGAATTTTACCAAAGTAGACAGTGTCTTAAAAGCAGGTTAAAAGTAAGATCTCGTGCTCGGGTTTTGGGTGGATTCAGCCCGGGGTGGACTATATGATCAGTTCTTTCCAGTGGTCCACCCCCATTTCTCTTTGCCAGTCTCTCG
Source organism: Albula goreensis (assembly GCA_022829145.1). Lineage (NCBI taxonomy): Eukaryota > Metazoa > Chordata > Actinopteri > Albuliformes > Albulidae > Albula > Albula goreensis. Next base: position 165,939 of record JAERUA010000026.1, read on the forward strand.
TTTTTGCGAAAGTCCACCACAACGCCGTCTTGGAGGAGGTTTGAATCCTCCTCCGGAGTGACCAGATCTACATT
>JAERUA010000026.1:166512-188017 GCA_022829145.1 Albula goreensis
TTTTGAAGTTTTGCCGGCATTTCGTTTCTTGGTTTCGTTTTGTTGTTTGGTTCCGGTTTAGTTATTATTTTGATTGTTTTTCTGTTTCGTTGGGAGGAATCCCGCGGGGGGATTTCTTTTTAGGTGCATGTGTGGAGAGCGTGTGGGGCAGGGACTGCACGCCTGTGACCGTGACAGCGGCCGAGTAAGGGAAGGGACGGCGGGAGTGGCAGTACCAGCGCAAGTGAGGGAAGAAGGCAACGGCCGAGTGAGCTGCATACCCCGGGCTGGGCAGGAGGCAAGCGGGGGTGTAGCCCCAGTGGTAAGAGGGACGTATCCCGCGAACATTTAACAACACAAGTGTGTGTGATCCTGCTCTGCCAGCCCACAGAGGGGTGATTTGGCATTGTGCCTTCTCCCTCCCTTTAGCCATCCCCGTCCCAAGCCGGTGGAAGCAGCGAACCGTGAGGACCCGCTGCGAGCGGCCGCGGTGGATCCCAGGCACTGGAGGAGAGGCAGTCTCTGCCTGGATTTCTTTTGTTTTTTTTTTTATTTTGGGGTGCGGAGGAGGCCCCATCCCTAGTTTCTGTTTGAGTGTGTGTGTGTGGACCTCCCTCCGTGAGTGGGAAAGGGGAAGGGGGGTCAAAGCGGGTAGCTGCCCGAGCATAACTTTTGCTGCTTTTAAAAAAAAAAAGATATCAAGAAAGTCTCTGCTAACTTGATCCCCTGTGTTTTGGTTGTTCATATGGGTGGGTCCCAGTACCTGTGTTGGGAGGGTCATCAGGGGCGCTACTGTGACTCCTGACACATGTCTTGCCTTGCAATGCAGTGAGCCCTGTGTGTGTGTGTGGAGTATACTTTTATTTTTACTCTAGCCAGCCAAATGTTGTTTTTGGTCACAAATGGGAGAAATTTCTGAGTCGTGTTACATCAGATGACGCAAGAAAATCAAACAGTCGCGTATGACTGGGGTTACGCGTAAAATGATTCCTATGGCCTGTGGTTGGGGTTATATCATACGCAAGTCCCAAACACATGTAAATCAGCCAGGATGTTGCTCATCGAGTGCAATGGATAAGAAAATGACACTTGAGCTGCTGCTCTTGCAACTATCATGTAGGGTTGCACAACCACACTGGAGGTGAAGTGTGGAAGGAAGCCCATACAAAGTTTTACCCCCATGCAGAGTTTTGCATGACACCGAGACCATGTGGGGGTCACGTGGGTCTCCCTGCTGGTGGAGCATGGGAAAGGATGGCCCTTGATGAGGGCAGGCTTCTGGAGAATGCAGGCATTGGCCTCTCTAAGCGAGTGCTCGACCATGTGAGCTAATTCCCCACTGCCTGTCTTGTTTTCTCTTCTGTCCCTTGGATCTCTGCACAACCTTCCAAGAAGCAGCAGGATGGGAGAGCACTTTTTGGGAACTGCCACAATGCAGTGCACTGGCCCCTTAGCTCAGCTGGTTAGAGCGTGGTGCTAATAACACCAAGGTCGCGGGTTCGACCCCCGTTCAGGCCAAGGCTTTTCGGGGGTGTAAGTTACATTTTATGCTCAAAAGGCAAGGAAGGCTCTCCCCTTGTGACAGGCAGGGATACTCACCACTATACAAAGGAGGACCAACGCCACACTGGCACTTGCTAGAGTGAGAATACTGCCTGCACGAGTGCTCCGTACAATCGTACGAGGCAATACGCACTCGCCGCATCTGCCGAAGTAGTTCAGTTGGGAGAGCGTTAGATTGAAGATCTAAAGGTCCCTGATTCGCTCCCGGGTTTCGGCAGTGCTGTGGTTGCGCAGCAGACGCTGAGGTTTTGATGTCAGCTAAATGCCCGCTGACCTTGCAACAGCAGTCTGCCATCAACCCCTGGGGAAGTAGCTCTTGACAACAGAACACATAGGCTGCGTTCCAATACTTTTTCTCGTCTTCTCCTTTCCTACCCTGGAAATACGCCGGAAATATGTGGAGGAAAGGTGGGAAGGAGGAGATGATTCGAATATTGGAACAGCTAATCCGATTCTCCAGTCATCAAAATCGATGTTGGCTATTGATGAAGTAGCCCTATCATAGCTTTTGACTGATTCCGAACCCACAAACCGTGCCTTAGCCAGTCGTTGGTCCTACACAAGACAAGCCCTTTTAAAGTTCAAAATCCAAGAACCTACACGAACACAGCAAATTTACCATGTTCCAGTGTTAGCAGTGTACACACTACAAACAATGGATTGTGAAGAAATGAGACCTGACTGTCCTAGCGAATGCGTACTCATTTACGAACTGATTATTTTGTAAACAAAGTAATCGGCTGCAATGTAAAATATCTGTTGTTGGCAAACAATATTCTATGTGTGCAAATGACCCAAGAATGTATCCACAATCTAAGCTAAGCATTCTGTACAATCGGGTAAAGGCATATAAAGTGTCCCGTCCTGTTTGCCAACATCATAAGGATACATCAACAACCTCAAGCAGGATCCCAATGAGAAGAGATTTGTGACTCAATTACCTATCACCATGTGAGCCAATAAGATCGGCGAATGTAGTAACCCAAACGGGTATATAAAAGGCATGATCCAGCCTTTTTATCACATCGCTAACAATGAAAGCAGCACTTACTCTTGCAAATATGATTCAGCAGCAGTGCCAGCGCCGCAGGTCTGCTCGCCAGCAACTGCACGTACGTACTGATGGCATTGCAGGTAAATAAACGCCATGTACTCTGAACTATCCCCAGGTGACGGCTGTCATTTAGTGGCATAATAGGTTTGAGCGTTTCAGATGCTGTTATCTGAAGTGCTCATCACTGTATAGTGATGTATTGATACATGATGCTTTCTTGGAATTTGTTTACAACTACTGGTTGTCTGCATGCCCCCTAATTGCAATCACCACTAATGCAATCTGTATCTTTCATAGGACACCGATCCAGTGTCCTATGCCAGGGTGATCCCCACAGTGCCACTCCTGGCATTGTACTGTGGGGAGTCTCAGGAGCTGTGGGGGGGCTTCTGCCTGTCTCAGGTGTCTGTGGAGGCCCTGATGCACCAGGTCAACCGGCAGGAGACCCATGGGTGGGCCCATGAGGTAGAGGTGCTCATCCTCCTCTACTGGCTGGCCCATGGGTTGTCCTACCGAGTGGTCACCAGGGCCTTTGACATCCCCACCACCACTGTCCACAGAGCAGTGCACACCACCTGCACTGCAGTGCTAACTCTGCTGGACAGGGTCATCAGCTTCCCCAAGGCCGAGGGACTCCCTGCTGTCGGTGCAGGCTTTGCCCAGCTGGTCAACTCCCCTGTATTCTCCGGATGCATGGGTGCCATTGATGGCTGCCATGTCCGGGTCAAGGTGCCCCCTGGTGCCAATGGCCAGGATCAATCGCAAGCTGTTCACCTCCATCCAGCTCCAGGCCATCTGCGACAGCCCGGGTAGATTCCTGGACATTGACATGGGGTACCCTGACTCGGTCCATGATGCAAGGGTCCTGAAGAACAGACCGGTGTACCTGGGGGCATTATATCCTCCCCCAGGATACTTCATTGTGGATGACGGAGGGTACCCTTGCATCTCCGTACCAATGGCCATCATGACACCCTTCCGTGAGCCAGTGCAGGTGAGAGTGCAGGAAAGGTAGAAACGCCACCATGCCAGGGCTCGCTCCATCATAGAGCGGGCCTTTGGCATGTTGAAGACCAGGTGGAGGTGTGTCTTCCTCAAGGTCCTGGAGGTTAGCCACATCTTCACCCCAGACGTTGTGGTGGTCTGTGCCATCCTTCACAACATATGCCTGACAGCTGGGGATGTTCTACAGCCAGAGGGGGAAGACTGTGACCTGCTGGTGGTCCCTCCACCTGACAAGCTGGCAGCACGGTTGTCAGCACCCAGAGTCGTGCCCGCAGCTCTGAAGAATCATGATTATCTGTAAGCCGTTTATTTTTTTTCTTTTATGTTTTGTTTCTTTTTTTGTTTTTTTCTTTTTCTTAGTTTTATTTTTGGTTTCTGCCTTTTTATATGAATACAGACACCGCTGATGTCAAACACAGGTTTCTCAGGTTTTGTTTGAAAACCTTTGGTGTTGTTCCCTTAATATGTTGCGTGTCTTCTGATCATGGTGCATTTCTGCATCGCACAGTACATTACATGCCTTGAGTGTCAAATAGTTGAATTGCATATCTGGAGTCCTGCAGGGATCAGTGTTGGGGCCTTTGCTTTTCCTTATTTACATAAACAATCTTGATGCAGGGGTTAGTAGTAAAATAGTCCAATTTGCAGATGACACAAAACTAGGGGGTCTAGCCAACATTATAGAATCAACTAAGGTAATACAAGAAGACCTAAACAGCATCCATAAGTGGGCAGTTACCTGGCAGGTGGCATACAACTTAGCTAAATGTAAAGTCTTGCATGTGGGAAATAAGAACCTTTAGACAAGGCCACTGGGAGGAAATAAACTAGAATGTGCTCAGTTGAAAAAGACTTGGGAGTAATAGTTGGCCAAAGCTTTTTGGATACTCTTAGTTGGGCTGAATGGCCTGTTCTCATCATATGTTATTTCCATCTGTGCTCACTGTGCTAAAGCTGGTTCCATAGTGGATTATGGATGTACATATTAGGACTCCTCTGCATTGTATCTGTTGATGGGGTGACCGTGTCATGTCAGCACCTCAGCTGTTCTGACATTTGATCAGATGCTATTCTGTGTAATGGTTTTCAAAGGGCAGTGTACATTACTGAGATGTGTCCTCCATGGTTGTGGTTCAGTAGAGACATATGCGCTGGTGGCCAGAGAGGCAAATGTGAGGCCATGCAAGACTGACATGCCTTCAGTAATTGTGGCAAAGCTGGATTCAAGTATTGGGAGTGCCTAGCAGTTATTACCAATGGATTCATGGTCACATACATATATGGCATACATATGGGTAGCCTGTAGTCTAGTGGCTAAGGTACATGACTTGGACCCTAGAGGTTGGGGGTTCAAGCCCCAGTCCAGCCACAGCAAGAACACCATTGCTGATGGGCCCTTGAACAAGGCCCTTAACCCCACATTGTTTGAAGGGAGGATTGGCCCTTGGTTAGCTTAATCAACTGTAAGTCACTTTTGGATAAAAGTGTCAGCTAGATGACTATAATATATAACGGCATCTACTGCAACAATTTGGCAGGAGAACTGGTTTGAGCAGGCAAATGCATTTGACATTAATGTTTCAAGGTGTAACAAACACACACACCCATGTTGTGCCAGTGATATATCATTGTTCAAATAATATTAACAGTTACAATAAATTGTGCAACAAAAACAAAAGGGTGATCAAAAAAAAGGTGCCATGAACTTTTTCCTTTTCCATTTTGTTAACCAAATGTTCAAATAAACTCAGAAACCACTCAGTCTGCTCCTCTGTCCTCTGAGCTCGGGCCTCCTCCCTGGCAGCATCCTCCCTGAGGAACTCCAGACACATGTAAGACATGGAACACATGAGATGGTCATGGCCACTACATCCCACATAATCATCATGGCCTGCATGAGACAGGGATCATATTTCAAGGGACATAATGACACACCTAACCAGCTACATGTGTGAGAGAAAGGCTCACCTTGCATATGGGTTATCAAGACTCATTTACACCAGCAATGTTTTTGTGACCATTACACTCCACAGTTTATGCATAATATTCTAAAGTACCTAGGTTCACTGCACAATCCTGACTCATAGGTCTTATCTGTCAGAGATTATACTCGGGAGCATAATTAGCCCACAGTTATGAACAGTCTTAAAGCAGATTTCATTATCATGACACTGGATTCTTTACAGTGCACCTCTTGCATCATCGGAGCACTGCTGTTTGAATCTGTTTCCTATGCCCTGCGCCCTGCACCAGTGACACTACATAAGGACATGAAAGGGCCACCACCTACTGTCCTATTAAGAGGCATTGCCATGGGGGTGGATATTGTGACAGCCCGAACAGCCTGTGCAAGACACTACACCCAAAAGACTTTGACAGTTGTTGACCAGTTGTTGAAAATTGTTGACCAGTAGCCAGGAACATGCTTTGTACCTTGTATTTTTTCTTTAAGTTATCCCACTTTTTGGCAACCTGTTCGGTTGTAACCTTGCCCTCAAGGCCAAGGTCTCTGCATATTTGCCTGCAAAGCCAGCACATTTATTGGTTCATACTGATCATGCACACATACACGTTATTGTTTGTGTGCTCCTTGTATAAATATTCAACTCACTCCCAGGCTTGCTGTGCAGTGTTCCTCCTCCCTGAGAAGGAGGAGGCCCTCTCCACCCTCAGCCTGATGAGGGCTGCTGTTTGCTCATCTGTCCCTGGGAAATGAATTGTTCAACAGCGCTGCTGAAGCAAGTTGCACACGTGACATTTGCTGGCTTGCTGGATATGAATGTAGCTGGTTAGAAGTGCGCAATTGGAGCTTTCCAATCATATTCCCGTTCCATGTACAGTAACAAGGTCCTGGCATAACTTTTGCAGCTGTTATGCCACAGCAGATTAATCGTATCACCGTCAATCAGTATCAATGCTCAGGGATTATCTTCAAATATAACATTATGTTACAGTATTATGGAGATACTTAGTTAGCGGTTCCCACCTTTCCATTGTAATATGCTGAACTACATACACGGGAGGGCAAAGAAATCAAACGATATTCCAGTGGCTATCTAGCTAGCTGGCAAGCAATTATCTTGCAATAATGAAGTACACACAGGCAACTATGAGGTATTTTTGAAAGGTGGCTGCTTGACATTTCAAGCCACATGGCATCCAAACAATTGGCGCCCCCTATGGCTGTCAGCCCATGGGTTCCATGGTGTTACGGTTGGTGTTACTGTAGGACCTTTGCTCTTTGGTGCGGTGTTTGGATGCGGCTCCATCGCGTTCTGCTTTTGGGTACACGTTTCCCTTTTTTTTGCAGTCGACTGCACACATTACATTACATCACATTACATTGGGGCATTTGTTAGACGCTCTTATCCAGAACGACTTACAAGGCAAAGTGCATAAGAACAGTACAAAAAGTGCAAAGATAACCCTAGAGAGGGGTAAAGTCCCAAGTGCCAAAGGTGATCGAATAGATCAGGACTCCCCTACAGACTACAGACTTAGTAAACAGCCTAGTTTAACAAACAATCACAGATAATAGAAATAGACACATTACAAAGAACAAGGGAGGGGAGGGGAGAGGTGCAGCCTGAAGAGGTGAGTCTTCAGTCTGCGCTTGAAGGTGGCCAGTGTCTCTGCTGTTCTGACCTCCACGGAAAGATCATTCCACCACCGGGGGGCCAGGACAGACAGTAGACGTGACCTGGTAGTGCAGGAGCAGAGAGGGGGCTGCCTCAGGCGATCAGAGGAATTAAAGAAATAAGGAGAGGGTAAGGGGAGAAGGGAGCGAGGGTGGATTGAGGTGGTGTTGAAGGATCTGCGGATGTCAGCGATCTTCTCATCCAAGAAAACTGCGAAATCGTCTGCAGAGAAGGAGGACTGTGGTGGGGGAGGAGGGGTGCTGAGGAAAGAAGAGAAAATAGAGAACAGTTGACAGGGGTTAGAAGTAGAATTCTGTATTCTGTTTTGGTAGTAACTGGCTTTGGCAGAGGTAACCGAAGAGGAAAATGCTGCTAGGAGAGACTGGTAGGTAGACAGGTCAGATGGAGCCCTCCGCTGCCCGGAGTCTAGCCCTGTTGGCATGGAGGACCATCCACAGACTGGGAGGAGGTGAGCGTGCTGGTTTGGAAACAAAAGGACAGAGAGTGTCGAGTGCTGAAGAGAGAGAGGAAAGCAGAGTAGAAGTTGCAGAGTCAGTGGGAAGATTGGAGGAGTCTAGGGGCTGAAGGGAAGCAGTGACTCTGGAGGCAAGAGAAGAGGGTGAAACAGAGCGGATGTTACGGCGGACCGTAACACAGGGGGAGGGTGGAGGGGAGGCAGGATGGGGAGTAAGAAGGAGGGAGAAGGAAATGAAGTGGTTGTCTGACTGATGTAGAGGGGTCACCGTGAGGTCCGAGGATGAGCAGTTCCTCAGGATGATGAGGTCAAGAACATTGCCACACTTGTGGGTTGGAGGAGAGTGCAGGAGAGAGAGATCGAAGGAGTGGAGAAACGGAAGGAAGGCGGCAGACTGGGAGGCTTCCAGATGGACGTTGAAGTCTCCCAAAATGATCAGTGGGGTGCCATCTTCAGGGAAGGACCTGAGCAGTGTGTCAAGCTCATTGAGAAAGCTTCAAGGGGCCCTGGAGGACGGTAGAGAACAACAATATATATTTTAATGGGATAGTGGATTAAGACAGATGCACACCCAATTCAGAGCACTGGCCGGTTAGCTCAGCTGGTTGAGTGTGGTGCTAATAACGCCAAGGTCGCGGGTTCGACCCCCGTACGGGCCATGGCTTTTCAGTGGTAGTACATTACATTTTATGGCACTTGCTAGAGTGAGAATGCTGCCTGCACGAGTGCTCTGTCCGATTGTACAAGGCAATACACACTTCAGGGCCTCATCGCGTCTGCCGAAATAGCTCAGTTGGGAGAGCGTTAGACTGAAGATCTAAATGTTCCTAGATTTGATCCCAGGTTTCGGCAGTGCTGTGGTTGCACAGCAGACACTGAGGTTTTGATGTCAGCCAAATGCCCGCTGACCTTGCAACAGCAGTCTGCCAAGTGGCAATACTGCAGGAGCACTCCACCCAACCAGTCACCCTGAGGATGCTTCCCTCCTCCCCCCATCTGCTTTGGAGCTACACCCACAAACGGCTGTGCTCCAAAGCAGATACCTTTGAAACGCATCTCCGCAGTAGCATATAACTAGGGTTACATGTAATACGACCCCTATGGCCAATGGTTGGGGTTATGTCATATGCAAGTCCCACACACATGAAAAGAAGCCAGGAGAATGCTCTCGGAGTGCAATGCATAGGAAAGCAATACTTGAGCTACTGCTCTTGCAACTATCACGTATGAGAAAAGTTATACATCCGGTCACTCCTACTGTTTGGCTTATGGCTTTGGTTGTATTTTATGTAGTATTACGCGTGAAAATGTTGCTCTCTGAGTGCAATGGAGAGGGAAACAAGGTCTGAGATCCTGCTCTTGCCTACAAGTGAGAACATCCCACAATTGTGTGTAGCTATGGTTACACTTAAAAGGAACCCTATTGTTTGGCCTACAATTGCAGTTGCATCAGATGTAAGTCCTAAAGACACAAAAATGAGTCAAGATTCTGCTCCGTCAGCTGAAAAATCCAACCGTCATGTGTGAAAAAGGGTTAGACTTGAAATGACCCCCTATTGTTTGGCCTGAGATTGGGTTTCGTTTTATGCAAGTCCCAAACACATGAAAATCAGCCAGGACACTGCTCTCTGAGTGCAATGGATAAGGAAACAGCTTGATAAAATGCGTTATGAGGAATAGAAAGTGAATGCCCATATTTCCCCCCAGGTTACCTGTGGTTCATGTGGCATTTTCTGCTCTGTAGGCATCATGGGGTCAGTGTTTTTTTCTTTTTTTCTTGTCAAACACTGCCCAAATCCTGTTAATTTGGTATTACCGGGAATCTATACTTTGTATTTCTCATTTGTGACCAAAAACAACATTTGGCTGGCTAGAGTAAAAATAAAAGTATACTCCATACACACACACACACACACACGCACGCACGCACTTACGTACACACACACACACGGATCACTGCATTGCAAGGTCAGACATGTTTTACAAGTACAAGTTGAAAAGTTTTGACAAAGCAGTTTTGTGCCAAGAAAAATAAGTCACTTCAAACTGCAAAGCTCCATAAAAAAACAAAACTCAAGACTCACATTTAGCTTTCTCCAAGCCCTCCATTTCACCAAAATCAGCTACATCCTAGCTAGATCAACTGCATCCATCTTTTTAAGGTTGTCAGTGCTAACTAGCAGTGTTCATGGTATCTAACATTAGGATATACCGCCATGAAATAAGTCAAATAGCATTATCTAGTTTTGTTCAAATTTCTAGATACCACACATCTTATGATGTGTTGCTGACATGTGACACTGCTTTTCCACCAACCACATGGTGTAGTTGATTTGTTGAAAGACATAGTGTTAGCTAGATTAATTTGAATTGAAGGTACACACTCACTGTAATAAGTTTTATCATTTTAATTTTTGTTTAATGACCATTATTCTACCAATAGTCTTGGAACAGCCAGTCCTATAAGGTTTTTTGATTGGTATCTAATCTACACGTCATTGGTTGCTACAAGTTGATGTTTGGGCAATTTGCACAATTAGGTGTTTTTGCCAGATTGACTGAACACCACTCAGTTTTTATACAAGACAATTTGCAAGTGAATGAGTGTAAAGGAGTTAAACACTTTTCACCATGAAGCAAAGAAATGCTTTCACTTTTGTATGTTCTTTTTAAATGTGTTTTAAATGTGGCAACATCTCAAATATGGCTCTCAAATGGTCAGCTGAGGACTTGTTGCATTGGGCCTTGGGCAAAAGAAAACAACACAGCCCATTTACCACCAATAAATCTCACATAGAAAAAAACCCTTCAAATACTCTGACTTTTCCTCATTAATCTTACGCCCTATTTCTAACAAAATCTCTGATGTCTTGCATCGTATGACATTTCAAAACCGGTTCCTCAGCGAGTTTGCACTGCTGACATTCTGCCAGAGTGGCTAACATTCCTTTGGATATGTGCGTCCCAAAATGTTTCATTACTGCCATTTCTGACCATTTCTTTTTGGTCCTCCTTTTTGGAATCTTGTTCTCTTCAGTTTCAGTATGAACTGAAAACAAACACTTAAACCATGAATACAGACAAAATAAAAAGAAAATGAAGGATATGTAACTTCATTCCGTTGTATATGTAGTTTGTAGTTGTTCATGTTCTAGAGATTACACACTGATAAAGTACCTTCATAGCGATTGGCAGTCTCTCCCTTATCAGCAGAGTCTTGTGTTGAAAACCAGAAATGAAATGAATATGAACCATTTGAATGTTTTCAAATGTTTTTGTTTTTTAATATAATGAATACTTAGTAAATCCTAATTATGCTTTGCTTTATAAAAGCACTTTCCTTTCTGGACAATGACATCTGAACAATCCCTCACAACAATGGGTCTATCTTGATAATATATACATATTGAATACACTATCCATAGGTTTTAGTTGTACATGTTCAAGAGATTATACACTGACAAAGTACCTTCAGAGTGGCTGGCAGTCTCTCACGTATCAGCAGAGTCTTCTGTTGAAAACCATAAATTAAATTAATATTAACCATTTGAATGTCTTTGATGTTTTTGTATGTAGAACTAATTTGCAGACAGTGGAAGGTGGATGCTTGCCTTGGAGGCAACTAAGTCTTAACATTTTTCTTGTTCTGAAACGCCACAGTGAACTGATTGTTGAATTTGTCTCTAACTTAATTTGTCTGCGACGCCTATCACTTAATTTGCAAGAACGACGTTTTTGTGTTGCTGTTATATTCCCTTTTGCTAATTTACATTGGAACATGGACGTGTGTCTCCCAACGCAGCAAACGGAAAAGGTGGCTTTAAAACAGTCTTCCATAGCTGCACAAGCGACCACTGTAGTCCACAGAAGTAATAGCTGAAGCCTTACCATCTGACACCAAAGAAATAAAATTGTGTTTTGCGACAGTGTTTTTATCCTGCCACCTTGCTAGCTAGGCTACTTCGACCATTAAACCCAAGTGATTTCAATTGTTTCAGTACAGCACGATCACTTTCCCCGGTCAATGTAACCAGCATAATTTGGTTACTGACACAGTTCATTGGCTATCCATGTTAACTAACTTTAGCTCTCCAGTCCAGGCCGGCTAGACTGGACTATGGACGAGGAGATCAGATAATTAGCTACCTGTCTTTTGGAAAGCTCTACCTCGCGCAAACAGTATCAATTATATTATGCATGTCACAATTAATACATATGAAATTCCATTAATTTTAGCCATAGCAACATGTTGATCATTATTTGGTACACTAATGACAACAGAGTGTCACAAATGTCAAAAGAATCGAAATGTGCTGGACATAAATATTTGTAAACAAGGTGATTATTCCTGAGAACGACAGTAGGATAGCAACATATTTTCAGAGACTGCAGAATGAAGGTGAGAGAGACCCAAGAATTGTAATTATATAAAATAATTTAATAAATGTGTTATTTTTGTATTAATGGTATAAAATATTTAATATATCCACATGACAGATAATTGTTTTTGATAAGTCATTTTAACCTAATTAATATGAAACTTGACTGTCAAAGGATAACAGGATGAGTGAAACAAATCACAAAACAATCATTCACTAGAAACATTCTCAGACAATGGAAGGAATTAAATTGAAATGCTTTATAAGTGGTTAGGTGTAGTGATTGTACACTGGTTTTGGGCTTGGAGTCCTAAGGGGGAGAGGAGTGCAGATGTTCTGTAGGAGAAGGGGACCCCCCAATAGGAAAACACATAATTAGGAAAGGTGGTGATGGGGAGGAGGTGGGATGCCAGAAATGCAAAGCACGATGGGAGCTAGGTACGTGGTGTTTATGTACTTGGGTGGAGACCGGAATTGATTATAGGGCGTTGTCTGAGAATGAGTCTCCCGAACTTTGTTTTAACAAACTCCATTTCACTAGAAACATTCTCAGACAATGGAAGGGTTCCCTGTTGAATTAAATTGAAATGCTTTTCTTATAATTTTATGTTTTACTTTTGGTTCCCTGTTTTGAAAGCTTTGAAACAACCTGCAAATTTTTTTCATGAGAGCCAGGTTGTTTCTTATATTATTTTATGTTTTACTTTTGGTTTCATCCGGCATCTTTGTTTTGCGTTTTAAAACATATCCACATTGAATTTATTCATGTCTTTGATTTGACTTGGGTTTATTTATTTATTAATATGTTTTTATGATCAAGGAGGGGAGGAAAGGAGGAGACAAATTTGCCCTATATAGGCCAAACAGTTGTCGGCAAAAAATTTTCTGAGAGCCATATGCAGTCAGTTTCAGATGTTCCCGACCCATAGGCCAAACAGTAGGGGAGTTTCAGATGTAACCCTAGTTACACACAATAGTGGGGACCGTAGAAACTTCCGAAAACTGTCTTGTGTACTTTAGATTCTTCTGTGACTCCTGAGGTCCTTGAAGAGGTCAGTTGAATCTGGACTGGATGCTTTGGCAAAGAGAATTTTCTGTCATCTCGCAGTTTGTTGAGCAAGCAATGAACATTTGTGTTCCATACTGTTATCCCTGGTTACACGGCGCGATTGTGACGTCAGAGGTGTAGGATTGTGGCGGCAGAAGTGGGAGAGAGGCTCCCACAGTGTTTGTTCCATTTTTTTCTTTGTTTACTATACCAGTGTGTTGATTTTGTAGTGCTTTTTTTTTTTTTTTTTTGTGTTTGTTTTTTTCTCCCCTGTGCAGTTTATCTGCCGAGGGGGAGAATTTTCGTGTTTTTTGTAATTACCGGCAATGGATGACAACGTGAATGACTCAGGACTGGCAACTCGACAAGGAATTATGGATATGGACTTGACCCGAATGGCGATTTCTGGTATTTCGGATCAATTGAGTGACCATCGACAACGAGTTTTGGATCAAGGTAAAAGTTCTTCTAATACGGATCTTAATGTGGTTTTTGAGCATGGAATGGATACAATGGAACAAGTTTTGAATGGCGGACGAAGTGAGGACGCTGAGAAGGATTGCAGGGCTGGACTGTCGACGTGTGTCGGAGGGGAATTAGCGACTGGAGTAGAATGCTGTGGCCAGCTTCCGACTGAACGAAGGGAAGGAGTTGAGAATTTGGTTGATGATGTTGGTTCAAGCGTTTTGGACTATAAGAGAAGAAATGATAAGGGGATGGAGGAAGGGAAGAAAACGGCTAACGGAGAAATTACAGCGGGGAACTAGATACCAGACAACGTATTCCAAAGACGCTACGCTTGTTTTGGAACTGGATGATTTGATGATTTGCAGGGAATAACTGCAATGGACGTTATACAGATTGTTGATGCCAACCTGGGAAGAGGGAAACTGATTGGGGTGAGAAGCCGACCCAATAATGAGTTTGAAATAACTTTGGAAAAGGAGGATTACTGCCAGCCTCTGTTGGACGGAGTGCAGGGGAAGGGACGCGTTTGTGCGGTGCGCAGATTGTGTGCTACGGAGGTTTTGGTCTCCTTTTTGAACTTGCCGACTTATATAGAAGACTCGGTGATTTTGGATAAGTTGGAAAGGTGGGGTGTGACTCCAATTTTACCTCTCCGCAGGCGTTTTTACCCGGGCACTGCAGTGGCGGATGGCACACGCTTTTTTCGGGTCAAATTCCCGAAAGAGGTTGCCTCGTTGACTTACAGTGTGCGCTTCGACACGGGAGACGGACCACAGTATTTTCGGGTCATACACGATAGGCAGGTGAAGATCTGCCGTTTGTGTATGAGCCCGGATCATGTGATGCGAGCCTGCCCGCAGTTTGTTTGCCGTGAGTGCTTGGAACAGGGGCAACGCAAAAGAGTGTCAAGCAGCGCGCTGCCCGGACTGTCACAGGGCTTTCATGCGCTGCTCCTGCGGGCCCGAGGAGGAGGTGAGTCTGCGTGGGCAGGAGGAGAAGGAGGTGGGCGAAGTGGATTTGTCTGCCCCACTGGATGCGGAGCAGATGGATACTGGCGGAACGGGATCTTTGCAGCAGAGTGAAGCTGGAGGGTTGGCTTTTTCCGATGGAGGAGGAGACTGCTCGAAAAGGGAGAATCGAGGATCGGAACATCTCGTTGTTAAGGTGGGCACAGAGAGAATGGAGAGAGGTGTTGTGGTGGCGGTGGAGGGCGGGGGAGAGCAAGAGCTGTCGAGTTTAAATCAGAAAATGGATAACTCTGCATCCGAAGACGAGGGGAAATTGCAGAGTTTTGATGAACAGGGAAAAGACATGACAACTGATGATATTTTTTTGGATTCTGGTATTTTGGCGTGTATTCGACAAAGGAGGAAGAGCAAAGCTACAATAAATATTGACAAGGTTTTGAAGCTACAAAGAGAGAGGAGAGAGAAACGGGGACTTAGAACTGCAATCGTTCATACAAACAAATATGATGCTTTGTCGGATATGCAAGAATGATCGGACATGTAGGAGCTTTTTTTCTGTTCTTCATGAGCTGTTTAACTATTGCCTCCATAAATGCGAGAGGCTTGAGGTGTGTAGAAAAATTTCAGAGACTTTTGCTGCAAACGATTAACTGTGATGTTGTCTGTCTGCAGGAGACGTATTGGAAGGATGAAATGGTTGAACTGTATAGGCGGGTTTGGGATGGTGATTTTTATTTTAATAATGAGGTGGATGGGAGGAGGGGGGTGGCCATGTTGATACGGAGGGGGTGTGTGAAAAACCTGATTGTATTTTTATTGACAACTGTGGTAGGATGCTGGTGATTAAATTATTGTATAATACTGAGGAGATCATCTTGTGTAATGTACACGCACCTAATGTCGAAGATGACAGAGTATGTTTTTATAAAAACATTAATGTTTTAATGGCGGGGTGGAACAACGTTTTTTTAGTAGGTGATTTTAATACTGTTTTAGGGGGGAAGGACATTGACGATAAGATGGTTTTTAAACAGGACAGGGGGCGAACTGAACTTTTTAATTTAATTAAGAAATATGACTTGGAGAATGTTTGGGGAGAAAGGAACAAAGACGTTAGGGATTTTTCAAGAAGACAGATTGTGAATGGTGTTTTAAAGCAAAGTAGGATTGATTTTATCTTGTGTGAGTGGCAAAATGAACAGAATTTTAAAAAGGTGTTTTATCGTCGTTACGCTGAGAGTGACCATGATTTATTATTTTTAACTGTGGATTTTAGTGAGGTGTAAAGAGGTTCGGGGGTTTGGGTTTTAAACAATGAGTTTTTAAAGGATGTTATGTACAAAAAGGATGTGGAAAATGGTATTCTGAACAGTGTGATGGATGATATGTATTTAGAGGATAAAAGGGTGTGGTGGGATAACCTTAAAAACATGATTAGGTCATATTCTAAACGATATGGCATAAAGATGAAGAGGAGGGAAAGGATGGAATAGAGTGCAATTAGGGTGGATTTGGAGCTGGAGTTACGAAGGGCTGTGGAGGGGTTGGGGGATGTACAGAAAATTGTGGAATTAGAAGATAGGCTAAGAGTACTGGAGAATGGGAAATGCAAGGGTGCTATGGTGCGAAGTAGAGTGCAGTATGCGATCGATGGTGAAAAATGCAACCGATTCTTCTTCGCTTTGGAAAAGGCTAGGCGAAAGGCCGATGTGATAAGTAGTGTTGTGACAGGGGACGGCAGGGAAGTCAAGGGTAAGGAGGGTATATTGAGAGAGGTGAGGGGTTTTTATCTTAATTTATTTAAGGAGGAAGAGGTTTGTAGGGAGGATGAAACTTACTTATTAAATCACATAGGAAGCAGACTTTCCAAAGGGGACAGAGAAATGTGCGAGAGTGATGTTCATGAAAGTGAAATCGAAGAAGCTATTCAGCAATTGAATAATGGGAAAAGTCCGGGGCTAGATGGTTTATCATGTGTATTTTTTAAGGTTTTTAGGACTGTTCTTATACCTATTTTAAATGAGATTTTTAGGATATTTTTAAAAAGAGTTGTTCGGAGGGGTTAATAAAAATAATATACAAAAAAAAAAAAAAAAAAGGTGATAAAGGGATTTGAGAAACTTTCGACCCCTCAGCTGTTTGAATACAGATTATAAAATCTTGGCAAAAGTTTTAGCAAACAGGATGAAGCGAATCCTGCCGTCAATCATCACATTGAGCCAGGCATATGCGGTGCAAGGTAGGGACATCTCGGACACAATGAGCAACATCAGGGACGCAATGTGGTATATCAACGACAAAAAGGAACAGGGTTATGTTATTAGTGTCGATTTTGAGAAGGCTTTTGATAGGGTGGAGCATGCCTATCTTGTTAAATTGTTGGAAGTGTTCTTTTTGGTCCGTAAAGCTGTCAGCTGTATCAAGTGCAATGGTTTTTTTAACGGATTTTTTCCTATTAGAAGGTCTATTAGACAGGGTTGCCCACTGTCTGCTATGTTGTTCACCTTGGTGGCAGAGCCTCTGGGTTTAGCCATCAGATCTTCAGCAAAAAGGAAGGTTTTGATTTTAAATTCTTTGTTTTTAGCTAAGATCTGGTATCTGGTGGCGGTAGTCAGCGTGCCGACGTGGGTTTTTAAATCACTTAAAAAAGCTGTTTTAAATTTTATTTGGGATGGAAAGCCTTCGAAGATAGCCTACAACACATTAATAGGAAGGGTGGAAGAAGGGGGACTGGGGCTTTTAGATAGTTTTATAAGAATGAAAAGTGCACGTGTTAAGGTGGTGAAAAAGTATCTAGGTGCGGGTGTACAGGATTGGAAGGAGGTGATGAGGTTTTTTCTTGGGAAATGTGGAGGGGGAGGAATGGGAGAAGTAGGATTGTGGATGAGAATGAAGGAATACATGCTGACAGGGATACTTGAATTTTATAAAGAAGTTTTTAGAGCATGGGGGAATTTTTTACATCACATTACGGTGAAGCCTGAGGGGAAAAATCAGATTTTAAACCAACCGCTTTTTTTAAATCCGAATATTTTAGATGATGGGAGTCCGATTTTTTTCAAGGGGTGGTTTGATGCGGGTATACAGCTGTTACGAGATGTACTGTATGTCGTCAGACCTGGGTTTCTGCCAGTGCAGGCGATAATCGATCTCCTGGAAGAGAAGGAGGAAGTCAAGAGCCGGGTTACAATCAGTAACCACTATAAGAGGTTCAAGAAGGCAATTCCGGCTGATTGGCTTGAGCAAGCCGCCATGGGACCGGTGGGTGGGCTGGAGACTAAGCCTGGGGTGTTACTGAAGCCCAACAATGAGCCTTTTATTGACGCAAATTTGAGATTCTTTTATTCGGTTTTTAGAGAAGGACTTTTTATGGAACCTAGGTCTTATGACTATTGGGGAAGGCTTTTCCTGGGTTCTCAGTGAGGGATATATGGAAGTCATCCACATTTCGTTTTAAGAATCTTGTTTTAGAGGCATTTGATTTTTTATTGTGTCATAATTGTATTTTTAACGAAATGAGGTTGTGCTGTATGGGAATGGTTGATGATGCAAAATGCAGGATATGCGGGGAGGGTGAAGAGGGTTTTAAACATATGTTTTTTAACTGTGTGAAACTGAAGTGTTTTATGACTAAACTGAAATATACTGTGGAATGTTTTTTATTGGATAAGAGTTTGTTAGACGCTAATTGGGAAACTGTGTTTTTATTTGGGTATAAGGGCAACTCAAAAAATACTCTTGTTTTGAATATGTTTTTATCAGTGGCCCGGCACACTGTTTACTTAAGGAGGGCACTGGTGCGGCACAAGAAATACTACGTGGACATATGTAAATTATATGAAAGACAACTACGGAAAACTGTTCAGCTTTTATTTGATTATTTTCAATTCCACGGTGATCCAATTCTGTTTGGCAGTCTTGTTCTTCAGAATAATGATTTTATTGAGCTGACAGTTGATGGTGTTTTGATATGTCTGCCTGCCTGTTGATTTTATTGATGTGTTTTTTGCAGATTCTTGTATCTTTTATTGGTCTTGATTTTAACTGCTGACGAATAATGTGCACATTTTGTATGAACATGGTTATGGAAAAGATTTCTATGGAATGTAACTAAACTATACTCAATAAATACAACAAAAAAAAAAAAAAAACGCCCGATCTCGTCTGAGCTTGGAAGCTAAGCAGAGTCGGGCCTGTTTAGTACTTGGATGGGAGACCGCATGGGAATACCAAGTGCTGTAAGCTTTTTTCGAGGCCCTTTTTCGCACCGATTGGAATATTCGGCACATTTTAATACGAATGCTGTCCTTTTCCTCTGTGGTTCATCCCCCTTTGGATTCAGCACTTTATCGTTTCTTCTTGTAGGAGGACAAACCGTTTTTTTTTGTTTCTTTCCGCATGCCCAAACTTATAATAAGACTGCATAGATTGAGGCCGTATATCAACAAATCGTAAAACGTCTTAATACTAGCCAAGATTCACGTTTTATCCCCTGTTTTGTCATCTCACTGCCGTAGAAGTAAATCTCGCAAGTTTCAAATCCTCTGAACTAACACGGACGCATTCCAGACGGCGTTTACACGAACATATGTCTACTTTACTTAACATTTAAGACATCCAATATCGTAATAAAGCCCTACTCAACAGCGTCGCCCAAACATCGCCCAACTCGCTATTTCCTTTACGTTTAGTTAGCATCTTTAAATTACACGCACTATCCTCTTAAATAAATGACACGATGCCATACTTAAATGTTCCTCAACTTTAGGTAGTATCTCCAATTGTTAATTACAGCTAACTATAGTAAACACAGAGAGAGATAGAGAGAGGGAGGGAGAGAGAGAGAAAAAGAGAAATATTTTTATTATATATAAAAATTTAATATTATTTATATATATAGAAAATGAACATATTCAGTATATTTTATAATTACATAATAATTTTATTTCATAATTGTGTGTATATATATATACGTGTGTGTGTGTGTGTACCTTCCCCGGTGCTGGCCTCAGAACAGCAATAACACCACTAAAATGAGTGTCCTAATGCACGCGCTGAGCATGCGTGCTTGCAGGAGTGTGCACAGTTGCTGTGCAGATATGAAAATTGTGCATACAGGGCGCGTGCCGCTCCATTTTGGATTGGGGATGGGTGCAGTGATGCATCCTGGGAAAATCCAACTCTCGGTAAGGACATGGTTAAAAAATAAAGAAAGAACGAAAGAAAGAGAAAAGGGAAAATGAACAGAGTGGTGATGTTTTAAACACCTGTATATCTACCTTAGCTACGCTGGTCTGAAATGTCAAAATGCGGTGACTTTAAGGAGTGGCAGGAGGCCAAGGCCATCAGTGCAAAACTCAGGGCCGGCAACGCGGCCGCCCTCCCCTACCTGTACAACTCATACTTACCTGGCAGGGGAGATACCATGATCAAGAAGGTGGTTCACCCAGGGCGAGGCTCAGCCATTGCACTCCGGTTGTGCTGACCCCTGCGAATTCCCCAAATGTGGGAATCTCAACTGGTGGTGGTAATATTTAATTTACATTACATTACATTACAGGCATTTGGCAGATGCTCTTATCCAGAGCAACTTACAACACAAAGTGCATTTCTTTGGGAACAAGATTATTAAAGTGCTAGGGAAGGGTGCAAGTCTCAAGTGCCAGTAGGGTTAGAAGGGCTGAACCCTATGGATGACCTGTTGAGGGAAAAAGAAAACATAACAATTAATAAAATGTAGCTCTGGAATTTAAAGGGCTATATGGGTAGTAAACTAAGACACGTGAAGTACCTGACACATAAAAATGGGTAGCAATTTTAAATATCATCATTGCCTGGAGGTTGAAATAGCTTGGGTCAAATTGAACCCAAGGATAAAAGATGTGAGCAAATTTGAGGACAATACGAGGGTTAAGCCCCCACCAAGAGCGGGCGGCTCAGACGGAGCTCCAGCGTGAAATGTGAGCCAAAGTCCAGGTGAAACTGGGCGCCGGTCGTGGGTCTTTCTCCACCATCTTCAAACCCTGAGCCTCCGGCCTAGATCCACACCTCGAGCCGGGCCTGACGCTGTGGCTTTGGCCAGTGCCAAGCTCCAGCCGAAAACCCAAACTCCAAACGTGAGCCTGGGCTCCGCATTGTTGGACAAAACAAAAAAAAAAAAAAAACGCTCCGGCGTCACATCAGCATTAGAAAGTGCATGACAAACATGAGGCAACCAATCTAGTGGGCAGCTTTCGCTTACGGCCACACCACGCTGAACCAGGTTAGCAAACCTGCTAGTGGTAATGGCAACCATTTTATTAAGGAATAGACTGCCACCTTGTGTGTGTGGCAGTGAACTACACCCAAAGTCGACCTCTTGCAGGTTACTGCATCCAGGTCGTGTCTACTCATTATATCTATGCTTACGTTTTGTCAGTATCAAAATGCGCATGGCTGTAAGTATGTCAGTCAACGTTGTGTCAGCTGAAAGATAGGTCTGATCCCACAAATTTCACTTCTACAACCGTTGGTGTAAGCAGTTGTCCCAGTCCTGTCTGGGTGACCAGTCGGCCACGGTTCTGGAGCCAAGGGCTGAGAACGAGGTATCGGGAGAGAGGCTTAAGTTTGGGAGCCCCTCGGTAAAATGGAGATCAGGCTTAAGCAGGAATTTAACCCTCCTGTTATCTTTGGGGTCCATGTGACCCCATTCAATGTTTCAATGGATTATTGACTTTGTTTTTTTGCCTCATATTTCATGACTTTTCCTAATTTAATGGGGACAACTGGGTGCACGTAAAATGAACATGATGATATGTTTTCAATGTCCTGTACACATTTTGTACACATCTGTGTTCTCTGGGCTGAATTTGACCCCAGGTTGTTCTGGCGGTATAAAAATTAAGAAATATCAACATCGTTCACACATTTCATTTGATTGTATTGGATG
>JAERUA010000026.1:188517-207846 GCA_022829145.1 Albula goreensis
CACATCGTCGTGGCTGGCGAATTGGTACATTGATGTAACAGCGTGGATAAGTGAATGCCGATGCCGGGAACGTGCGATTGGCGAGGCATTATAGTGCATTTACACCAATGTCCGCAACCAAAAGTAAACCATAAAATAATATAAGAAGTAACCTGCTGTGAAAAAAAAACTTGCAGGTTGTTTCAAAGCTTTCAACAGGGAACCCAAATTGATACAAATAAACCAATGAACAAACATGTCTGTGAACAAGCAATCTTTAATAACGCAATCATAACGCTAATTGTCACAATACTTTCCACGAGGCAGGCACGAAGATCCTGCGTCCCCTTCGCAAGCTTTCCTGCCCGGCAAGCCCGCAACCTAGGCCAGCAAACCAGATCAAGTTCCTCGCACCAGGCTCTGCACATGCCATAGGAGCATAAATGTGGATGAATATGTTTAATATGCTGTCGAAAATGAACAGAGTCCAATGGGAAAGCTGTGTTTCTGAGCGCAATCTGCTGGAGGGCGACACTTCTTCCCGTGCTAAGGTTGAGCTGAAAGCTGGTGCCATTCTGTATTTCCTACAACTTGTAGAACTGTGCTACTTTTATTGATTTTTTATTTTTTTACAAACACACGCACACACATACATATGCATATATATATTTTTTTAATATTCTTTATATATATAAAATAAACATATTCAGTATAATTTATAATTACATAATAATTATATTTCATAATTGTGTGTATATATATATGTGTGTGTGTGTGTGTGTGTGTGTATATACCTTCCCAAGTGCTGGCCTCAGAACAGCAATAACACCACTAAAATGAGTGTCCTAACGCACGCGCTGAGCATGCGTGCTTCCAGGAGTGAGCACAGTTGCTGTGCAGATATGAAAATTGTGCATACAGGGCGCGTGCCGCTCCATTTTGGATTGGGGATGGGTGCAGTGATGCATCCTGGGAAAATCCAAGTCTCGGTAAGGACATGGTTAAAAATGAAGAAAGAAAGAAAGAAAGAGAAAAGGGAAAATGAACAGAGTGGCGATGTTTTAAACACCTGTACATCTACCTTAGCTACGCTGGTGTGAAATGTCAAAATGCGGTGACTTTAAGGAGTGGCAGGAGGCCAAGGCCGTCAGTGCAAAAGTCAGGGCCGGCAACGCGCCGCCCTCCCCTACCTGTACAACTCATACTTACCTGGCAGGGGAGATACCATGATCAAGAAGGTGGTTCACCCAGGGCGAGGCTCAGCCATTGCACTCCGGTTGTGCTGACCCCTGCGAATTCCCCAAATGTGGGAATCTCGACTGCATAATTTGTGGTAGTGGGGGACTGCGTTCGCGCTCCCCTGACGTGTTGGTGATAAAAAAAAAAAGATTGTGAGCTCTTTCAGGGGAAGGCGTACGTCCCGCTGCGCATGTAGTGTGCCTGAGAGTGAAAGATGAACGCGCGAAGCTGCGCAAATTTCATCTCCCTTTTGCCAGTACAAGCATAGCAATACATTCACATGCTGCGCACAGTTGCTGTCACACGTATGAATAGGCCATTTGAGAGACCATCTCGCTTACGGCCATACCACCCTGAACACGCCCGATCTCGTCTGATCTCGGAAGCTAAGCAGGGTCGGGCCTGGTTAGTACTTGGATGGGAGACCGCCTGGGAATACCAGGTGCTGTAAGCTTTTTTCGAGGCCCCTTTTTCAAGGGGAGGGGGGGCGCCGTTTAGCAACGATTGGAATATTCGGCACATTTTAATACGAATGCTGTCCTTTTCCTCTGTGATTTCCCCCCTTTGGATTCAGCACTTTATCGTTTCTTCTTGTAGGAGAACAAACCTTTTTTTTTTTTTTTTTTTTCCGCATGCCCACACTTATAATAAGACTGCATAGATTGAGGCCGTATATCAACAAATCGTGAAACGTCTTAATACTAGCCAAGATTCACGTTTTATCCCCGTTTTGTCATCTCACTGCCGTAGAAGTAAATCTCGCAAGTTTCAAATCCTCTCAACTAACACGGACGCATTCCAGACGACGTTAACACGAACATATGTCTACTGTACTTAACATTTAAGACATCCAATATCGCAATAAAGCCCTACTCAACAGCGTCGTCCAAATCGCTATTTCCTTTACGTTTAGTTGGCATCTTTAAATTACACGCGCTATCCTCTTAAATAAATGACACGATGCCATACTTAAATGTTCCTCAACTGAAGGTAGTATCTCCAATTGTTAATTACAGCAAACTATAGTAAAGAGAGAGAGAGAGAGAGAGAGAGAGAGAGAGAGAGAGAGAGAGAGAGAGAAAGAAATAAAGAAAGAAATAGGAAATAAATAAATGATATAGGATTAAAAAGGGAGGTGGAGGACGGGTCATGATGGGCGAGAATCACATTTAACAAGACAAACTGAGTATAACCCAAGTCACATCGTCGTGGCTGGCGAATTGGTACATTGATGTAACAGCGTGGATAAGTGAATGCCGATGCCGGGAACGTGCGATTGGCGAGGCATTATAGTGCATTTACACCAATGTCCGCAACCAAAAGTAAAACATAAAATAATAAGAAGTAACCTGCTGTGAAAAAAAAACTTGCAGGTTGTTTCAAAGCTTTCAACAGGGAACCCAAATTGATACAAATAAACCAATGAACAAACATGTCTGTGAACAAGCAATCTTTAATAACGCAATCATAACGCTAATTGTCACAATACTTTCCACGAGGCAGGCACGAAGATCCTGCGTCCCCTTCGCAAGCTTTCCTGCCCGGCAAGCCCGCAACCTAGGCCAGCAAACCAGATCAAGTTCCTCGCACCAGGCTCTGCACATGCCATAGGAGCATAAATGTGGATGAATATGTTTAATATGCTGTCGAAAATGAACAGAGTCCAATGGGAAAGCTGTGTTTCTGAGCGCAATCTGCTGGAGGCGACACTTCTTCCCGTGCTAAGGTTGAGAGCTGAAAGCTGGTGCCATTCTGTATTTCCTACAACTTGTAGAACTGTGCTACTTTTATTGATTTTTTATTTTTTTACAAACACACGCACACACATACATATGCATATATATATATTTTTTAATATTCTTTATATATATAAAATAAACATATTCAGTATAATTTATAATTACATAATAATTATATTTCATAATTGTGTGTATATATATATATGTGTGTGTGTGTGTGTGTGTGTGTGTATATACCTTCCCAAGTGCTGGCCTCAGAACAGCAATAACACCACTAAAATGAGTGTCCTAACGCACGCGCTGAGCATGCGTGCTTCCAGGAGTGAGCACAGTTGCTGTGCAGATATGAAAATTGTGCATACAGGGCGCGTGCCGCTCCATTTTGGATTGGGGATGGGTGCAGTGATGCATCCTGGGAAAATCCAAGTCTCGGTAAGGACATGGTTAAAAAAATGAAAGAAAGAAAGAAAGAAAGAAAGAAAGAAAAGGGAAAATGAACAGAGTGGCGATGTTTTAAACACCTGTACATCTACCTTAGCTACGCTGGTGTGAAATGTCAAAATGCGGTGACTTTAAGGAGTGGCAGGAGGCCAAGGCCGTCAGTGCAAAAGTCAGGGCCGGCAACGCGGCCGCCCTCCCCTACCTGTACAACTCATACTTACCTGGCAGGGGAGATACCATGATCAAGAAGGTGGTTCACCCAGGGCGAGGCTCAGCCATTGCACTCCGGTTGTGCTGACCCCTGCGAATTCCCCAAATGTGGGAATCTCGACTGCATAATTTGTGGTAGTGGGGGACTGCGTTCGCGCTCTCCCCTGACGTGTTGGTGATAAAAAGAAAAAAGATTGTGAGCTCTTTCAGGGGAAGGCGTACGTCCCGCTGCGCATGTAGTGTGCCTGAGAGTGAAAGATGAACGCGTGAAGCTGCGCAAATTTCATCTCCCTTTTGCCAGTACAAGCATAGCAAGACATTCACATGCTGCGCACAGTTGCTGTCACACGTATGAATAGGCCATTTGAGAGACCATCTCTCGCTTACGGCCATACCACCCTGAACACGCCCGATCTCGTCTGATCTCGGAAGCTAAGCAGGGTCGGGCCTGGTTAGTACTTGGATGGGAGACCGCCTGGGAATACCAGGTGCTGTAAGCTTTTTTCGAGGCCCCTTTTTCAAGGGGGGGGGGGGCGCCGTTTAGCAACGATTGGAATATTCGGCACATTTTAATACGAATGCTGTCCTTTTCCTCTGTGATTCATCCCCCCCCTTTGGATTCAGCACTTTATCGTTTCTTCTTGTAGGAGAACAAACCCTTTTTTTTTTCTTTCTTTCCGCATGCCCACACTTATAATAAGACTGCATAGATTGAGGCCGTATATCAACAAATCGTGAAACGTCTTAATACTAGCCAAGATTCACGTTTTATCCCCCGTTTTGTCATCTCACTGCCGTAGAAGTAAATCTCGCAAGTTTCAAATCCTCTCAACTAACACGGACGCATTCCAGACGACGTTAACACGAACATATGTCTACTGTACTTAACATTTAAGACATCCAATATCGCAATAAAGCCCTACTCAACAGCGTCGTCCAAATCGCTATTTCCTTTACGTTTAGTTGGCATCTTTAAATTACACGCGCTATCCTCTTAAATAAATGACACGATGCCATACTTAAATGTTCCTCAACTGAAGGTAGTATCTCCAATTGTTAATTACAGCAAACTATAGTAAACAGAGAGAGAGAGAGAGAGAGAGAGAGAGAGAGAGAGAGAGAGAGAGAGAGAGAGAGAGAGAGAGAAAAAGAAATAAATAAATGATATAGGATTAAGTCGAACATAAAAAGGGAGGTGGAGGACGGGTCATGATGGGCGAGAATCACATTTAACAAGACAAACTGAGTATAACCCAAGTCACATCGTCGTGGCTGGCGAATTGGTACATTGATGTAACAGCGTGGATAAGTGAATGCCGATGCCGGGGAACGTGCGATTGGCGAGGCATTATAGTGCATTTACACCAATGTCCGCAACCAAAAGTAAAACATAAAATAATACAAGAAGTAACCTGCTGTGAAAAAAACTTGCAGGTTGTTTCAAAGCTTTCAACAGGGAACCCAAATTGATACAAATAAACCAATGAACAAACATGTCTGTGAACAAGCAATCTTTAATAATAATCATAACGCTAATTGTCACAATACTTTCCACGAGGCAGGCACGAAGATCCTGCGTCCCCTTCGCAAGCTTTCCTGCCCGGCAAGCCCGCAACCTAGGCCAGCAAACCAGATCAAGTTCCTCGCACCAGGCTCTGCACATGCCATAGGAGCATAAATGTGGATGAATATGTTTAATATGCTGTCGAAAATGAACAGAGTCCAATGGGAAAGCTGTGTTTCTGAGCGCAATCTGCTGGAGGGCGACACTTCTTCCCGTGCTAAGGTTGACAGCTGAAAGCTGGTGCCATTCTGTATTTCCTACAACTTGTAGAACTGTGCTACTTTTATTGATTTTTTATTTTTTTACAAACACACACACACACACACATATGCATATATATATATTTTTTAATATTCTTTATATATATAAAATAAACATATTCAGTATAATTTATAATTACATAATAATTATATTTCATAATTGTGTGTATATATATATGTGTGTGTGTGTGTGTGTGTGTGTATATACCTTCCCAAGTGCTGGCCTCAGAACAGCAATAACACCACTAAAATGAGTGTCCTAACGCACGCGCTGAGCATGCGTGCTTCCAGGAGTGAGCACAGTTGCTGTGCAGATATGAAAATTGTGCATACAGGGCGCGTGCCGCTCCATTTTGGATTGGGGATGGGTGCAGTGATGCATCCTGGGAAAATCCAAGTCTCGGTAAGGACATGGTTAAAAAATGAAGAAAGAAAGAAAGAAAGAAAGAAAGAAAGAAAGAAAAGGGAAAATGAACAGAGTGGCGATGTTTTAAACACCTGTACATCTACCTTAGCTACGCTGGTGTGAAATGTCAAAATGCGGTGACTTTAAGGAGTGGCAGGAGGCCAAGGCCGTCAGTGCAAAAGTCAGGGCCGGCAACGCGGCCGCCCTCCCCTACCTGTACAACTCATACTTACCTGGCTGGGGAGGGAGATACCATGATCAAGAAGGTGGTTCACCCAGGGCGAGGCTCAGCCATTGCACTCCGGTTGTGCTGACCCCCCCTGCGAATTCCCCAAATGTGGGAATCTCGACTGCATAATTTGTGGTAGTGGGGGACTGCGTTCGCGCTCTCCCCTGACGTGTTGGTGATAAAAAGAAAAAAGATTGTGAGCTCTTTCAGGGGAAGGCGTACGTCCCGCTGCGCATGTAGTGTGCCTGAGAGTGAAAGATGAACGCGTGAAGCTGCGCAAATTTCATCTCCCTTTTGCCAGTACAAGCATAGCAAGACATTCACATGCTGCGCACAGTTGCTGTCACACGTATGAATAGGCCATTTGAGAGACCATCTCTCGCTTACGGCCATACCACCCTGAACACGCCCGATCTCGTCTGATCTCGGAAGCTAAGCAGGGTCGGGCCTGGTTAGTACTTGGATGGGAGACCGCCTGGGAATACCAGGTGCTGTAAGCTTTTTTCGAGGCCCCTTTTTCAAGGGGAGGGGGGGCGCCGTTTAGCGATTGGAATATTCGGCACATTTTAATACGAATGCTGTCCTTTTCCTCTGTGATTCATCCCCCCCTTTGGATTCAGCACTTTATCGTTTCTTCTTGTAGGAGAACAAACCCTTTTTTTTCTTTCTTTCCGCATGCCCACACTTATAATAAGACTGCATAGATTGAGGCCGTATATCAACAAATCGTGAAACGTCTTAATACTAGCCAAGATTCACGTTTTATCCCCCGTTTTGTCATCTCACTGCCGTAGAAGTAAATCTCGCAAGTTTCAAATCCTCTCAACTAACACGGACGCATTCCAGACGACGTTAACACGAACATATGTCTACTGTACTTAACATTTAAGACATCCAATATCGCAATAAAGCCCTACTCAACAGCGTCGTCCAAATCGCTATTTCCTTTACGTTTAGTTGGCATCTTTAAATTACACGCGCTATCCTCTTAAATAAATGACACGATGCCATACTTAAATGTTCCTCAACTAAGGTAGTATCTCCAATTGTTAATTACAGCAAACTATAGTAAACAGAGAGAGAGAGAGAGAGAGAGAGAGAGAGAGAGAGAGAGAGAGAAAAAGAAATAAATAAATGATATAGGATTAAGTCGAACATAAAAAGGGAGGTGGAGGACGGGTCATGATGGGCGAGAATCACATTTAACAAGACAAACTGAGTATAACCCAAGTCACATCGTCGTGGCTGGCGAATTGGTACATTGATGTAACAGCGTGGATAAGTGAATGCCGATGCCGGGGAACGTGCGATTGGCGAGGCATTATAGTGCATTTACACCAATGTCCGCAACCAAAAGTAAAACATAAAATAATAAGAAGTAACCTGCTGTGAAAAAAACTTGCAGGTTGTTTCAAAGCTTTCAACAGGGAACCCAAATTGATACAAATAAACCAATGAACAAACATGTCTGTGAACAAGCAATCTTTAATAACGCAATCATAACGCTAATTGTCACAATACTTTCCACGAGGCAGGCACGAAGATCCTGCGTCCCCTTCGCAAGCTTTCCTGCCCGGCAAGCCCGCAACCTAGGCCAGCAAACCAGATCAAGTTCCTCGCACCAGGCTCTGCACATGCCATAGGAGCATAAATGTGGATGAATATGTTTAATATGCTGTCGAAAATGAACAGAGTCCAATGGGAAAGCTGTGTTTCTGAGCGCAATCTGCTGGAGGGCGACACTTCTTCCCGTGCTAAGGTTGAGAGCTGAAAGCTGGTGCCATTCTGTATTTCCTACAACTTGTAGAACTGTGCTACTTTTATTGATTTTTCATTTTTTTACAAACACACGCACACACATACATATACATATATATATATATATTTTTTAATATTCTTTATATATATAAAATAAACATATTCAGTATAATTTATAATTACATAATAATTATATTTCATAATTGTGTGTGTATATATATGTGTGTGTGTGTGTGTGTGTGTGTGTGTGTATATACCTTCCCAAGTGCTGGCCTCAGAACAGCAATAACACCACTAAAATGAGTGTAACGCACGCGCTGAGCATGCGTGCTTCCAGGAGTGAGCACAGTTGCTGTGCAGATATGAAAATTGTGCATACAGGGCGCGTGCCGCTCCATTTTGGATTGGGGATGGGTGCAGTGATGCATCCTGGGAAAATCCAAGTCTCGGTAAGGACATGGTTAAAAAATGAAGAAAGAAAGAAAGAAAGAAAGAAAGAAAGAAAGAGAAAAGGGAAAATGAACAGAGTGGCGATGTTTTAAACACCTGTACATCTACCTTAGCTACGCTGGTGTGAAATGTCAAAATGCGGTGACTTTAAGGAGTGGCAGGAGGCCAAGGCCGTCAGTGCAAAAGTCAGGGCCGGCAACGCGGCCGCCCTCCCCTACCTGTACAACTCATACTTACCTGGCAGGGGAGATACCATGATCAAGAAGGTGGTTCACCCAGGGCGAGGCTCAGCCATTGCACTCCGGTTGTGCTGACCCCTGCGAATTCCCCAAATGTGGGAATCTCGACTGCATAATTTGTGGTAGTGGGGGACTGCGTTCGCGCTCTCCCCTGACGTGTTGGTGATGAAAAAAAAAAGATTGTGAGCTCTTTCAGGGGAAGGCGTACGTCCCGCTGCGCATGTAGTGTGCCTGAGAGTGAAAGATGAACGCGTGAAGCTGCGCAAATTTCATCTCCCTTTTGCCAGTACAAGCATAGCAAGACATTCACATGCTGCGCACAGTTGCTGTCACACGTATGAATAGGCCATTTGAGAGACCATCTCTCGCTTACGGCCATACCACCCTGAACACGCCCGATCTCGTCTGATCTCGGAAGCTAAGCAGGGTCGGGCCTGGTTAGTACTTGGATGGGAGACCGCCTGGGAATACCAGGTGCTGTAAGCTTTTTTCGAGGCCCCTTTTTCAAGGGGAGGGGGGGCGCCGTTTAGCAACGATTGGAATATTCGGCACATTTTAATACGAATGCTGTCCTTTTCCTCTGTGATTCCCCCCCCCTTTGGATTCAGCACTTTATCGTTTCTTCTTGTAGGAGAACAAACCCTTTTTTTTTTTCTTTCCGCATGCCCACACTTATAATAAGACTGCATAGATTGAGGCCGTATATCAACAAATCGTGAAACGTCTTAATACTAGCCAAGATTCACGTTTTATCCCCCGTTTTGTCATCTCACTGCCGTAGAAGTAAATCTCGCAAGTTTCAAATCCTCTCAACTAACACGGACGCATTCCAGACGACGTTAACACGAACATATGTCTACTGTACTTAACATTTAAGACATCCAATATCGCAATAAAGCCCTACTCAACAGCGTCGTCCAAATCGCTATTTCCTTTACGTTTAGTTGGCATCTTTAAATTACACGCGCTATCCTCTTAAATAAATGACACGATGCCATACTTAAATGTTCCTCAACTGAAGGTAGTATCTCCAATTGTTAATTACAGCAAACTAGAGAGAGAGAGAGAGAGAGAGAGAGAGAGAGAGAGAGAGAAAGAAATAAATAAATGATATAGGATTAAGTCGAACATAAAAAGGGAGGTGGAGGACGGGTCATGATGGGCGAGAATCACATTTAACAAGACAAACTGAGTATAACCCAAGTCACATCGTCGTGGCTGGCGAATTGGTACATTGATGTAACAGCGTGGATAAGTGAATGCCGATGCCGGGGAACGTGCGATTGGCGAGGCATTATAGTGCATTTACACCAATGTCCAACCAAAAGTAAAACATAAAATAATACAAGAAGTAACCTGCTGTGAAAAAAAAACTTGCAGGTTGTTTCAAAGCTTTCAACAGGGAACCCAAATTGATACAAATAAACCAATGAACAAACATGTCTGTGAACAAGCAATCTTTAATAACGCAATCATAACGCTAATTGTCACAATACTTTCCACGAGGCAGGCACGAAGATCCTGCGTCCCCTTCGCAAGCTTTCCTGCCCGGCAAGCCCGCAACCTAGGCCAGCAAACCAGATCAAGTTCCTCGCACCAGGCTCTGCACATGCCATAGGAGCATAAATGTGGATGAATATGTTTAATATGCTGTCGAAAATGAACAGAGTCCAATGGGAAAGCTGTGTTTCTGAGCGCAATCTGCTGGGGGCGACACTTCTTCCCGTGCTAAGGTTGACAGCTGAAAGCTGGTGCCATTCTGTATTTCCTACAACTTGTAGAACTGTGCTACTTTTATTGATTTTTTATTTTTTTACAAACACACACACACACATACATATATATATATATTTTTTAATATTCTTTATATATATAAAATAAACATATTCAGTATAATTTATAATTACATAATAATTATATTTCATAATGTGTGTATATATATATATGTGTGTGTGTGTGTGTGTGTGTGTGTGTATATACCTTCCCAAGTGCTGGCCTCAGAACAGCAATAACACCACTAAAATGAGTGTCCTAACGCACGCGCTGAGCATGCGTGCTTCCAGGAGTGAGCACAGTTGCTGTGCAGATATGAAAATTGTGCATACAGGGCGCGTGCCGCTCCATTTTGGATTGGGGATGGGTGCAGTGATGCATCCTGGGAAAATCCAAGTCTCGGTAAGGACATGGTTAAAAAAAAAAAAAGAAAGAAAGAAAGAAAGAAAGAAAGAGAAAAGGGAAAATGAACAGAGTGGATGTTTTAAACACCTGTACATCTACCTTAGCTACGCTGGTGTGAAATGTCAAAATGCGGTGACTTTAAGGAGTGGCAGGAGGCCAAGGCCGTCAGTGCAAAAGTCAGGGCCGGCAACGCGGCCGCCCTCCCCTACCTGTACAACTCATACTTACCTGGCAGGGGAGATACCATGATCAAGAAGGTGGTTCACCCAGGGCGAGGCTCAGCCATTGCACTCCGGTTGTGCTGACCCCTGCGAATTCCCCAAATGTGGGAATCTCGACTGCATAATTTGTGGTAGTGGGGGACTGCGTTCGCGCTCTCCCCTGACGTGTTGGTGATAAAAAGAAAAAAGATTGTGAGCTCTTTCAGGGGAAGGCGTACGTCCCGCTGCGCATGTAGTGTGCCTGAGAGTGAAAGATGATGAACGCGTGAAGCTGCGCAAATTTCATCTCCCTTTTGCCAGTACAAGCATAGCAAGACATTCACATGCTGCGCACAGTTGCTGTCACACGTATGAATAGGCCATTTGAGAGACCATCTCTCGCTTACGGCCATACCACCCTGAACACGCCCGATCTCGTCTGATCTCGGAAGCTAAGCAGGGTCGGGCCTGGTTAGTACTTGGATGGGAGACCGCCTGGGAATACCAGGTGCTGTAAGCTTTTTTTTTCGAGGCCCCTTTTTCAAGGGGGGGGGGCGCCGTTTAGCAACGATTGGAATATTCGGCACATTTTAATACGAATGCTGTCCTTTTCCTCTGTGATTCATCCCCCCTTTGGATTCAGCACTTTATCGTTTCTTCTTGTAGGAGAACAAACCCTTTTTTTTTTTCTTTCTTTCCGCATGCCCACACTTATAATAAGACTGCATAGATTGAGGCCGTATATCAACAAATCGTGAAACGTCTTAATACTAGCCAAGATTCACGTTTTATCCCCGTTTGTCATCATCACTGCCGTAGAAGTAAATCTCGCAAGTTTCAAATCCTCTCAACTAACACGGACGCATTCCAGACGACGTTAACACGAACATATGTCTACTGTACTTAACATTTAAGACATCCAATATCGCAATAAAGCCCTACTCAACAGCGTCGTCCAAATCGCTATTTCCTTTACGTTTAGTTGGCATCTTTAAATTACACGCGCTATCCTCTTAATGACACGATGCCATACTTAAATGTTCCTCAACTGAAGGTAGTATCTCCAATTGTTAATTACAGCAAACTATAGTAAACAGAGAGAGAGAGAGAGAGAGAGAGAGAGAGAGAGAGAGAGAGAGAGAGAAAGAAATAAATAAATGAAATAAATAAATGATATAGGATTAAGTCGAAAAAAGGGAGGTGGAGGACGGGTCATGATGGGCGAGAATCACATTTAACAAGACAAACTGAGTATAACCCAAGTCACATCGTCGTGGCTGGCGAATTGGTACATTGATGTAACAGCGTGGATAAGTGAATGCCGATGCCGGGGAACGTGCGATTGGCGAGGCATTATAGTGCATTTACACCAATGTCCGCAACCAAAAGTAAAACATAAAATAAAGAAGTAACCTGCTGTGAAAAAAAAACTTGCAGGTTGTTTCAAAGCTTTCAACAGGGAACCCAAATTGATACAAATAAACCAATGAACAAACATGTCTGTGAACAAGCAATCTTTAATAACGCAATCATAACGCTAATTGTCACAATACTTTCCACGAGGCAGGCACGAAGATCCTGCGTCCCCTTCGCAAGCTTTCCTGCCCGGCAAGCCCGCAACCTAGGCCAGCAAACCAGATCAAGTTCCTCGCACCAGGCTCTGCACATGCCATAGGAGCATAAATGTGGATGAATATGTTTAATATGCTGTCGAAAATGAACAGAGTCCAATGGGAAAGCTGTGTTTCTGAGCGCAATCTGCTGGAGGGCGACACTTCTTCCCGTGCTAAGGTTGACAGCTGAAAGCTGGTGCCATTCTGTATTTCCTACAACTTGTAGAACTGTGCTACTTTTATTGATTTTTTTTTTTTTACAAACACACGCACACACATACATATGCATATATATATATATTTTTAATATTCTTTATATATATAAAATAAACATATTCAGTATAATTTATAATTACATAATAATTATATTTCATAATTGTGTGTATATATATATATGTGTGTGTGTGTGTGTGTGTGTGTGTGTGTGTGTATATACCTTCCCAAGTGCTGGCCTCAGAACAGCAATAACACCACTAAAATGAGTGTCCTAACGCACGCGCTGAGCATGCGTGCTTCCAGGAGTGAGCACAGTTGCTGTGCAGATATGAAAATTGTGCATACAGGGCGCGTGCCGCTCCATTTTGGATTGGGGATGGGTGCAGTGATGCATCCTGGGAAAATCCAAGTCTCGGTAAGGACATGGTTAAAAAATGAAAGAAAGAAAGAAAGAAAGAAAGAAAAGAAAAGGGAAAATGAACAGAGTGGCGATGTTTTAAACACCTGTACATCTACCTTAGCTACGCTGGTGAAATGTCAAAATGCGGTGACTTTAAGGAGTGGCAGGAGGCCAAGGCCGTCAGTGCAAAAGTCAGGGCCGGCAACGCGCGCCGCCCTCCCCTACCTGTACAACTCATACTTACCTGGGGGAGATACCATGATCAAGAAGGTGGTTCACCCAGGGCGAGGCTCAGCCATTGCACTCCGGTTGTGCTGACCCCTGCGAATTCCCCAAATGTGGGAATCTCGACTGCATAATTTGTGGTAGTGGGGGACTGCGTTCGCGCTCTCCCCTGACGTGTTGGTGATGAAAAGAAAAGAAAAAAAGATTGTGAGCTCTTTCAGGGGAAGGCGTACGTCCCGCTGCGCATGTAGTGTGCCTGAGAGTGAAAGATGAACGCGTGAAGCTGCGCAAATTTCATCTCCCTTTTGCCAGTACAAGCATAGCAAGACATTCACATGCTGCGCACAGTTGCTGTCACACGTATGAATAGGCCATTTGAGAGACCATCTCTCGCTTACGGCCATACCACCCTGAACACGCCCGATCTCGTCTGATCTCGGAAGCTAAGCAGGGTCGGGCCTGGTTAGTACTTGGATGGGAGACCGCCTGGGAATACCAGGTGCTGTAAGCTTTTTCGAGGCCCCTTTTTCAAGGGGAGGGGGGCGCCGTTTAGCAACGATTGGAATATTCGGCACATTTTAATACGAATGCTGTCCTTTTCCCTCTGATGATTCATCCCCCCCTTTGGATTCAGCACTTTATCGTTTCTTCTTGTAGGAGAACAAACCTTTTTTTTTTTCTTTCTTTCCGCATGCCCACACTTATAATAAGACTGCATAGATTGAGGCCGTATATCAACAAATCGTGAAACGTCTTAATACTAGCCAAGATTCACGTTTTATCCCCCCCCGTTTTGTCATCTCACTGCCGTAGAAGTAAATCTCGCAAGTTTCAAATCCTCTCAACTAACACGGACGCATTCCAGACGACGTTAACACGAACATATGTCTACTGTACTTAACATTTAAGACATCCAATATCGCAATAAAGCCCTACTCAACAGCGTCGTCCAAATCGCTATTTCCTTTACGTTTAGTTGGCATCTTTAAATTACACGCGCTATCCTCTTAAATAAATGACACGATGCCATACTTAAATGTTCCTCAACTGAAGGTAGTATCTCCAATTGTTAATTACAGCAAACTATAGTAAAGAGAGAGAGAGAGAGAGAGAGAGAGAGAGAGAGAGAGAGAGAGAGAGAGAGAGAGAGAGAAAAGAAATAAATAAATGATATAGGATTAAGTCGAACATAAAAAGGGAGGTGGAGGACGGGTCATGATGGGCGAGAATCACATTTAACAAGACAAACTGAGTATAACCCAAGTCACATCGTCGTGGCTGGAATTGGTACATTGATGTAACAGCGTGGATAAGTGAATGCCGATGCCGGGAAAATTGGCGAGGCATTATAGTGCATTTACACCAATGTCCGCAACCAAAAGTAAAACATAAAATAATAAGAAGTAACCTGCTGTGAAAAAAAAACTTGCAGGTTGTTTCAAAGCTTTCAACAGGGAACCCAAATTGATACAAATAAACCAATGAACAAACATGTCTGTGAACAAGCAATCTTTAATAACGCAATCATAACGCTAATTGTCACAATACTTTCCACGAGGCAGGCACGAAGATCCTGCGTCCCCTTCGCAAGCTTTCCTGCCCGGCAAGCCCGCAACCTAGGCCAGCAAACCAGATCAAGTTCCTCGCACCAGGCTCTGCACATGCCATAGGAGCATAAATGTGGATGAATATGTTTAATATGCTGTCGAAAATGAACAGAGTCCAATGGGAAAGCTGTGTTTCTGAGCGCAATCTGCTGGAGGGCGACACTTCTTCCCGTGCTAAGGTTGAGAGCTGAAAGCTGGTGCCATTCTGTATTTCCTACAACTTGTAGAACTGTGCTACTTTTATTGATTTTTTTTTTTTTTACAAACACACGCACACACATACATATGCATATATATATATTTTTTTAATATTCTTTATATATATAAAATAAACATATTCAGTATAATTTATAATTACATAATAATTATATTTCATAATTGTGTGTATATATATATATATGTGTGTGTGTGTGTGTGTGTGTGTGTGTATATACCTTCCCAAGTGCTGGCCTCAGAACAGCAATAACACCACTAAAATGAGTGTCCTAACGCACGCGCTGAGCATGCGTGCTTCCAGGAGTGAGCACAGTTGCTGTGCAGATATGAAAATTGTGCATACAGGGCGCGTGCCGCTCCATTTTGGATTGGGGATGGGTGCAGTGATGCATCCTGGGAAAATCCAAGTCTCGGTAAGGACATGGTTAAAAAATGAAGAAAGAAAGAAAGAAAGAAAGAGAAAAGGGAAAATGAACAGAGTGGCGATGTTTTAAACACCTGTACATCTACCTTAGCTACGCTGGTGTGAAATGTCAAAATGCGGTGACTTTAAGGAGTGGCAGGAGGCCAAGGCCGTCAGTGCAAAAGTCAGGGCCGGCAACGCGGCCGCCCTCCCCTACCTGTACAACTCATACTTACCTGGCAGGGGAGATACCATGATCAAGAAGGTGGTTCACCCAGGGCGAGGCTCAGCCATTGCACTCCGGTTGTGCTGACCCCTGCGAATTCCCCAAATGTGGGAATCTCGACTGCATAATTTGTGGTAGTGGGGGACTGCGTTCGCGCTCTCCCCTGACGTGTTGGTGATAAAAAGAAAAAAAGATTGTGAGCTCTTTCAGGGGAAGGCGTACGTCCCGCTGCGCATGTAGTGTGCCTGAGAGTGAAAGATGAACGCGTGAAGCTGCGCAAATTTCATCTCCCTTTTGCCAGTACAAGCATAGCAAGACATTCACATGCTGCGCACAGTTGCTGTCACACGTATGAATAGGCCATTTGAGAGACCATCTCTCGCTTACGGCCATACCACCCTGAACACGCCCGATCTCGTCTGATCTCGGAAGCTAAGCAGGGTCGGGCCTGGTTAGTACTTGGATGGGAGACCGCCTGGGAATACCAGGTGCTGTAAGCTTTTTCGAGGCCCCTTTTTCAAGGGGGGGGCGCCGTTTAGCAACGATTGGAATATTCGGCACATTTTAATACGAATGCTGTCCTTTTCCTCTGTGATTCATCCCCCCCCCTTTGGATTCAGCACTTTATCGTTTCTTCTTGTAGGAGAACAAACCCTTTTTTTTTCTTTCTTTCCGCATGCCCACACTTATAATAAGACTGCATAGATTGAGGCCGTATATCAACAAATCGTGAAACGTCTTAATACTAGCCAAGATTCACGTTTTATCCCCGTTTTTGTCATCTCACTGTAGAAGTAAATCTCGCAAGTTTCAAATCCTCTCAACTAACACGGACGCATTCCAGACGACGTTAACACGAACATATGTCTACTGTACTTAACATTTAAGACATCCAATATCGCAATAAAGCCCTACTCAACAGCGTCGTCCAAATCGCTATTTCCTTTACGTTTAGTTGGCATCTTTAAATTACACGCGCTATCCTCTTAAATAAATGACACGATGCCATACTTAAATGTTCCTCAACTGAAGGTAGTATCTCCAATTGTTAATTACAGCAAACTATAGTACAACAAACTATAGAGAGAGAGAGAGAGAGAGAGAGAGAGAGAGAGAGAGAGAGAGAGAGAAAGAAATAAATAAATGAAATGATAGGATTAAGTCGAACATAAAAGGGAGGTGGAGGACGGGTCATGATGGGCGAGAATCACATTTAACAAGACAAACTGAGTATAACCCAAGTCACATCGTCGTGGCTGGAATTGGTACATTGATGTAACAGCGTGGATAAGTGAATGCCGATGCCGGGGAACGTGCGATTGGCGAGGCATTATAGTGCATTTACACCAATGTCCGCAACCAAAAGTAAAACATAAAATAATACAAGAAGTAACCTGCTGTGAAAAAAAAACTTGCAGGTTGTTTCAAAGCTTTCAACAGGGAACCCAAATTGATACAAATAAACCAATGAACAAACATGTCTGTGAACAAGCAATCTTTAATAACGCAATCATAACGCTAATTGTCACAATACTTTCCACGAGGCAGGCACGAAGATCCTGCGTCCCCTTCGCAAGCTTTCCTGCCCGGCAAGCCCGCAACCTAGGCCAGCAAACCAGATCAAGTTCCTCGCACCAGGCTCTGCACATGCCATAGGAGCATAAATGTGGATGAATATGTTTAATATGCTGTCGAAAATGAACAGAGTCCAATGGGAAAGCTGTGTTTCTGAGCGCAATCTGGAGGGCGACACTTCTTCCCGTGCTAAGGTTGAGCTGAAAGCTGGTGCCATTCTGTATTTCCTACAACTTGTAGAACTGTGCTACTTTTATTGATTTTTTATTTTTTTTTACAAACACACACACACATACATATGCATATATATATATATTTTTTAATATTCTTTATATATATAAAATAAACATATTCAGTATAATTTATAATTACATAATAATTATATTTCATAATTGTGTGTATATATATATATATGTGTGTGTGTGTGTGTGTGTGTGTATATACCTTCCCAAGTGCTGGCCTCAGAACAGCAATAACACCACTAAAATGAGTGTCCTAACGCACGCGCTGAGCATGCGTGCTTGCAGGAGTGAGCACAGTTGCTGTGCAGATATGAAAATTGTGCATACAGGGCGCGTGCCGCTCCATTTTGGATTGGGGATGGGTGCAGTGATGCATCCTGGGAAAATCCAAGTCTCGGTAAGGACATGGTTAAAAAATGAAGAAAGAAAGAAAGAAAAAAGAAAGAAAGAAAGAAAGAAAGAGAAAAGGGAAAATGAACAGAGTGGCGATGTTTTAAACACCTGTACATCTACCTTAGCTACGCTGGTCTGAAATGTCAAAATGCGGTGACTTTAAGGAGTGGCAGGAGGCCAAGGCCGTCAGTGCAAAAGTCAGGGCCGGCAACGCGGCCGCCCTCCCCTACCTGTACAACTCATACTTACCTGGCTGGGGGAGATACCATGATCAAGAAGGTGGTTCACCCAGGGCGAGGCTCAGCCATTGCACTCCGGTTGTGCTGACCCCTGCGAATTCCCCAAATGTGGGAATCTCGACTGCATAATTTGTGGTAGTGGGGGACTGCGTTCGCGCTCTCCCCTGACGTGTTGGTGATAAAAAGAAAAAAAAAAAGATTGTGAGCTCTTTCAGGGGAAGGCGTACGTCCCGCTGCGCATGTAGTGTGCCTGAGAGTGAAAGATGACGCGCGTGAAGCTGCGCAAATTTCATCTCCCTTTTGCCAGTACAAGCATAGCAAGACATTCACATGCTGCGCACAGTTGCTGTCACACGTATGAATAGGCCATTTGAGAGACCATCTCTCGCTTACGGCCATACCACCCTGAACACGCCCGATCTCGTCTGATCTCGGAAGCTAAGCAGGGTCGGGCCTGGTTAGTACTTGGATGGGAGACCGCCTGGGAATACCAGGTGCTGTAAGCTTTTTTTTCGAGGCCCCTTTTTCAAGGGGGGGGGCGCCGTTTAGCAACGATTGGAATATTCGGCACATTTTAATACGAATGCTGTCCTTTTCCTCTGTGATTCATCCCCCCTTTGGATTCAGCACTTTATCGTTTCTTCTTGTAGGAGAACAAACCTTTTTTTTTTTCTTTCTTTCCGCATGCCCACACTTATAATAAGACTGCATAGATTGAGGCCGTATATCAACAAATCGTGAAACGTCTTAATACTAGCCAAGATTCACGTTTTATCCCCGTTTTGTCATCTCACTGCCGTAGAAGTAAATCTCG
The DNA here is from genome assembly GCA_022829145.1 of Albula goreensis. Lineage (NCBI taxonomy): Eukaryota > Metazoa > Chordata > Actinopteri > Albuliformes > Albulidae > Albula > Albula goreensis. The sequence continues at coordinate 207,579 of JAERUA010000026.1, forward strand.
CAAGTTTCAAATCCTCTCAACTAACACGGACGCATTCCAGACGACGTTAACACGAACATATGTCTACTGTACTTAACATTTAAGACATCCAATATCGCAATAAAGCCCTACTCAACAGCGTCGTCCAAATCGCTATTTTCTTTACGTTTAGTTGGCATCTTTAAATTACACGCGCTATCCTCTTAAATAAATGACACGATGCCATACTTAAATGTTCCTCAACTGTAGGTAGTATCTCCAATTGTTAATTACAGCAAACTATAGTAAA
>JAERUA010000026.1:208346-215846 GCA_022829145.1 Albula goreensis
ACATTTGGGGAATTCGTGAGGGGTCAGCACAACCGGAGTGCAATGGCTGAGCCTCGCCCTGGGTGAACCACCTTCTTGATCATGGTATCTCCCCTGCCAGGTAAGTATGAGTTGTACAGGTAGGGGAGGGCGCCTGCCGCCCTGACTTTTGCACTGACGGCCTTGGCCTCCTGCCACTCCTTAAAGTCACCGCATTTTGACATTTCACACCAGCGTAGCTAAGGTAGATGTACAGGTGTTTAAAACATCGCCACTCTGTTCATTTTCCCTTTTCTCTTTCTTTCTTTCTTCATTTTAACCATGTCCTTACCGAGACTTGATTTTCCCAGGATGCATCACTGCACCCATCCCCAATCCAAAATGGAGCGGCACGCGCCCTGTATGCACAATTTTCATATCTGCACAGCAACTGTGCTCACTCCTGCAAGCACGCATGCTCAGCGCGTGCGTTAGGACACTCATTTTAGTGGTGTTATTGCTGTTCTGAGGCCAGCACTTGGGAAGGTATATACACACACACACACACATATATATGTATATACACACAATTATGAAATATAATTATTATGTAATTATAAATTATACTGAATATGTTTATTTTATATATATAAATAATATTTAAAATATATATATATGCATATGTATGTGTGTGCGTGTGTTTGTAAAAAAATAAAAAGTCAATAAAAGTAGCACAGTTCTACAAGTTGTAGGAAATACAGAATGGCACCAGCTTTCAGCTCTCAACCTTAGCACGGGAAGAAGTGTCGCCCTCCAGCAGATTGCGCCAGAAACACAGCTTTCCCATTGACTCTGTTCATTTTCGACAGCATATTAAACATATTCATCCACATTTATGCGCCTATGGCATGTGTGCAGAGCCTGGTGCGAGGGAACTTGATCTGGTTTGCTGGTCTAGGTTGCGGGCTTGCCGGGCAGGAAAGCTTTATAAGGGGACGAGGATCTTCGTGCCTGCCTCGGAAAGTATTGTGACAATTAGCGTTATGATTACGTTATTAAAGATTGCTTGTTCACAGACATGTTTGTTCATTGGTTTATTTGTATCAATTTGGGTTCCCTGTTGAAAGCTTTGAAACAACCTGCAAGATTTTTTTTCACAGCTGGTTACTTCTTCTATTATTTTATGTTTTACTTTTGGTTGCGGACATTGGTGTAAATGCACTATAATGCCTCGCCAATCGCACGTTCCCCGGCATCGGCATTCACTTATCCACGCTGTTGTATCAATGTACCAATTCGCCAGCCACGATGATGTGACTTGGGTTATACTCAGTTTGTCTTGTTAAATGTGATTCTCGCCATCATGACCAAAATCCTCCACTTCCCTTTTTATGTTCGACTTAATCCTATATCATTTATTTATTTCCTTTTCTCTCTCTCTCTCTCTCTCTCTCTCTCTCTCTCTCTCTCTCTCTCTCTCTCTCTGTGTTTACTATAGTTTGCTGTAATTAACAATTGGAGATACTACCTACAGTTAGATATAAAGACATAAAGACATATTATGACGAGGACAGGCCATTCGGCCCAACAAGGCTCGCCATTACATTATTTAAAGAGTATCCAAAACTGCATCAAGTCTGGACTTGAACACAGAAAGGGTCTCTGCCTCAACTACATGACCTGGCAACCCATTCCATGTATTGATAACTCTTTGTGAAATAATACTTCCTTACATCAGTGCGGGAACTTACTCTTAACTAGTTTCCATTTATGTCCCCTTGTCCTACAGACTGAACTTAATTTAAAAAATTTATCGTAGCTAACCTTGTTGAGTCCCTTTATAAATTTAAAACCTCTATTAAATCACCCTCAGTCTCCTCTTGCTGAGTCTAAATAGGTTAAGTAACTTTAGTCTTGCCTCGTAGCTTTTTATGTTTCATGCCAGGAACTAATTTAGTTGCCCTCCTTTGTACTTTTCAAGAGCCTCGATATCTTTTTATAGTGCGGTGCCCAGAACTGCACACACAGTATTCCAAGTGTGGTCTGACTAAAGCATTGTATAATTTCAATATAACCTCCTTAGATTTATAATCAATACTTTTGGCTATATATCCTAGCATCCTGTTGGCCTTTTTTTACTGCTACAGCACACTGCCTAGATCCTGTTAGGCTTTGGTCAACCATTACTCCCAAGTCTTTTTCAAATTGAGCACAATCTAGTTTACTTCCTCCTATGAAGTAGTCTTGTCTAACGTTCTTGTTGCCCACATGCAAGACTTTACATTTAGTTAAGTTGAATGTCATCTGCCAGGTACCTGCCCACATATGGATGCTGTTTAGGTCTTCTTGTATTACCTTAGTTGATTCTATACTGTTTGCTAGCCCCCCCAGTTTTGTGTCATCTGCAAATTTTACTATTTTACTACTAACCCCTGCATCAAGATCATTTATGTAGATAAGGAAAAGCAAAGGCCCCAACACCGATCCCTGCGGGACTCCACTTCTCACAGGACCCTGTTCTGAAACAATTCCTCCAACAGTTACACTCTGCTTTCTACCAGCCAGCCAACTTCGAACCCACTCTGTGATAGCTCCTGATATTCCTGCAGATTTCATTTTCTCTATGAGCCTCTCATGTGGAACTTTGTCGAATGCCTTTTGGAAGTCTAAATAGATAATGTCATAAGCTTGGTTTGCATCTAAACATGCTGTAGCTTCCTCAAAAAGTCCAGGAGGTTTGTTAAGCATGACCTCCCTCTGCGAAAACCATGCTGGGTATCGTTTAAGATACCATTTTGTTCTAAGAATAATTCCAAATTGTCCCTAATGATGGCTTCCAGTAATTTACAAGAGATACAAGTTAAGCTGACAGGCCTATAATTTCCTGGATCAGTACGGTCTCCTTTCTTGTAGATAGGTACTACACTGCCTAGCTTCCAGTCATCTGGTATTTCTCCAGTTTTAAGAGATTTCTTAAAATAACTGTCAGAGGTTTGTAGACCTCTTCCGCTAGTTCCTGAGGACTCTTGGAAATATTCCATCAGGACCTGCAGCCTTATTTGTTTTAAGTTTTGAAGTTTATCTAGCACTTCTGTGTCATATAAATCAATTTCCTCCATAAGACTCTGAGGACTGAGTTCTCCTGGAGGCATATGTGCGAGAGCCCTTCACTTGTGAAACTCTCCACAAAGTAATTGTTTAGAGTATCAGCAATAGCCTTATTATCATGAACCATAAGTCCATCCTTGTTTTTTAAACCTCTTATCTCAGCCTTAAGTGTCCTTTTTCGATTGTAGTATTGGAAGAAGCGTTTGGGGTTGTTCTTTGCATCTAGCGCAATCTGTCTTTCCAAACGCCTTTTAGCTTCCTTATTCCTTTCTTAACTTGAGCACGCATTTTGCTGTATTCAGTCTTGTTTGTCTCAGAGCTGTCTAACTTGAATTTCCTAAATAGTTCCTTTTATGCTTCAAACTATCTTGTAACGCCTTATTCATCCACTGCGGATGCCTATTTTTCAGCTTCCTTTTCGCACTTGCGGAATGAATTTACGCTGTACATCCAGGATTATCGTTTTAAATATAGTCCACATTTCTCTTACAGTTCTACCATCTAAAAGATGTACCCAGTTTATATTTCTTGTATACTCACGCATTTTAGTAAAGTCGGCTCGTCTAAAGTTGAAAATTCTAGCATTGGAGGATGTAGTCTTAACTCGCAAAAGACTTCAAATGTAACTACACTATGGTCACTTGTTCCAAGTGGCTCCCCTACCTCGGTACTGCAGATTCGATCAGGATTATTACATAGAACTAGGTCTAGAATTGTGTTCTCTTGTAGGTTGGGTAACAGCCTGTATCAGAAAACAATCATTTACAAGATCCAGAAACTCTTCCTCACATTTACCCTGACCAGACACAGTTTCCCAATTAATTGAGGGGTAATTGAAGTCACCCATTACTACTGTCTCACCCTCCTGACATGCCAGTGTAATGTTATCAAAGATCATCCTGTTGACACTGCTGTCAGAGGCTGGTGGCCTATAACATACTCCAACATTCAGACCCTTTTCATTTTCCCCAGTATTTTAATCCATATGTCCTCACTCACACCAAGGGGCTCTATACCTGGAATTTCCTGGATATTAAGGTAATCCTTTACATACAGAGCTACGCCCCTCCTCTTCTATTGGTTCTATCTTTCTAAGCACCTTGTATCCCTTTATGTTATACTCATCCCCATCCCCTGCACCAAGCCACGTCTCTGTGATCCCAACAACATCATAGTTGCTATCACTCATAACCGCTTCCAGATCCAAAATTTTATTTTTATGCTTCTAGCATTTAAACAGAGAAATTTCAGGGTACTGTGTGTGCATTTCCCATCCTTCCGCTCCACCTCCAGCTGCCCAAAACCACCTCTATGACAGTGCTGCTCTAACTGATTTGCAATCATGGTTCCCTCACTACCAATAAAATAATTAGCCTTAGTGTGTTCTATTCCGGCAGTCTGTCTATCCCTACCCATCTCACTGTATAATCTCCTGCCCCCAGTCCCTAGTTTAAATACCCTCTGCTACCCTAAGCATATGCTGGCCCAATGCAGCTGTACCCCTCCGGTTCAGGTGTAACCCGTCCCGCTTGTACAGGTCACCCCTGTTCCAAAAGGAGTCCCAGTGCCCCATAAACCTGTACCCCTCTTTCCTGCACCAGGTTTGTAGCCACGCGTTAAACCTCCATGTAAAGGCTTGCTTCCCTTTGCTTGCACGTGGTACCGGTAGAATTCCAGAGAAGACTACGTGGAGGTTCTGCTCCTAATCTTCCCCGCTAGCTCGATAAATTTATCCTGCAGAACCTCAAATCTACCCTTTCCTATGTCATTGGCCCCAACATGGACCATGACCACTGGATCCTCCCCCGCTCTGGCCAGGAGCTTGTCCGTACGCTCCAGGAGGTCTCCAACCTGGGCACCAGGTAGGCAACAGACCATACGAGACTCCTTGTCGCGCGAACACACTATGCTATCTACCCTCTAATGATTGAGTCCCCCACTATCACTAACTCCCTTTTCTTGGAGGATGAGGCCACCTGGGTGCCCTGGGGCTCTTCAGTCCTCCCACTCACAGGATCGCGGGCCAACTCGTCATGTAGTGGCATGAAGCGGTTGGTCACCGCATCTCCGGAGATGCCACCCCACTTGGGATTTTGCGCCCCTTCTCACGCTTACGCCCCTACTGTAACCCAGCTCTCTCGCCCTGTCTGGTCTGTATCTTCTTCCCTACCCGGCTTTGGTGAGCGCACTATCTCCCTATAGGGTGTAGTAAACAGTTCCTGGAACTCTAACAATTCAGGATTACTGTGGAGTCCAGCTAGTTGGGCTTCGAGATCAAGAATCTTACTCTCTAAGTGCTCAACTAGTCGGCAACGGTCGCAGATGAACTCATCCTCGAGGTCTCCCTCCAGAAATCCGATCATCCGGCAACTCGCACAGTTTTGGCCACATTTTCTCCCCTAACTAAACACGCGTTCCTAAACAAAGATTTACTGCGAGACAGAATTACTGGCTAAAAGTGCTAAGAGCACCGAGGTGGCTCAGAGAAGCCAAAGGCAGAAACCAAACACAGGAAAAGCCACTGCGTCTAGACACAAGATTCAACAAAAATACGCTAGCAGCAAGCAAAAGCAGACTCGGTAACACAACTAGAATCGGGATATCCTTAAAGCAAACACTGGAGAACAGTAAAGAAAAAATAAAACAAAAACAAAGTGAACAAACGAACTGGCTGGCTAACTAACTTCCCGACTAACGACCTAGAGTATGTCCCTTAAAGATTTGCTATTTAAAGATTTAAAGATTTGCTTTAAATATTTGCTCCTGGGAGGGCGAAAAACCACAGAAAACCTCTCGTCAGCTCGACTATGCGCCGAATTAGCAGCGTTTGCTGAAGAGCTACGGAGAAAAAAAAAGTGGAAAATTCCCTCCTGTCCCCTAATGGCAACAAAAGATTACACTTTAGGAGCAGATCAAGCCTACCTTATTTAACAGCTAAGTGAGTAGCCCCAACTTTATTTTACTTAGTATGCGAAATAATGAATTTGAATTAATGAAAGAGCACAGAGCGCAGAGACCACTCCACTCCACAAACACTCCACAAACTCCTGTTGAGGAGTTGAGGAACATTTAAGTATGGCATCGTGTCATTTATTTAAGAGGATAGCGCGTGTCATTTAAAGATGCCAACTAAACGTAAAGGAAATAGCGATTTGGACGACGCTGTTGAGTAGGGCTTTATTGCGATATTGGATGTCTTAAATGTTAAGTACAGTAGACATATGTTCGTGTTAACGTCGTCTGGAATGCGTCCGTGTTAGTTGAGAGGATTTGAAACTTGCGAGATTTACTTCTACGGCAGTGAGATGACAAAACGGGGGATAAAACGTGAATCTTGGCTAGTATTAAGACGTTTCACGATTTGTTGATATACGGCCTCAATCTATGCAGTCTTATTATAAGTGTGGGCATGCGGAAAGAAAAAAAAAAAAAAGGGTTTGTTCTCCTACAAGAAGAAACGATAAAGTGCTGAATCCAAAGGGGAGGGGATGAATCACAGAGGAAAAGGACAGCATTCGTATTAAAATGTGCCGAATATTCCAATCGTTGCGAAACGGCGCCCCCCCTTCCCTTGAAAAAGGGGCCTCGAAAAAAGCTTACAGCACCTGGTATTCCCAGGCGGTCTCCCATCCAAGTACTAACCAGGCCCGACCCTGCTTAGCTTCCGAGATCAGACGAGATCGGGCGTATTCAGGGTGGTATGGCCGTAAGCGAGAGATGGCCTCTCAAATGGCCTGTTCATACGTGTGACAGCAACTGTGCGCAGCATGTGAATGTCTTGCCATGCTTGTACTGGCAAAAGGGGGGATGAAATTTGCGCAGCTCCACGCGTTCATCTTTCACTCTCAGGCACACTACATGCGCAGCGGGACGTTCGCCTTCCCCTGAAAGAGCTCACAATCTTTTTTCTTTTTATCACCAACACGTCAGGGGAGAGCGCGAACGCAGTCCCCCACTACCACAAATTATGCAGTCGAGATTCCCACATTTGGGGAATTCGCAGGAGTCAGCACAACCGGAGTGCAATGGCTGAGCCTCGCCCTGGGTGAACCACCTTCTTGATCATGGTATCTCCCCTGCCAGGTAAGTATGAGTTGTACAGGTAGGGGAGGGCGGCCGCGTTGCCGGCCCTGACTTTTGCACTGATGGCCTTGGCCTCCTGCCACTCCTTAAAGTCACCGCATTTTGACATTTCAGACCAGCGTAGCTAAGGTAGATGTACAGGTGTTTAAAACATCGGCACTCTGTTCATTTTCCCTTCTTTCTTTCTTTCTTTCTTTCTTCATTTTTTAACCATGTCCTTACCGAGACTTGGATTTTCCCAGGATGCATCACTGCACCCATCCCCAATCCAAAATGGAGCGGCACGTGCCCTGTATGCACAATTTTCATATCTGCACAGCAACTGTGCTCACTCCTGCAAGCACGCATGCT
>JAERUA010000026.1:223346-230944 GCA_022829145.1 Albula goreensis
TAGGCTGCATTGAGCGGGCCTATTTAACCGGGGAAGTTATTGCACACAAGGCAGACGAGGGACAGAATTCCTTGGCATGCGGTGTGCATGCCAGGCCCAGATTAGAGAGTTTTATGCGTGCGTTCAGCACGCAAGTTGCGAGAGAGAGTCTGAGAGAGACTCTGAGAGAGAGAGACTGAGAGAGAGCCTGCGATTTCTGGGGTGTTGGTCCTTTTATTACCTACGTTTTATGGCTTTTGACGTAGTTACGCTGTGAGTTAGTTATCTCTGGAATTTGGTTGTGGAACTATGGGAAACGCAGTTCAGTAGTCCCTACATCTTCAAGGACCTCAGGAGTCACAGAAGAATCTAAAGTACACAAGACAGTTTGCGGAAGTTTCTACGGTTCCCACTATTGTGTGTAACTAGGGTTACATCTAAAACTACCCCTACTGTTTGGCCTGTGGTTCCGGCTGCATCACACCCAAGTCCCAAAGACGTGAAAATTCGCCAAGATGCTGCTCTCTGAGCGCAATGCACAGACAAACGACACCTGAGCTCCTGCTCTTGCCTACAAATGAGAAAATCCCTCTATCACGCATGAAAACGGTTACACTTAAAATGACCCCTGTTGTTTGTGATAGTTACTGCATAAGGTAACCAGGAACAACAATATGGGAACGCTTCACGAATTTGCGTGTCATCCTTGCGCAGGGGCCATGCTAATCTTCTCTGTATCGTTCCAATTTTAGTATATGTGCTGCCGAAGCAAGCACAAAGCACCGGTCGGACGGGTTCCTATTTCAATGGCGTAGGTAGCGCAACCGTCGCAGTCACGGTTTCATGAGCACCCCTTCCATGCCGCAGTATCTAGAATTGTTCCTTTTTAAAGGAAACGCGTCCCCACAGCTCCAACTAAAAACAAAATAATAAAAAAAAGCTTTCTACCACAGCTCATCAAATTCCAAAGGATTTCTTTTTCTGTCATTGCAACACACTTGCACCCCACATTCCAGAGCACTCATGCACATATGCAGATTTCAGGCTCCATTCACACTTCCTATTGGTGGCCTCAAAGAGACAACGTGACATCACCATGATTTCAAATTAGCCCAAGATCCAGATATCCCTCCTCTCATATGAATACACCTTGTTTTAATTGAAACTGTCCCTTTGCAATGTTTTGGATCACCGCTTAACCAGGGATAACAGTATGGAACACAAATGTTCATTGCTTGCTCAAAAAACTGCGAGATGACAGAAAATTCTCTTTGCCAAAGCATCCAGTCCAGATTCAACTGACCTCTTCAAGGACCTCAGGAGTCACAGAAGAATCTAAAGTACACAAGACATGTGCTCGGGTTTCTCCTCATAGCGCACAAGTCTTTGCCCCACACTGCCATCTAGTGTGGGACAAGAGATTTGTGTGTGGTGGATTTAGCCAGAGCTCGTGCTCTATCTTTTGCCTTTCTCTCTCCATCTCTCCCTCTCTCTGTCGGAGGATCTGGTGGTGAGACTGCAGTACCAGTGGCTTGACCGCGGCTGCGGTCGACCTGCCAGATCAGCGGACCAGGCCGGACTCGAACAGCAGTTGGGGCGAAGCTGGTACCAGTGGCCTGACCGTGGCCTGCCAAGCCCCTCCTGCCGAAGACAGGACAGCACCCGGCGAGACCCCTGCCAGGAAGACTTCAAGGCGCCATCCGGGATCGGGACTGCTGCTGCGGACACCGACGACCGGAGACCAGAGGGGAGTGCGGAACACCCGGAGAGTCGACCCGGAAGGGTTTCCTCTCCGGGCTTCTACCCGCCATCCACCTGGGCCTGCACGTCCCTCACCCCCCCTCCACCCCTCTTCTCTCCTGCCCGCAGCAGGTTCACCAGCCCGACTCGGAGGACGAGGCGCGAAGCGGGCTGTGCGGAGGCCGGGACCGGTGGAGCCACTGAGGACGGACGGCGAGAGCTACAACATCGTCCATCGCCGCCCGACCAGGAAGAGGTTCCACCCGACCCTGTGGAGAGGCCAGCTCTTCGCTACCCTCTCCTCAGCTGTCCGTCCTGACCTCCCGGAAGGAACATCATTCGCGGAGTGCTGTCCATTGTCTCCTGTTTTGTTTTTTCTTCTCTCTCATAACAGGTCGAGTCCGGACCTAGAGAGAGGGAGATGGCATCCCGTCCGACCCCTGGGATGCGCCGCCACAACGCCGTGCGCCTGACGTGGATCCGGGGGGAGGAAGATGAGGGCACCGCCACCGCCCGACTCCAGATCCGGAACCAGGGCCGACGGAGCAGCCGAGACGGGCACCGTGCGGCCAGTGGAAGACGGAAGAGCCGGTGGACAGAACAGCGGCGACACCCCCAACCCCTCCATGACGGAACGGAGAGTGACCAGCATGACCCGTCTGGAGTTTAGTAGGGCGGTTCTCCAGAGAGGTATGGGCTTTGTGCCGGCCGACCTAAACTGCCTGGTGAAGGTCCCTGGCCCGACCGACATCTTCGAGGTCAATTTCAAAACTGCTAATGTCCTGGAGAGGTTCTGGAACCTCTATAGAGAGGGGAAAGATAAGGCTCCCCTCAGTCATTTTTGCGTCAAGCCCCTGTCTGACACGGAGAACAAAGTGGTCACTGTACAGTTTTTTAACGAGGCTGTGCAGGATCACGATGTTTCGACGTGGTTGGGCAGGTTGGGCAGGTATGGCCTCGTCAACCGTCGCAGTCACGGTTTCATGAGCACCCCTTCCATGCCGCAGTATCTAGAATTGTTCCTTTTTAAAGGAAACGCGTCCCCACAGCTCCAACTAAAAACAAAATAATACAAAAAAGCTTTCTACCACAGCTCATCAAATTCCAAAGGATTTCTTTTTCTGTCATTGCAACACACTTGCACCCCACATTCCAGAGCACTCATGCACATATGCAGATTTCAGGCTCCATTCACACTTCCTATCGGTGGCCTCAAAGAGACAACGTGACATCACCATGATTTCAAATTAGCCCAAGATCCAGATATCCCTCCTCTCATATGAATACACCTTGTTTTAATTGAAACTGTCCCTTTGCAATGTTTTGGATCACCGCTTAACCATGGACAACAGTATGGAACACAAATGTTCATTGCTTGCTCAACAAACTGCGAGATGACAGAAAATTCTCTTTGCCAAAGCATCCAGTCCAGATTCAACTGACCTCTTCAAGGACCTCAGGAGTCACAGAAGAATCTAAAGTACACAAGACAGTTTATGGAAGTTTCTACGGTTCCCACTATTGTGTGTAACTAGGGTTACATCTAAAACTACCCCTACTGTTTGGCCTGTGGTTCCGGCTGCATCACACCCAAGTCCCAAAGACATGAAAATTCGCCAAGATGCTGCTCTCTGAGCGCAATGCACAGACAAACGACACCTGAGCTCCTGCTCTCGCCTACAAATGAGAAAATCCCTCTATCACGCATGAAAACGGTTACACTTAAAATGACCCCTGTTGTTTGTGATAGTTACTGCATAAGGTAACCAGGAACAACAATATGGAACGCTTCATGAATTTGCGTGTCATCCTTGCGCAGGGGCCATGCTAATCTTCTCTGTATCGTTCCAATTTTAGTATATGTGCTGCCGAAGCAAGCACAAAGCACTGGTCGGACGGGTTCCTATTTCAATGGCGTAGGTAGCGCAACCGTCGCAGTCATGGTTTCATGAGCACCCCTTCCATGCCGCAGTATCTAGAATTGTTCCTTTTTAAAGGAAACGCGTCCCCACAGCTCCAACTAAAAAAAAAATAATAAAAAAAAGCTTTCTACCACAGCTCATCAAGTTCCAAAGGATTTCTTTTTCTGTCATTGCAACACACTTGCACCCCACATTCCAGAGCACTCATGCACATATGCAGATTTCAGGCTCCATTCACACTTCCTATTGGTGGCCTCAAAGAGACAACGTGACATCACCATGATTTCAAATTAGCCCAAGATCCAGATATCCCTCCTCTCATATGAATACACCTTGCTTTAATTGAAACTGCCCCTTTGCAATGTTTTGGATCACCGCTTAACCAGGGATAACAGTATGGAACACAAATGTTCATTGCTTGCTCAACAAACTGCGAGATGACAGAAAATTCTCTTTGCCAAAGCATCCAGTCCAGATTCAACTGACCTCTTCAAGGACCTCAGGAGTCACAGAAGAATCTAAAGTACACAAGACAGTTTGCGGAAGTTTCTACGGTTCCCACTATTGTGTGTAACTAGGGTTACATCTAAAACTACCCCTTCTGTTTGGCCTGTGGTTCCGGCTGCATCACACCCAAGTCCCAAAGACGTGAAAATTCGCCAAGATGCTGCTCTCTGAGCGCAATGCACAGACAAACGACACCTGAGCTCCTGCTCTCGCCTACAAATGAGAAAATCCCTCTATCACGCATGAAAACGGTTACACTTAAAATGACCCCTGTTGTTTGTGATAGTTACTGCATAAGGTAACCAGGAACAACAATATGGAACGCTTCGCAATTTGCGTGTCATCCTTGCGCAGGGGCCATGCTAATCTTCTCTGTATCGTTCCAATTTTAGTATATGTGCTGCCGAAGCAAGCACAATGCACCGGTCGGACGGGTTCCTATTTCAATGGCGTAGGTAGCGCAACCGTCGCAGTCACGGTTTCATGAGCACCCCTTCCATGCCGCAGTATTTAGAATTGTTCCTTTTTAAAGGAAACGCATCCCCACAGCTCCAACTAAAAACAAAATAATAAAAAAAACCTTTCTACCACAGCTCATCAAATTCCAAAGGATTTCTTTTTCTGTCATTGCAACACACTTGCACCCCACATTCCAGAGCACTCATGCACATATGCAGATTTCAGGCTCCATTCACACTTCCTATTGGTGGCCTCAAAGAGACAACGTGACATCACCATGATTTCAAATTAGCCCAAGATCCAGATATCTCTCCTCTCATATGAATACACCTTGTTTTAATTGAAACTGTCCCTTTGCAATGTTTTGGATCACCGCTTAACCAGGGATAACAGTATGGAACACAAATGTTCATTGCTTGCTCAACAAACTGCGAGATGACAGAAAATTCTCTTTGCCAAAGCATCCAGTCCAGATTCAACTGACCTCTTCAAGGACCTCAGGAGTCACAGAAGAATCTAAAGTACACAAGACAGTTTGCGGAAGTTTCTACGGTTCCCACTATTGTATGTAACTAGGGTTACATCTAAAACTACCCTACTGTTTGGCCTGTGGTTCCGGCTGCATCACACCCAAGTCCCAAAGACATGAAAATTCGCCAAGATGCTGCTCTCTGAGCGCAATGCACAGACAAACGACACCTGAGCTCCTGCTCTCGCCTACAAATGAGAAAATCCCTCTATCACGCATGAAAACGGTTACACTTAAAATGACCCCTGTTGTTTGTGATAGTTACTGCATAAGGTAACCAGGAACAACAATATGGAACGCTTCATGAATTTGCGTGTCATCCTTGCGCAGGGGCCATGCTAATCTTCTCTGTATCGTTCCAATTTTAGTATATGTGCTGCCGAAGCAAGCACAATGCACCGGTCGGACGGGTTCCTATTTCAATGGCGTAGGTAGCGCAACCGTCGCAGTCACGGTTTCATGAGCACCCCTTCCATGCCGCAGTATCTAGAATTGTTCCTTTTTAAAGGAAACGCGTCCCCACAGCTCCAACTAAAAACAAAATAATACAAAAAAGCTTTCTACCACAGCTCATCAAATTCCAAAGGATTTCTTTTTCTGTCATTGCAACACACTTGCACCCCACATTCCAGAGCACTCATGCACATATGCAGATTTCAGGCTCCATTCACACTTCCTATTGGTGGCCTCAAAGAGACAATGTGACATCACCATGATTTCAAATTAGCCCAAGATCCAGATATCCCTCCTCTCATATGAATACACCTTGTTTTAATTGAAACTGTCCCTTTGCAATGTTTTGGATCACCGCTTAACCAGGGATAACAGTATGGAACACAAATGTTCATTGCTTGCTCAAAAAACTGCGAGATGACAGAAAATTCTCTTTGCCAAAGCATCCAGTCCAGATTCAACTGACCTCTTCAGGGACCTCAGGAGTCACAGAAGAATCTAAAGTACACAACACAGTTTGCGGAAGTTTCTACGGTTCCCACTATTGTGTGTAACTAGGGTTACATCTAAAACTACCCCTACTGTTTGGCCTGTGGTTCCGGCTGCATCACACCCAAGTCCCAAAGACGTGAAAATTCGCCAAGATGCTGCTCTCTGAGCGCAATGCACAGACAAACGACACCTGAGCTCCTGCTCTCGCCTACAAATGAGAAAATCCCTCTATCACGCATGAAAACGGTTACACTTAAAATGACCCCTGTTGTTTGTGATAGTTACTGCATGAGGTAACCAGGAACAACAATATGGGCGCTTCACGAATTTGCGTGTCATCCTTGCGCAGGGGCCATGCTAATCTTCTCTGTATCGTTCCAATTTTAGTATATGTGCTGCGAAGCAAGCACAATGCACCGTCGGACGGGTTCCTATTTCAATGGCGTAGGTAGCGCAACCGTCGCAGTCACGGTTTCATGAGCACCCCTTCCATGCCGCAGTATCTAGAATTGTTCCTTTTAAAGGAAACGCGTCCCCACAGCTCCAACTAAAAACAAAATAATAAAAAAAAAGCTTTCTACCACAGCTCATCAAATTCCAAAGGATTTCTTTTTCTGTCATTGCAACACACTTGCACCCCACATTCCAGAGCACTCATGCACATATGCAGATTTCAGGCTCCATTCACACTTCCTATTGGTGGCCTCAAAGAGACAATGTGACATCACCATGATTTCAAATTAGCCCAAGATCCAGATATCCCTCCTCTCATATGAATACACCTTGTTTTAATTGAAACTGTCCCTTTGCAATGTTTTGGATCACCGCTTAACCAGGGATAACAGTATGGAACACAAATGTTCATTGCTTGCTCAAAAAACTGTGAGATGACAGAAAATTCTCTTTGCCAAAGCATCCAGTCCAGATTCAACTGACCTCTTCAGGGACCTCAGGAGTCACAGAAGAATCTAAAGTACACAAGACAGTTTGCGGAAGTTTCTACGGTTCCCACTATTGTGTGTAACTAGGGTTACATCTAAAACTACCCCTACTGTTTGGCCTGTGGTTCCGGCTGCATCACACCCAAGTCCCAAAGACGTGAAAATTCGCCAAGATGCTGCTCTCTGAGCGCAATGCACAGACAAACGACACCTGAGCTCCTGCTCTCGCCTACAAATGAGAAAATCCCTCTATCACGCATGAAAACGGTTACACTTAAAATGACCCCTGTTGTTTGTGATAGTTACTGCATAAGGTAACCAGGAACAACAATATGGGCCTTCACGAATTTGCGTGTCATCCTTGCGCAGGGGCCATGCTAATCTTCTCTGTATCGTTCCAATTTTAGTATATGTGCTGCGAAGCAAGCACAAAGCACGGTCAGTCGGACGGGTTCCTATTTCAATGGCGTAGGTAGCGCAACCGTCGCAGTCACGGTTTCATGAGCACCCCTTCCATGCCGCAGTATCTAGAATTGTTCCTTTTTAAAGGAAACGCGTCCCCACAGCTCCAACTAA
>JAERUA010000026.1:231444-259250 GCA_022829145.1 Albula goreensis
AAATGACTCTGAAAGTAATGTAACGCAACTAGCCCATCGTAGTTGCTGATGAATTCCCGCATGAGGATGTGAGCACTAGGGTTTCGCCCCAGTAGTGCCTCAAATCTAGCAACACCCCCTCTGCTCAGGGCCCTATAGCAGAGGGAAGGTTTTTTTTTGAAGATTATAAAATTGCATGTTAGTGGCCTCAATATCATCCAATACAATCAAATGAAATGTGTGAAAGATGTTGATATTTCTTATGTTTTATACCGCCAGAACAACCTGGGGTCAAATTCAGCCCAGAGAACACCAATGTGTACAAAATGTGCACAGGACATTGAAAACGTATCATCATGTTCATTTTACGTTCAGCCAGTTGTCCCCATTAAATTAGGAAAAGTCATGAAATATGAGGCAAAAAAACAAAGTCAATAATCCATTGAAACATTGAACGGGGTCACATGGACCCCAAAGATAATAGGAGGGTTACACTCCTGCTTAAGCCTGACCTCCATTTTACCAGGGGCTCCCAACCTTAAGCCTCTCTCCCGATACCTCGTTCTCAGCCCTTGGCTCCAGGACCGCGGGCAACTGGTCACCCAGACAGGACTGGGACAACTGCTTACACCAACGGTTGTAGAAGTGTCATTTGTGGGATCAGACCTATCTTTCAGCCGACACAGCGTTGACAGACATACTTAGGCAGGCGCGCATTTTGATACTGACAAAACGTAGGCATAGATACAATGATGTAGACACAACCTGGATGCAGTAACCTGGAAGAGGTCGGTCTACTTCAGTTGTAGTTCACTGCCAGACACACAAGGTGGCAGTCTATTCCTTAATAAAATGGTTGCCATCACCACTAAATATTGGTGTCAAGGTTTAAGCTAATTCTAGCAATAAGAAAGGTAGGAGGGCCAAGGTTGCTTGTCCTGGAGCAGGCCTTAGATAAGCTGGGGAAAGCCATAGATAAGAAAAAGAATAAAAAAAGGAAGAGGGTGAATGTTGGCGTGCCAAGGTGGTCTCTTTCTCCGCTGTGCGGACCAGCCCGGCTGGTGTCGCGTATCGTGTTTGGATAATACACAATAAACCGTTTTGCATCAGGCTCGGTGGATTTTGATTTTGTTCAGCTTCTGAAGCAACGAAGGCTTGAGGATATTAAAAAAAAAAAGTGTGACGAGGGGCCCCCAGCCGTTGGGCCCAGGATGAAGCCACTTCTACCACTCGATTGTGGGGGTAGGAAAAACAAAAATGCTTACAGCACCTGGTATTCCAAGGCGGTCACCCATCCAAGTACTAACCAGGCCCGACGGTGCTTGGCTTCCGAGATCAGGCGAGATCGGGCGCGTTCAGTGTGGTGTGGCCGTAAGCGAAAGCTGCCCTCTCAATGGGTCGCCTCATGGTTGTCATCAGCTTTCTACTGCTGTTGTGACGCCGGAGCCTTTTTTTTTTTTCTTTTCTTTTCTTGGCACTGGCC
Source organism: Albula goreensis (assembly GCA_022829145.1). Taxonomy (NCBI): domain Eukaryota; kingdom Metazoa; phylum Chordata; class Actinopteri; order Albuliformes; family Albulidae; genus Albula; species Albula goreensis. The sequence goes on from JAERUA010000026.1 coordinate 232,907, forward strand.
AAGGCCACAGCGTCAGGCGCGGCTCTAGGTGTGCATCTAGGCCGGAGGCCCAGGGTTTGAAGATGGTGGAGAAAGACCCACCACCGGCACCCAGTTTCACCTGGACTTTGACTCACATTTCACGCTGGAGCTCCGTCTGAGCCGCCCGCTCTTGGTGGGGGCTCAACCCTCGTATTGTCCTCAAATTTGCTAACATCTTTTATCCTTGGGGTCACTTTGACCCAAGCTATTTCAACTTCCAGGCAATGATTATAATTAAAATTGCTACCCATTTTTATGTGTCAGGTACTTTACGTTTCTTAGTTTACCAGCTAAATAGCCCTTTATACTAAATATTACCACCACCCCCAACCCCGGCAAACACCCAAAATACCTAGTATTAAAAAAAATATGCAGATCACCATAAAATCTCTCAGTTTGACCTTAAGTTGGAAAGAAAGACCTTTTTCTTGTTTTAATGCCAATCTCCTTACTGGAACCACAGTCTACTTTGGGTGTACTTCACTGCCAGACACACAAGGTGGCAGTCTATTCCTTAATAACATGGTTGCCAGTACCACTAAATATTGGCGTCAAAGTTTAAGCTCATGCTAAAAATAAGAAAGTTAGGAGGGCCTAAGTTGCTTCTCCTGGGGCAGGCCTTAGATAAGCTGGGGAAGGCCTTAGATAAGAAAAAGAATAAAAAGGAAGAGGGTTCTCAGCGTGACTGTTGGAGTGCAAAAGTGGTCTCTTTTACCTCTGTGCGGACCAGCCCGGCTGGTGTCGCGTATCGTGTTCAGATAATACACAATAAACCTTTTTGCATCAGGCTCGGTGGATTTTGGTTTTGTTCAGCTACTGAAGCAACGAAGGCTTGAGGATATTAAAAAAAAAAAAAAGTGTGACGAGGGGCCCCCAGCCATCGGGCCCAGGTTTGAGCCATTTCTAACACTCGATTGTGGGGGTGGGAAAAAATAAAAATGCTTACAGCACCTGGTATTCCCAGGCGGTCACCCATCCAAGTACTAACCAGGCCCAACGCTGCTTGGCTTCCGAGAGAGAGATCGAGGGCGCGTTCAGTGTGGTGTGGCCGTAAGCAAAAGCTGCCCTCTCAATGGGTCGGCTTATGGTTGTAATCCGCTTTCTTCTGCGATTGTGACGCCGGAGCATTTTTTTTTTTTTTTTTCGTCCAACAATGCGGAGCCCAGGCTCACGTTTGGAGTTTGGGTTTTCGGCTGGAGCTTGGCATGGGCCGCCCGCTCTTGGTGGGGGCTTAACCCTCATATTGTCCTCAAATTTGCTAACATCTTTTATCCTTGGGGTCAATTTGACCCAAGCTATTTCAACCTCCAGGCAATGATTATAATTAAAATTGCTACCCATTTTTATTTGACAGGTACTTTACCTTTCTTAGTTTACCAGCTAAATAGCCCTTTAAATTAAACATTACCACCACCACCCCCAACCTCGGCAAACACCCAAAATACCTACTATTGGAAAAATATGCAAATCACCATAAAATCTCTGTTTGACCTTAACTTGGAAAGAAGGACCTTTTGTTCCTGTTTTAATGGCTTTATATTATTTCTAAGTACAATTTTTTTTTTTTTTTTTTTTTGTCATTTATATCATTTGGAGAGAAAAACAATATCTTTTATCAAAGAGAGAAACATGCATTATGTTCGGGCTCTCAAGTATATCATTTTCGATTGATGGTGTTACAGCGCGCTGCTTGACACTCCTTGCGTAATGCCCCTTTTCCAAGCACTCACGGCAGACAAACTGCGGGCAAACTCGCATCACGTGAAGCGGGCTCATGCACAAACGGCAGATCTTCACCTGCCTATCATGCATGACCCGAAAATACAGTGGTCCATCTCCCGTATCAAAACGCACGCCGTATGGCAACGAAGCAATCTCTTTCGGGAATTTGACCCTGAGAAACTGTGTGCCATCCGCCACTGCAGTGCCTGGGTAAAAACGGCTGCGGAGAGGTAGAATCGGAGTCACACTCCACCTTTCCAACTTGTCCAAAATAACAGAGTCCTCTATGTATTTCGGCAGGTTCAAAAACGAGACCATAACCTCCGTAGCACACAGTCTGCGCACCTCACAAACGTCACCCTTCACTTGCACTCCGTCCAACAGAAGCTGGCAGTAATCCTCCTTCTCCAAAGTTAACTCAAATCCATTGTTGGGCCGGCTTCTTACCCCGATCAGTTTCCCTCTGCCCAGCTTGCCATCAACCATCGTTATCACGTCCATTGCACGTATCCCCTGTAAATCATTCAATTCCAGAATAAGCGGAGCGTCTTGGAATAATCTCTCTGAAATCTAGCTCCCTGCCCTTATTTCTCCGCTAACCTTTGTCTCCCCAACTTCACCATCCGCATGTCATATCTACTTTTGTTGTCCAAAACGCTCGAGCCAACACCATTAACCAAACCCCCAGCTTCTTCTCTTTGTTCAGGAGTAAGCTGGCGAGAGAATTCCTCTCCAGTCGCCGATTCCACTCCAACACACGTGGACAAATCCACCCCAGCCCCGCAGTCCTTCTCAGCGCCATCAGTCCGTCCGCCATTCAAAACTCTTTTCCTTGAATCCATGCCCTGTTGAAAAAGCACATTAACAGCTGTATTACTTGAACTTTCACCATGATCCAAAACTCGAAGTCGATGTTCAGACAATTGATCAGAAAACACAGAACTCGCCATTTGTTTCAAATCCGTATCCATAGCGATTTCTCCAATTGCCGGTCCTCAGTCATTCACGTTGAAATCCATTCCCGTGAATTAAAAAAAACGCACCAAAATTCTGCCCCTCGCAGATAAACTGCTCAGGGGGAAAAAACCAAAAAGCAAATGAAGCACTACAAAAGTAACAGACGAGTACAACAAACAATCAAAAGAAAACAAAGAAACAAACACTCTCTCCTCTCTCTCTCTCTCTCTCTCTCTCTCTCTCTCTCCCACTTCTGCAGCCACAATCTCACGATTGTGACATCACATCGGGCGCGTTCGGCGCGCGGTGTGGCCGTAAGAAAAACAACATGTTTTATCAATATCTTTTATCACTTCTCCATCCGCATGTCATTTCCTACTTTTGTTGTCCAAAACGCTCGAGCCAACACCATTAACCAAACCCCCAGCTTCTTCTCTTTGTTCAGGAGTAAGTGGCGAGAGAATTCCTCTCCAGTCGCCAATTGCACTCCAACACACGTGGACAAATCCACCCCAGCCCCGCAGTCCTTCTCAGCGCCATCAGTCCGTCCGCCATTCAAAACTCTTTTCCTTGAATCCATGCCATGTTGAAAAACCACATTAACAGCTGTATTACTACAACTTTCACCATGATCCAAAACTCGAAGTCGATGTTCAGAGAATTGATCAGAAAACACAGAACTCGCCATTTGTTTCAAATCCGTATCCATAGCGATTTCTCCAATTGCCGGTCCTCAGTCATTCACTTTGAAATCCATTCCCGTTAATTAAAAAACGCACGAAAATTCTGCCCCTCGCAGATAAACTGCTCAGGGGAGGAACAAATCAGAAAGCAAAAGAAGCACTACAAAAGTAACAGACGAGTACAATAAACAATCAAAAGAAAAGAGAAACAAACACTGTGAGAGCTCTCTCTCTCTCTCTCCCACTTCTGCAGCCACAATCTCACGATTGTGACATCATCACTGTCGGCGCGCGTTCGGCGCGGTGTGGCCGTAAGAAAAACAACATCTTTTATCAAAGACAGAAACATGTATTATGTTCAGGCTCTCGGGTATATGATTTTCGATTGTTACGAAGAGCTCAAATGCTGATTTTATGTCTTGGACATGGCTGACAGTGTATCTGGTGGGACCTGGAACCATTTTGATGACATTAGCAGCATTAAGCCTGACCTCCATTTTACCGAGGGGCTCCCATCCTTAATAAAATGGTTGCCATTACCAGGAAAAAATTGGCGTCAAAGTTTAAGGTCATGCTAAAAATAAGAAAGTTAGGAGGGCCTAAGTTGCGTCTCCTGGGGCAGGCCTTAGATAAGCTGGGGGAAGGCCTTAGATAAGAAAAAGAATAAAAAGGAAGAGGGTTAGCGAAGTCCTCAGAGTGACTGTTGGAGTGCCAAAGGGGTCTGTTTTTCCCTATGTGCGGACCGGCCCGGCTGCTGTCGCGTATCGTGTTGGGACACAATAAACCGTTTTGCATTGGGCTCGGTGGATTTCGATTTTGTTCAGCTTCTGAAGCAACGAAGGCTTGAGGATATTAAAAAAAAAAAAGTGTGAGGGGCCCCCAGCCGTTGGGCCCAGGTTGGAGCCACTTCTACCACTCGATTGTGGGGGTAGGAAAAAACAAAAATGCTTACAGCACCTGGTATTCCCAGGCGGTCACCCATCCAAGTACTAACCAGGCCCGACGGTGCTTGGCTTCCGAGATCAGACGAGATCGGGCGCGTTCAGCGTGGTGTGGCCGTGGCGAAAGCTGCCCTCTCAATGGGTCGCCTCATGGTTGTCATCAGCTTTCTACTGCTGTTGTGACCGGAGCCTTTTTTTTTTTTTTTTTTTTTTTTCTTGGCACTTGCCAAGGCTGCAGCGTCAGGCCCGGCTCTAGGTGTGCATCTAGGCCGGAGGCCCAGGGTTTGAAGATGGTGGAGAAAGACCCACCGCCGGCACCCAGTTTCACCTGCTGCTTGGCTTGGCTCACATTTCACGCTGGAGCTCCGTCCGAGCCGCCCGCTCTTGGTGGGGGCTTAACCCTCGTATTGTCCTCAAATTTGCTCACATCTTTTATCATTGGGGTCAATTTGACCCAAGCTATTTCAACCTCCAGGCAATGATTATAATAAAAATTACTACCCATTTTTATGTGTCAGGTACTTCACGTTTCTTGGTTTACTACCTAAATAGCCCTTTACATGAAATATGGATAAATTAAAAAATATTAAATTATTGTTTTTTTTTTTTGTCATTCATATCATTTGGAAGGAAAAACAATATCTTTCATCAAAGACAGAAACATGTATTATGTTTGGGCTCTCAAGTATATCATCTTCGATTGATGGTGTTACAAAGAGCTCAAACGCTGGTTTTATGTCTTGGACATGGCTGACAGTGTATCTGGTGGGGCCTGGAACCATTTTGATGACATTAGCAGCATTAAGTGTAACCTGTCATGCAGGTGGGGAGAGGGACCATAATAACTTTTCATTTTTAAAGGTAACTTGTCTGCTGGTCTGCTGGTGGTTGAGAGACGGATGGGTCAATACTAAGGCTTTTTGTTTTGTCCAACAATGCGAAGCCGAGGCTCACGTTTGGAGTCTGAGTTTTCGGCTGGAGCTTGGCACTGGCCAAGGCCACAGCGTCAGGCGCGGCTCTAGGTGTGCATCTAGGCCGGAGGCCCAGGGTTTGAAGATGGTGGAGAAAGACCCACCACCGGCACCCAGTTTCACCTGGACTTTGACTCACATTTCACACTGGGGCTGCGTTCCAATACTTTTTTCTCGTCTCCTCCTTTCCTCTCCTCCTTTCCTCCCCTCCTTTCCTACCCCGGAAGTATGCCGGAAATATATGGAGGAAAGGAGGGGAAGGAGTGGAGGAAAGGAGGAAAGGAGGAGATGAATCGAATATTGGAACAGCTAATCCGATTCGCCCGTCATCAAAGTCGACGTCGGCTATTGATGAAGCAATAATTTCGACTGACTCTGACGATACCAAAGCCAATCAAAATATTCAGTGGGATGGTCTTTTAATCTGACTGGTCATGAGCACAATGATGTCAGAAAGGTGAAAAGACTTCCGCGGTAGGATACATCGATGTATCCTCCGTTTGGAGGAGACGAAAAAAAGGAGAAAGGAGGAAAGGAGGAAAGGAGGATTGCACTTTGGACTTTGGTGGAGGAAAGGAGGACACATAATCAGCTTCCGGGGCACGGAGGAAAGGAGGGGGAGGAAAGGAGGAAAGGAGGAGACGAAATTGAGTATTGGAACGCAGCCTGGAGCTCCGTCTTTGCCGCCCACTCTTGGTGGGGGCTTAACCCTCGCATTCTCCTCAAATTTGCTCACATCTTTTATCCTTGGGGTCAATTTGATCCAAGCTATTTCAACCTCCAGGCAATGATTATGATTAAAATTGCTACCCATTTTTATGTGTCAGGTACTTTACGTTTCTTAGTTTACCAGCTAAATAGCCCTTTAAATTAAATATTACCACCACCACCCCCAACCCCAGCAAACACCGAAATACCTACTGCATGAAAAATATGCAAATCCATAAAATCTCTCAGTTTGACCCTAAATTGGAAAGAAAGACCTTTTTTTTTTTTTTTGTTTTAATGCCAATCTCCTCACTGGAACCACATTTTCCACACACCAGCAGTGCAGGAAATATCAGCGTTCTTGTGGGAATTATATTTCCCCCTCCCCCATTGCATTTGAACTATCAGTGGCTCTCACACTACCACAGGTATGGTTATGATAGGTAAGGCCACCAGACCCGATCTCACTGGGGCACATGCTCCAGTAAAAAAAAAACTGAAACTAAATGCTTGTGGAAAAATGTCATAGCGCCCAGGGGGGTTGGCCCCTAGTCAGCCTAATCAACTGTAAGTCGCTTTAAATAAAAGTTTCAGCTAAATGACTCTGAAAGTAATGTAAGGCGCAACTAGCCCATCGTAGTTGCTGATGAATTCCCCGCATGAGGATGTGAGCACTAGGGTTTCGTGCCCCAGTAGTGCCTCAAATCTAGCAACACCCCCTCTGCTTCAGGGCCCTATAGCAGAGGGAAGGTTTTTTGAAGATTATAAAATTGCATGTTAGTGGCCTCAATATCATCCAATACAACAAATGAAATGTGTGAAAGATGTTGATATTTCTTATGTTTTATACCGCCAGAACAACCTGGGGTCAAATTCAGCCCAGAGAACACCAATGTGTACAAAATGTGCACAGGACATTGAAAACGTATCATCATGTTCATTTTACGTTCACCCAGTTGTCCCCATTAAATTAGGAAAAGTCATGAAATATGAGGCAAAAAAACAAAGTCAATAATCCATTGAAACATTGAACGGGGTCACATGGACCCCAAAGATAATAGGAGGGTTACACTCCTGCTTAAGCCTGACCTCCATTTTACCGAGGGGCTCCCAACCTTAAGCCTCTCTCCCGATACCTCGTTCTCAGCCCTTGGCTCCAGGACCGCGGGCAACTGGTCACCCAGACAGGACTGGGACAACTGCTTACACCAACGGTTGTAGAAGTGTCATTTGTGGGATCAGACCTATCTTTCAGCCGACACAGCGTTGACAGACATACTTACAGGCATGCGCGCATTTTGATACTGACAAAACGTAGGCATAGATACAATGATGTAGACACAACCTGGATGCAGTAACCTGGAAGAGGTCGGTCTACTTCAGTTGTAGTTCACTGCCAGACACACAAGGTGGCAGTCTATTCCTTAATAAAATGGTTGCCATCACCACTAAATATTGGTGTCAAGGTTTAAGCTAATTCTAGCAAAGAAAGGTAGGAGGGCCAAGGTTGCTTGTCCTGGAGCAGGCCTTAGATAAGCTGGGGAAAGCCATAGATAAGAAAAAGAATAAAAAAAAGGAAGAGGGTGAATGTTGGCGTGCCGAGGTGGTCTCTTTCTCCGCTGTGCGGACCAGCCCGGCTGGTGTCGCGTATCGTGTTTGGATAATACACAATAAACCGTTTTGCATCAGGCTCGGTGGATTTTGATTTTGTTCAGCTTCTGAAGCAACGAAGGCTTGAGGATATTAAAAAAAAAAAAAAGTGTGAGAGGGGCCCCCAGCCGTTGGGCCCAGGATGAAGCCACTTCTACCACTCGATTGTGGGGGTAGGAAAAACAAAAATGCTTACAGCACCTGGTATTCCAAGGCGGTCACCCATCCAAGTACTAACCAGGCCCGTGCGGTGCTTGGCTTCCGAGATCAGGCGAGATCGGGCGCGTTCAGTGTGGTGTGGCCGTAAGCGAAAGCTGCCCTCTCAATGGGTCGCCTCATGGTTGTCATCAGCTTTCTACTGCTGTTGTGACGCCCTTTTTTTTTTTTTTTTTTCTTTTCTTTTCTTGGCACTGGCCAAGGCCACAGCGTCAGGCGCGGCTCTAGGTGTGCATCTAGGCCGGAGGCCCAGGGTTTGAAGATGGTGGAGAAAGACCCACCACCGGCACCCAGTTTCACCTGGACTTTGACTCACATTTCACGCTGGAGCTCCGTCTGAGCCGCCCGCTCTTGGTGGGGGCTCAACCTCGTATTGTCCTCAAATTTGCTAACATCTTTTATCCTTGGGGTCACTTTGACCCAAGCTATTTCAACTTCAGGCAGATTATTAATTAAAATTAAAATTTTATTTTTTGTGTCAGGTACTTTACGTTTCTTAGTTTACCAGCTAAATAGCCCTTTATACTAAATATTACCACCACCACCCCCAACCCCGGCAAACACCCAAAATACCTAGTATTGGGAAAAATATGCAGATCACCATAAAATCTCTCAGTTTGACCTTAAGTTGGAAAGAAAGACCTTTTTCTTGTTTTAATGCCAATCTCCTCACTGGAACCACAGTCTACTTTGGGTGTACTTCACTGCCAGACACACAAGGTGGCAGTCTATTCCTTAATAACATGGTTGCCAGTACCACTAAATATTGGCGTCAAAGTTTAAGCTCATGCTAAAAATAAGAAAGTTAGGAGGGCCTAAGTTGCTTCTCCTGGGGCAGGCCTTAGATAAGCTGGGGGAAGGCCTTAGATAAGAAAAAGAATAAAAAGGAAGAGGGTTCTCAGCGTGACTGTTGGAGTGCAAAAGTGGTCTCTTTTACCTCTGTGCGGACCAGCCCGGCTGGTGTCGCGTATCGTGTTCAGATAATACACAATAAACCTTTTTGCATCAGGCTCGGTGGATTTTGGTTTTGTTCAGCTACTGAAGCAACGAAGGCTTGAAAAAAAAAAAAAAAAAAGTGTGACGAGGGGCCCCCAGCCATCGGGCCCAGGTTTGAGCCATTTCTAACACTCGATTGTGGGGGTGGGAAAAAATAAAAATGCTTACAGCACCTGGTATTCCCAGGCGGTCACCCATCCAAGTACTAACCAGGCCCAATGCTGCTTGGCTTCCGAGATCAGACGAGATCGGGCGCGTTCAGTGTGGTGTGGCCGTAAGCAAAAGCTGCCCTCTCAATGGGTCGGCTTATGGTTGTAATCCGCTTTCTTCTGCGATTGTGACGCTTTTTTTTTTTTTTTTTTTTCCAACAATGCGGAGCCCAGGCTCACGTTTGGAGTTTGGGTTTTCGGCTGGAGCTTGGCATGGGCCGCCCGCTCTTGGTGGGGGCTTAACCCTCATATTGTCCTCAAATTTGCTAACATCTTTTATCCTTGGGGTCAATTTGACCCAAGCTATTTCAACCTCCAGGCAATGATTATAATTAAAATTGCTACCCATTTTTATTTGACAGGTACTTTTTACCTTTCTTAGTTAAACCAGCCCTTTAAATAGCCCTTTAAACATTACCACCACCACCCCCAACCTCGGCAAACACCCAAAATACCTACTATTGGAAAAATATGCAAATCACCATAAAATCTCTGTTTGACCTTAACTTGGAAAGAAGGACCTTTTGTTCCTGTTTTAATGGCTTTATATTATTTCTAAGTACAATTTTTTTTTTTTTTTTTGTCATTTATATCATTTGGAGAGAAAAACAATATCTTTTATCAAAGAGAGAAACATGCATTATGTTCGGGCTCTCAAGTATATCATTTTCGATTGATGGTGTTACAGCGCGCTGCTTGACACTCCTTGCGTAATGCCCCTTTTCCAAGCACTCACGGCAGACAAACTGCGGGCAAACTCGCATCACGTGAAGCGGGCTCATGCACAAACGGCAGATCTTCACCTGCCTATCATGCATGACCCGAAAATACAGTGGTCCATCTCCCGTATCAAAAAACGCCGTATGGCATGGAAGCAATCTCTTTCGGGAATTTGACCCTGAGAAACTGTGTGCCATCCGCCACTGCAGTGCCTGGGTAAAAACGGCTGCGGAGAGGTAGAATCGGAGTCACACTCCACCTTTCCAACTTGTCCAAAATAACAGAGTCCCTCTATCGGCAGGTTCAAAAACGAGACCATAACCTCCGTAGCACACAGTCTGCGCACCTCACAAACGTCACCCTTCACTTGCACTCCGTCCAACAGAAGCTGGCAGTAATCCTCCTTCTCCAAAGTTAACTCAAATCCATTGTTGGGCCGGCTTCTTACCCCGATCAGTTTCCCTCTGCCCAGCTTGCCATCAACCATCGTTATCACGTGCATTGCACGTATCCCCTGTAAATCATTCAATTCCAGAATAAGCGGAGCGTCTTGGAATAATCTCTCTGAAATCTAGCTCCCTGCCCTTATTTCTCCTAACTAACCTTTGTCTCCCCAACTTCACCATCCGCATGTCATATCTACTTTTGTTGTCCAAAACGCTCGAGCCAACACCATTAACCAAACCCCCAGCTTCTTCTCTTTGTTCAGGAGTAAGCTGGCGAGAGAATTCTCTCTCTCCGCCGATTCCACTCCAACACACGTGGACAAATCCACCCCAGCCCCGCAGTCCTTCTCAGCGCCATCAGTCCGTCCGCCATTCAAAACTCTTTTCCTTGAATCCATGCCCTGTTGAAAAAGCACATTAACAGCTATTACTTGAACTTTCACCATGATCCAAAACTCGAAGTCGATGTTCAGACAATTGATCAGAAAACACAGAACTCGCCATTTGTTTCAAATCCGTATCCATAGCGATTTCTCCAATTGCCGGTCCTCAGTCATTCACGTTGAAATCCATTCCCGTGAATTAAAAAACGCACACAAAATTGCCCCCCCAGATGAACTGCAGATAAACTGCTCAGGGAGGAAAAAACCAAAAAGCAAATGAAGCACTACAAAAGTAACAGACGAGTACAACAAACAATCAAAAGAAAAAGAGAAACAAACACTGTGCCTCTCTCTCTCTCTCTCTCTCTCTCTCTCTCTCTCTCTCTCTCTCCCACTTCTGCAGCCACAATCTCACGATTGTGACATCACAATCGGGCGCGTTCGGCGCGGTGTGTGGCCGTAAGAAAAACAACATGTTTTATCAATATCTTTTAGCACTTCTCCATCCGCATGTCATTTCCTACTTTTGTTGTCCAAAACGCTCGAGCCAACACCATTAACCAAACCCCCAGCTTCTTCTCTTTGTTCAGGAGTAAGCTGGCGAGAGAGAATTCCTCTCCAGTCGCCAATTGCACTCCAACACACGTGGACAAATCCACCCCAGCCCCGCAGTCCTTCTCAGCGCCATCAGTCCGTCCGCCATTCAAAACTCTTTTCCTTGAATCCATGCCATGTTGAAAAACCACATTAACAGCGTATTACTACAACTTTCACCATGATCCAAAACTCGAAGTCGATGTTCAGAGAATTGATCAGAAAACACAGAACTCGCCATTTGTTTCAAATCCGTATCCATAGCGATTTCTCCAATTGCCGGTCCTCAGTCATTCACTTTGAAATCCATTCCCGTTAAAAAAAACGCACGAAAATTCTGCCCCTCGCAGATAAACTGCTCAGGGGAGGAACAAATCAGAAAGCAAAAGAAGCACTACAAAAGTAACAGACGAGTACAATAAACAATCAAAAGAAAAGAGAAACAAACACTGTGAGAGCTCTCTCTCTCTCCTCTCTCTCTCTCTCTCTCCCACTTCTGCAGCCACAATCTCACGATTGTGACATCACAATCGGGCGCGTTCGGCGCGGTGTGGCCGTAAGAAAAACAACATCTTTTATCAAAGACAGAAACATGTATTATGTTCAGGCTCTCGGGTATATGATTTTCGATTGTTACGAAGAGCTCAAATGCTGATTTTATGTCTTGGACATGGCTGACAGTGTATCTGGTGGGACCTGGAACCATTTTGATGACATTAGCAGCATTAAGCCTGACCTCCATTTTACCGAGGGGCTCCCATCCTTAATAAAATGGTTGCCATTACCAAAAAAAAAAAATTGGCGTCAAAGTTTAAGGTCATGCTAAAAATAAGAAAGTTAGGAGGGCCTAAGTTGCGTCTCCTGGGGCAGGCCTTAGATAAGCTGGGGAAGGCCTTAGATAAGAAAAAGAATAAAAAGGAAGAGGGTTAGCGAAGTCCTCAGAGTGACTGTTGGAGTGCCAAAGGGGTCTGTTTTTCCCTATGTGCGGACCGGGCCCGGCTGCTGTCGCGTATCGTGTTGGGACACAATAAACCGTTTTGCATTGGGCTCGGTGGATTTCGATTTTGTTCAGCTTCTGAAGCAACGAAGGCTTGAGGATATTAAAAAAAAAGTGTGACGAGGGCCCCCAGCCGTTGGGCCCAGGTTGGAGCCACTTCTACCACTCGATTGTGGGGGTAGGAAAAAACAAAAATGCTTACAGCACCTGGTATTCCCAGGCGGTCACCCATCCAAGTACTAACCAGGCCCGACGGTGCTTGGCTTCCGAGATCAGACGAGATCGGGCGCGTTCAGCGTGGTGTGGCCGTGGCGAAAGCTGCCCTCTCAATGGGTCGCCTCATGGTTGTCATCAGCTTTCTACTGCTGTTGTGACGCCTTTTTTTTTTTTTTTTTTTTTTTTTTTCTTTCTTGGCACTTGCCAAGGCTGCAGCGTCAGGCCCGGCTCTAGGTGTGCATCTAGGCCGGAGGCCCAGGGTTTGAAGATGGTGGAGAAAGACCCACCGCCGGCACCCAGTTTCACCTGCACCTTGGCTCACATTTCACGCTGGAGCTCCGTCCGAGCCGCCCGCTCTTGGTGGGGGCTTAACCCTCGTATTGTCCTCAAATTTGCTCACATCTTTTATCATTGGGGTCAATTTGACCCAAGCTATTTCAACCTCCAGGCAATGATTATAATAAAAATTACTACCCATTTTTATGTGTCAGGTACTTCACGTTTCTTGGTTTACTACCTAAATAGCCCTTTACATGAAATATGGATAAATTAAAAAATATTAAATTATTTTTTTTTTTTTTTTTGTCATTCATATCATTTGGAAGGAAAAACAATATCTTTCATCAAAGACAGAAACATGTATTATGTTTGGGCTCTCAAGTATATCATCTTCGATTGATGGTGTTACAAAGAGCTCAAACGCTGGTTTTATGTCTTGGACATGGCTGACAGTGTATCTGGTGGGGCCTGGAACCATTTTGATGACATTAGCAGCATTAAGTGTAACCTGTCATGCAGGTGGGGAGAGGGACCATAATAACTTTTCATTTTTGTAAGGTAACTTGTCTGCTGGTGGTTGAGAGACAACGGATGGGTCAATACTAAAGGCTTTTTTTTTGTTTTGTCAATGCGAAGCCGAGGCTCACGTTTGGAGTCTGAGTTTTCGGCTGGAGCTTGGCACTGGCCAAGGCCACAGCGTCAGGCGCGGCTCTAGGTGTGCATCTAGGCCGGAGGCCCAGGGTTTGAAGATGGTGGAGAAAGACCCACCACCGGCACCCCAGTTTCACCTGGACTTTGACTCACATTTCACACTGGGGCTGCGTTCCAATACTTTTTTTCTCTCTCCTCCTTTCCTCTCCTCCTTTCCTCCCCTCCTTTCCTACCCCGGAAGTATGCCGGAAATATATGGAGGAAAGGGGGGGAAAGAAAGTGGAGGAGGAGGAAAGGGAGGAGGAGATGAATCGAATATTGGAACAGCTAATCCGATTCGCCCGTCATCAAAGTCGACGTCGGCTATTGATGAAGCAATAATTTCGACTGACTCTGACGATACCAAAGCCAATCAAAATATTCAGTGGGATGGTCTTTTAATCTGACTGGTCATGAGCACAATGATGTCACGCAGAAAGGTGAAAAGACTTCCGCGGTAGGATACATCGATGTATCCTCCGTTTGGAGGAAAAAAAAAAAAAGGAGGAAAGGAGGAAAGGAGGAGGCGAGATTGCACTTTGGAACAGTGGAGGAAAGGAGGACACATAATCAGCTTCCGGGGCACGGAGGAAAGGAGGGGAGGAAAGGAGGAAAGGAGGAGACGAAATTGAGTATTGGAACGCAGCCTGGAGCTCCGTCTTTGCCGCCCACTCTTGGTGGGGGCTTAACCCTCGCATTCTCCTCAAATTTGCTCACATCTTTTATCCTTGGGGTCAATTTGATCCAAGCTATTTCAACCTCCAGGCAATGATTATGATTAAAATTGCTACCCATTTTTATGTGTCAGGTACTTTACGTTTCTTAGTTTACCAGCTAAATAGCCCTTTAAATTAAATATTACCACCACCACCCCCAACCCCAGCAAACACCCGAAATACCTACTGCATGAAAAATATGCAAATCACCATAAAATCTCTCAGTTTGACCCTAAATTGGAAAGAAAGACCTTTTTTTCTTGTTTTAATGCCAATCTCCTCACTGGAACCACATTTTCCACACACCAGCAGTGCAGGAAATATCAGCGTTCTTGTGGGAATTATATTCCCCCTCCCCCATTGCATTTGAACTATCAGTGGCTCTCACACTACCACAGGTATGGTTATGATAGGTTAAGGCCACCAGACCCGATCTCACTGGGGCACAAAAAAAAAAAAAAAAACTGCGGTGCCCCGGTAAATGCTTGTGGAAAAAATGGCAGCGCCCCAGGAGGGTTGGCCCCTAGTCAGCCTAATCAACTGTAAGTCGCTTTAAATAAAAGTTTCAGCTAAATGACTCTGAAAGTAATGTAAGGCAACTAGCCCATCGTAGTTGCTGATGAATTCCCCGCATGAGGATGTGAGCACTAGGGTTTCGTGCCCCAGTAGTGCCTCAAATCTAGCAACACCCCCTCTGCTTCAGGGCCCTATAGCAGAGGGAAGTTTTTTTGAAGATTATAAAATTGCATGTTAGTGGCCTCAATATCATCCAATACAATCAAATGAAATGTGTGAAAGATGTTGATATTTCTTATGTTTTATACCGCCAGAACAACCTGGGGTCAAATTCAGCCCAGAGAACACCAATGTGTACAAAATGTGCACAGGACATTGAAAACGTATCATCATGTTCATTTTACGTTCGTTCAGCCAGTTGTCCCCATTAAATTAGGAAAAGTCATGAAATATGAGGCAAAAAAACAAAGTCAATAATCCATTGAAACATTGAACGGGGTCACATGGACCCCAAAGATAATAGGAGGGTTACACTCCTGCTTAAGCCTGACCTCCATTTTACCGAGGGGCTCCCAACCTTAAGCCTCTCTCCCGATACCTCGTTCTCAGCCCTTGGCTCCAGGACCGCGGGCAACTGGTCACCCAGACAGGACTGGGACAACTGCTTACACCAACGGTTGTAGAAGTGTCATTTGTGGGATCAGACCTATCTTTCAGCCGACACAGCGTTGACAGACATACTTACAGGCATGCGCGCATTTTGATACTGACAAAACGTAGGCATAGATACAATGATGTAGACACAACCTGGATGCAGTAACCTGGAAGAGGTCGGTCTACTTCAGTTGTAGTTCACTGCCAGACACACAAGGTGGCAGTCTATTCCTTAATAAAATGGTTGCCATCACCAACTAAATATTGGTGTCAAGGTTTAAGCTAATTCTAGCAATAAGAAAGGTAGGAGGGCCAAGGTTGCTTGTCCTGGAGCAGGCCTTAGATAAGCTGGGGGAAAGCCATAGATAAGAAAAAGAAAAAAAAAGGAAGAGGGTGAATGTTGGCGTGCCGAGGTGGTCTTTCTCCGCTGTGCGGACCAGCCCGGCTGGTGTCGCGTATCGTGTTGGATAATACACAATAAACCGTTTTGCATCAGGCTCGGTGGATTTTGATTTTGTTCAGCTTCTGAAGCAACGAAGGCTTGAGGATATTAAAAAAAAAGTGTGACGAGGGGCCCCCAGCCGTTGGGCCCAGGATGAAGCCACTTCTACCACTCGATTGTGGGGGTAGGAAAAACAAAAATGCTTACAGCACCTGGTATTCCAAGGCGGTCACCCATCCAAGTACTAACCAGGCCCGACGGTGCTTGGCTTCCGAGATCAGGCGAGATCGGGCGCGTTCAGTGTGGTGTGGCCGCGAAAGCTGCCCTCTCAATGGGTCGCCTCATGGTTGTCATCAGCTTTCTACTGCTGTTGTGACGCCGGAGCCTTTTTTTTCTTTTCTTTTCTTGGCACTGGCCAAGGCCACAGCGTCAGGCGCGGCTCTAGGTGTGCATCTAGGCCGGAGGCCCAGGGTTTGAAGATGGTGGAGAAAGACCCACCACCGGCACCCAGTTTCACCTGGACTTTGACTCACATTTCACGCTGGAGCTCCGTCTGAGCCGCCCGCTCTTGGTGGGGGCTCACCCTCGTATTGTCCTCAAATTTGCTAACATCTTTTATCCTTGGGGTCACTTTGACCCAAGCTATTTCAACTTCCAGGCAATGATTATAATTAAAATTGCTACCCATTTTTATGTGTCAGGTACTTTACGTTTCTTAGTTTACCAGCTAAATAGCCCTTTATACTAAATATTACCACCCACCCCCCAACCCCGGCAAACACCCAAAATACCTAGTATTGGGAAAAATATGCAGATCACCATAAAATCTCTCAGTTTGACCTTAAGTTGGAAAGAAAGACCTTTTTTCTTGTTTTAATGCCAATCTCCTCACTGGAACCACAGTCTACTTTGGGTGTACTTCACTGCCAGACACACAAGGTGGCAGTCTATTCCTTAATAACATGGTTGCCAGTACCACTAAATATTGGCGTCAAAGTTTAAGCTCATGCTAAAAATAAGAAAGTTAGGAGGGCCTAAGTTGCTTCTCCTGGGGCAGGCCTTAGATAAGCTGGGGGAAGGCCTTAGATAAGAAAAAGAATAAAAAGGAAGAGGGTTCTCAGCGTGACTGTTGGAGTGCAAAAGTGGTCTCTTTTACCTCTGTGCGGACCAGCCCGGCTGGTGTCGCGTATCGTGTTCAGATAATACACAATAAACCTTTTTGCATCAGGCTCGGTGGATTTTGGTTTTGTTCAGCTACTGAAGCAACGAAGGCTTGAGGATAAAAAAAAAAAAAGTGTGACGAGGGGCCCCCAGCCATCGGGCCCAGGTTTGAGCCATTTCTAACACTCGATTGTGGGGGTGGGAAAAAATAAAAATGCTTACAGCACCTGGTATTCCCAGGCGGTCACCCATCCAAGTACTAACCAGGCCCAATGCTGCTTGGCTTCCGAGATCAGACGAGATCGGGCGCGTTCAGTGTGGTGTGGCCGTAAGCAAAAGCTGCCCTCTCAATGGGTCGGCTTATGGTTGTAATCCGCTTTCTTCTGCGATTGTGACGCCGGATTTTTTTTTTTTTTTTTTTCGTCCAACAATGCGGAGCCCAGGCTCACGTTTGGAGTTTGGGTTTTCGGCTGGAGCTTGGCATGGGCCGCCCGCTCTTGGTGGGGGCTTAACCCTCATATTGTCCTCAAATTTGCTAACATCTTTTATCCTTGGGGTCAATTTGACCCAAGCTATTTCAACCTCCAGGCAATGATTATAATTAAAATTGCTACCCATTTTTATTTGACAGGTACTTTACCTTTCTTAGTTTACCAGCTAAATAGCCCTTTAAATTAAACATTACCACCACCACCCCCAACCTCGGCAAACACCCAAAATACCTACTATTGGAAAAATATGCAAATCACCATAAAATCTCTGTTTGACCTTAACTTGGAAAGAAGGACCTTTTGTTCCTGTTTTAATGGCTTTATATTATTTCTAAGTTTTTTTTTTTTTTTTTTTTTGTCATTTATATCATTTGGAGAAAAACAATATCTTTTATCAAAGAGAGAAACATGCATTATGTTCGGGCTCTCAAGTATATCATTTTCGATTGATGGTGTTACAGCGCGCTGCTTGACACTCCTTGCGTAATGCCCCTTTTTTTCCACTCACGGCAGACAAACTGCGGGCAAACTCGCATCACGTGAAGCGGGCTCATGCACAAACGGCAGATCTTCACCTGCCTATCATGCATGACCCGAAAATACAGTGGTCCATCTCCCGTATCAAAAAACGCACGCCGTATGGCAACGAAGCAATCTCTTTCGGGAATTTGACCCTGAGAAACTGTGTGCCATCCGCCACTGCAGTGCCTGGGTAAAAAAACGGCTGCGGAGAGGTAGAATCGGAGTCACACTCCACCTTTCCAACTTGTCCAAAATAACAGAGTCCTCTATGTATTTCGGCAGGTTCAAAACGAGACCATAACCTCCGTAGCACACAGTCTGCGCACCTCACAAACGTCACCCACCCTTCACTCCGTCCAACAGAAGCTGGCAGTAATCCTCCTTCTCCAAAGTTAACTCAAATCCATTGTTGGGCCGGCTTCTTACCCCGATCAGTTTCCCTCTGCCCAGCTTGCCATCAACCATCGTTATCACGTCCATTGCACGTATCCCCTGTAAATCATTCAATTCCAGAATAAGCGGAGCGTCTTGGAATAATCTCTCTGAAATCTAGCTCCCTGCCCTTATTTCTCCGCTAACCTTTGTCTCCCCAACTTCACCATCCGCATGTCATATCTACTTTTGTTGTCCAAAACGCTCGAGCCAACACCATTAACCAAACCCCCAGCTTCTTCTCTTTGTTCAGGAGTAAGCTGGAGAGAGAGAATTCCTCTCCAGTCGCCGATTCCACTCCAACACACGTGGACAAATCCACCCCAGCCCCGCAGTCCTTCTCAGCGCCATCAGTCCGTCCGCCATTCAAAACTCTTTTCCTTGAATCCATGCCCTGTTGAAAAAGCACATTAACAGCTGTATTACTTGAACTTTCACCATGATCCAAAACTCGAAGTCGATGTTCAGACAATTGATCAGAAAACACAGAACTCGCCATTTGTTTCAAATCCGTATCCATAGCGATTTCTCCAATTGCCGGTCCTCAGTCATTCACGTTGAAATCCATTCCCGTGAATTAAAAAACGCGCACAAAATTCTGCCCCTCGCAGATAAACTGCAGGGGGAGGAAAAAACAAAAAGCAAATGAAGCACTACAAAAGTAACAGACGAGTACAACAAACAATCAAAAGAAAAGAGAAACAAACACTGTGAGAGCTCTCTCTCTCTCTCTCTCTCTCTCTCTCTCTCTCTCTCTCTCCCACTTCTGCAGCCACAATCTCACGAGTGACATCCCTGTCGGGCGCGTTCGGCGCGGTGTGGCCGTAAGAAAAACAACATGTTTTATCAATATCTTTTATCACTTCTCCATCCGCATGTCATTTCCTACTTTTGTTGTCCAAAACGCTCGAGCCAACACCATTAACCAAACCCCAGCTTCTTCTCTTTGTTCAGGAGTAAGCTGGCGAGAGAATTCCTCTCCAGTCGCCAATTGCACTCCAACACACGTGGACAAATCCACCCCAGCCCCGCAGTCCTTCTCAGCGCCATCAGTCCGTCCGCCATTCAAAACTCTTTTCCTTGAATCCATGCCATGTTGAAAAACCACATTAACAGCTGTATTACTACAACTTTCACCATGATCCAAAACTCGAAGTCGATGTTCAGAGAATTGATCAGAAAACACAGAACTCGCCATTTGTTTCAAATCCGTATCCATAGCGATTTCTCCAATTGCCGGTCCTCAGTCATTCACTTTGAAATCCATTCCCGTTAATTAAAAAAAACGCAAAAAATTCTGAAAATTCTGCCCCTCGCAGATAAACTGCTCAGGGGAGGAACAAATCAGAAAGCAAAAGAAGCACTACAAAAGTAACAGACGAGTACAATAAACAATCAAAAGAAAAGAGAAACAAACACTGTGAGAGCCTCTCTCTCTCTCTCTCTCTCTCTCTCTCTCCCACTTCTGCAGCCACAATCTCACGATTGTGACATCACAATCGGGCGCGTTCGGCGCGGTGTGGCCGTAAGAAAAACAACATCTTTTATCAAAGACAGAAACATGTATTATGTTCAGGCTCTCGGGTATATGATTTTCGATTGTTACGAAGAGCTCAAATGCTGATTTTATGTCTTGGACATGGCTGACAGTGTATCTGGTGGGACCTGGAACCATTTTGATGACATTAGCAGCATTAAGCCTGACCTCCATTTTACCGAGGGGCTCCCATCCTTAATAAAATGGTTGCCATTACCAGGAAAAAATTGGCGTCAAAGTTTAAGGTCATGCTAAAAATAAGAAAGTTAGGAGGGCCTAAGTTGCGTCTCCTGGGGCAGGCCTTAGATAAGCTGGGGGAAGGCCTTAGATAAGAAAAAGAATAAAAAGGAAGAGGGTTAGCGAAGTCCTCAGAGTGACTGTTGGAGTGCCAAAGGGGTCTGTTTTTCCCTATGTGCGGACCGGCCCGGCTGCTGTCGCGTATCGTGTTGGGACACAATAAACCGTTTTGCATTGGGCTCGGTGGATTTCGATTTTGTTCAGCTTCTGAAGCAACGAAGGCTTGAGGATATTAAAAAAAAAAAAGTGTGACGAGGGGCCCCCAGCCGTTGGGCCCAGGTTGGAGCCACTTCTACCACTCGATTGTGGGGGTAGGAAAAACAAAAATGCTTACAGCACCTGGTATTCCCAGGCGGTCACCCATCCAAGTACTAACCAGGCCCGACGGTGCTTGGCTTCCGAGATCAGACGAGATCGGGCGCGTTCAGCGTGGTGTGGCCGTAAGCGAAAGCTGCCCTCTCAATGGGTCGCCTCATGGTTGTCATCAGCTTTCTACTGCTGTTGTGACGCCGGCCTTTTTTTTTTTTTTTTTTTTCTTTCTTGGCACTTGCCAAGGCTGCAGCGTCAGGCCCGGCTCTAGGTGTGCATCTAGGCCGGAGGCCCAGGGTTTGAAGATGGTGGAGAAAGAGACCCACCGCCGGCACCCAGTTTCACCTGCACCTTGGCTCACATTTCACGCTGGAGCTCCGTCCGAGCCGCCCGCTCTTGGTGGGGGCTTAACCCTCGTATTGTCCTCAAATTTGCTCACATCTTTTATCATTGGGGTCAATTTGACCCAAGCTATTTCAACCTCCAGGCAATGATTATAATAAAAAAAATTACATTTACCCATTTGTGTCAGGTACTTCACGTTTCTTGGTTTACTACCTAAATAGCCCTTTACATGAAATATGGATAAATTAAAAAATGTTAAATTATTATTATTTTTTTTTTTATTCATATCATTTGGAAGGAAAAACAATATCTTTCATCAAAGACAGAAACATGTATTATGTTTGGGCTCTCAAGTATATCATCTTCGATTGATGGTGTTACAAAGAGCTCAAACGCTGGTTTTATGTCTTGGACATGGCTGACAGTGTATCTGGTGGGGCCTGGAACCATTTTGATAGCAGCATTAAGTGTAACCTGTCATGCAGGTGGGGAGAGGGACCATAATAACTTTTCATTTTTGTAAGGTAACTTGTCTGCTGGTGGTTGAGAGACAACGGATGGGTCAATACTAAGGCTTTTTGTTTTGTCCAACAATGCGAAGCCGAGGCTCACGTTTGGAGTCTGAGTTTTCGGCTGGAGCTTGGCACTGGCCAAGGCCACAGCGTCAGGCGCGGCTCTAGGTGTGCATCTAGGCCGGAGGCCCAGGGTTTGAAGATGGTGGAGAAAGACCCACCACCGGCACCCAGTTTCACCTGGACTTTGACTCACATTTCACACTGGGGCTGCGTTCCAATACTTTTTCTCGTCTCCTCCTTTCCTCTCCTCCTTTCCTCCCCTCCTTTCCCCCGGAAGTATGCCGGAAATATATGGAGAAAAAGGGGGAGGAAGGAGGGGAGGAAAGGAGGAAAGGAGGAGATGAATCGAATATTGGAACAGCTAATCCGATTCGCCCGTCATCAAAGTCGACGTCGGCTATTGATGAAGCAATAATTTCGACTGACTCTGACGATACCAAAGCCAATCAAAATATTCAGTGGGATGGTCTTTTAATCTGACTGGTCATGAGCACAATGATGTCACGCAGAAAGGTGAAAAGACTTCCGCGGTAGGATACATCGATGTATCCTCCGTTTGGAGGAGACGAAAAAGGAGGAAAGGAGGAAAGGAGGAGGCGAGATTGCACTTTGGAACAGTGGAGGAAAGGAGGACACATAATCAGCTTCCGGGGCACGGAGGAAAGGAGGGGAGGAAAGGAGGAAAGGAGGAGACGAAATTGAGTATTGGAACGCAGCCTGGAGCTCCGTCTTTGCCGCCCACTCTTGGTGGGGGCTTAACCCGCATTCTCCTCAAATTTGCTCACATCTTTTATCCTTGGGGTCAATTTGATCCAAGCTATTTCAACCTCCAGGCAATGATTATGATTAAAATTGCTACCCATTTTTATGTGTCAGGTACTTTACGTTTCTTAGTTTACCAGCTAAATAGCCCTTTAAATTAAATATTACCACCACCACCCCCAACCCCAGCAAACACCGAAATACCTACTGCATGAAAAATATGCAAATCACCATAAAATCTCTCAGTTTGACCCTAAATTGGAAAGAAAGACCTTTTTTTCTTGTTTTAATGCCAATCTCCTCACTGGAACCACATTTTCCACACACCAGCAGTGCAGGAAATATCAGCGTTCTTGTGGGAATTATATTTCCCCCTCCCCCATTGCATTTGAACTATCAGTGGCTCTCACACTACCACAGGTATGGTTATGATAGGTAAGGCCACCAGACCCGATCTCACTGGGGCACATGCTCCAGTAAAAAAACTGAAACTAAATGCTTGTGGAAAAATGTCATAGCGCCCCAGGGGGGGTTGGCCCCTAGTCAGCCTAATCAACTGTAAGTCGCTTTAAATAAAAGTTTCAGCTAAATGACTCTGAAAGTAATGTAAGGCGCAACTAGCCCATCGTAGTTGCTGATGAATTCCCCATGAGGATGTGAGCACTAGGGTTTCGTGCCCCAGTAGTGCCTCAAATCTAGCAACACCCCCTCTGCTTCAGGGCCCTATAGCAGAGGTTTTTTTTTTTTTTTAAAATTGCATGTTAGTGGCCTCAATATCATCCAATACAACTAAATGAAATGTGTGAACGATGTTGATATTTCTTATGTTTTATACCGCCAGAACAACCTGGGGTCAAATTCAGCCCAGAGAACACCAATGTGTACAAAATGTGCACAGGACATTGAAAACGTATCATCATGTTCATTTTACGTTCAGCCAGTTGTCCCCATTAAATTAGGAAAAGTCATGAAATATGAGGCAAAAAAACAAAGTCAATAATCCATTGAAACATTGAACGGGGGCACATGGACCCCAAAGATAATAGGAGGGTTACACTCCTGCTTAAGCCTGACCTCCATTTTACCGAGGGGCTCCCAACCTTAAGCCTCTCTCCCGATACCTCGTTCTCAGCCCTTGGCTCCAGGACCGCGGGCAACTGGTCACCCAGACAGGACTGGGACAACTGCTTACACCAACGGTTGTAGAAGTGTCATTTGTGGGATCAGACCTATCTTTCAGCCGACACAGCGTTGACAGACATACTTACAGGCATGCGCGCATTTTGATACTGACAAAACGTAGGCATAGATACAATGATGTAGACACAACCTGGATGCAGTAACCTGGAAGAGGTCGGTCTACTTCAGTTGTAGTTCCAGACACACAAGGTGGCAGTCTATTCCTTAATAAAATGGTTGCCATCACCACTAAATATTGGTGTCAAGGTTTAAGCTAATTCTAGCAATAAGAAAGGTAGGAGGGCCAAGGTTGCTTGTCCTGGAGCAGGCCTTAGATAAGCTGGGAAAAGCCATAGATAAGAAAAAGAATAAAAAGGAAGAGGGTGAATGTTGGCGTGCCGAGGTGGTCTCTTTCTCCGCTGTGCGGACCAGCCCGGCTGGTGTCGCGTATCGTGTTCGGATAATACACAATAAACCGTTTTGCATCAGGCTCGGTGGATTTTGATTTTGTTCAGCTTCTGAAGCAACGAAGGCTTGAGGATATTAAAAAAAAAGTGTGACGAGGGGCCCCCAGCCGTTGGGCCCAGGATGAAGCCACTTCTACCACTCGATTGTGGGGGTAGGAAAAACAAAAATGCTTACAGCACCTGGTATTCCAAGGCGGTCACCCATCCAAGTACTAACCAGGCCCGGTGTGCTTGGCTTCGAGATCAGGCGAGATCGGGCGTTCGTGTGGTGTGGTGTGGCCGAAAGCTGCCCTCTCAATGGGTCGCCTCATGGTTGTCATCAGCTTTCTACTGCTGTTGTGACGCCGGAGCCTTTTTTTCTTTTCTTTTCTTGGCACTGGCCAAGGCCACAGCGTCAGGCGCGGCTCTAGGTGTGCATCTAGGCCGGAGGCCCAGGGTTTGAAGATGGTGGAGAAAGACCCACCACCGGCACCCAGTTTCACCTGGACTTTGACTCACATTTCACGCTGGAGCTCCGTCTGAGCCGCCCGCTCTTGGTGGGGGCTCAACCCTCGTATTGTCCTCAAATTTGCTAACATCTTTTATCCTTGGGGTCACTTTGACCCAAGCTATTTCAACTTCCAGGCAATGATTATAATTAAAATTGCTACCCATTTTTATGTGTCAGGTACTTTACGTTTCTTAGTTTACCAGCTAAATAGCCCTTTATACTAAATATTACCACCACCACCCCCCAACCCCGGCAAACACCCAAAATACCTAGTATTGGGAAAAATATGCAGATCACCATAAAATCTCTCAGTTTGACCTTAAGTTGGAAAGAAAGACCTTTTTTCTTGTTTTAATGCCAATCTCCTCACTGGAACCACAGTCTACTTTGTGTACTTCACTGCCAGACACACAAGGTGGCAGTCTATTCCTTAATAACATGGTTGCCAGTACCACTAAATATTGGCGTCAAAGTTTAAGCTCATGCTAAAAATAAGAAAGTTAGGAGGGCCTAAGTTGCTTCTCCTGGGGCAGGCCTTAGATAAGCTGGGGAAGGCCTTAGATAAGATAAGAAAAAGAATAAAAAGGAAGAGGGTTCTCAGCGTGACTGTTGGAGTGCAAAAGTGGTCTCTTTTACCTCTGTGCGGACCAGCCCGGCTGGTGTCGCGTATCGTGTTCAGATAATACACAATAAACCTTTTTGCATCAGGCTCGGTGGATTTTGGTTTTGTTCAGCTACTGAAGCAACGAAGGCTTGAGGATATTAAAAAAAAAAAGTGTGACGAGGGGCCCCCAGCCATCGGGCCCAGGTTTGAGCCATTTCTAACACTCGATTGTGGGGGGGAAAAATAAAAATGCTTACAGCACCTGGTATTCCCAGGCGGTCACCCATCCAAGTACTAACCAGGCCCAATGCTGCTTGGCTTCCGAGATCAGACGAGATCGGGCGCGTTCAGTGTGGTGTGGCCGTAAGCAAAAGCTGCCCTCTCAATGGGTCGGCTTATGGTTGTAATCCGCTTTCTTCTGCGATTGTGACGCCGGAGCATTTTTTTTTTTTTTTTTTTTTCGTCCAACAATGCGGAGCCCAGGCTCACGTTTGGAGTTTGGGTTTTCGGCTGGAGCTTGGCATGGGCCGCCCGCTCTTGGTGGGGGCTTAACCCTCATATTGTCCTCAAATTTGCTAACATCTTTTATCCTTGGGGTCAATTTGACCCAAGCTATTTCAACCTCCAGGCAATGATTATAATTAAAATTGCTACCCATTTTTATTTGACAGGTACTTTACCTTTCTTAGTTTACCAGCTAAATAGCCCTTTAAATTAAACATTACCACCACCACCCCCAACCTCGGCAAACACCCAAAATACCTACTATTGGAAAAATATGCAAATCACCATAAAATCTCTGTTTGACCTTAACTTGGAAGGACCTTTTGTTCCTGTTTTAATGGCTTTATATTATTTCTAAGTTTTTTTTTTTTTTTTTTTTTGTCATTTATATCATTTGGAGAGAAAAACAATATCTTTTATCAAAGAGAGAAACATGCATTATGTTCGGGCTCTCAAGTATATCATTTTCGATTGATGGTGTTACAGCGCTGCTTGACACACTCCTTGCGTAATGCCCCTTTTCCAAGCACTCACGGCAGACAAACTGCGGGCAAACTCGCATCACGTGAAGCGGGCTCATGCACAAACGGCAGATCTTCACCTGCCTATCATGCATGACCCGAAAATACAGTGGTCCATCTCCCGTATCAAAAACGCACGCCCGTATGGCAACGAAGCAATCTCTTTCGGGAATTTGACCCTGAGAAACTGTGTGCCATCCGCCACTGCAGTGCCTGGGTAAAAACGGCTGCGGAGAGGTAGAATCGAGTCACACTCCACCTTTCCAACTTGTCCAAAATAACAGAGTCCTCTATGTATTTCGGCAGGTCAAAAACGAGACCATAACCTCCGTAGCACACAGTCTGCGCACCTCACAAACGTCACCCTTCACTTGCACTCCGTCCAACAGAAGCTGGCAGTAATCCTCCTTCTCCAAAGTTA
>JAERUA010000026.1:259750-300910 GCA_022829145.1 Albula goreensis
AATGTAAGCCACTTTGCCAGGGTCAGGTGAGGGTTAGGGCTAGGGCAGGGGTCGGCAACCTTCAACATCAAAAGAGCCATTTTAGCAACTCCTACCAACCAACATGAGAAAAAGAGCCGCACGGGGGGTGCTGGGGGATGGGGCAATATCCTTAATACATGCATTTGTGTGTACAAAAGCATAGGCTATACCGCAGGAGCGGGGAGCGGGATTCGCTTAGTAAAGTAAATAAGCGCTCAGAAAGAATCAGCGGAGCCTGGCTCTTAAAATAAAGATAGCGTGGCATGTGGAGTTTTATATAGTTTTACTACAATGATATTGGTAAAATAAGATGGTTATAGAAGAAGGCTATATAGAAGAACTTTGTTTACGAACAGTTTGAAGAGAATAAAAACACAACACTTGTACATGCAGGCCTACGTTAAAATAAAGCACAATTTTGCAGGGCTATTTCAGTCCTCTCCTTGTGGAAAATTTATCAAATAAAAATATCCTACTTTGAAAATAAAACATATAGCAGTGGCCAGATAATTTTCAAATAAAAAGAATAAACATGAAAACAGCTTGTACGTAATTATGACTTAAGTCCATTTCAGTGTACACCGTCTTCCCCTTCTGTTTTTCATCACGCCGCGGGCAGCGAACAATCGTTCATCCTGCATGGGCATAAAGTAAAATTAGCTCAGTGTCGAAAACAGATAAAATATAGCTGTAGAAAAATGATAACATAAATTACACTTTTCTCACCTTTTTAGTGTGATTTATGTTTCTGAACGTTACTGCAGAGCTTCTTGTCTTGGGGCTGTAAAATGTGACTTCGATCTTCATGCAAGACTGCAGGCTGTCATCAGTGAGGCGAGAGCGGTGTTTGGGCTTAATGCAGTTCATGTTAGAGAAAACCTGCTCACATAAGTATATAGATCCAAAGATCGACAGGGCTCCAAAAGCATACTTTTTCATGTTCACATACGTGTCAGGAATGGCATTCCATGTGTCAAATAATAGTTTGTTGGCTTTGTGGAGGCTCTCAATCTCACTCCATTTGTGCTCCTGAGCGAGAATAGCCCGCTGTCGGGCTACATCCTCCAGATCAGCGATTTTTCTTTTTTGAATTTGGCCATCCATAAGACTTTATCAGCTATGTCGGCAAGTTCAGGTTCAAGATCGGCATTATTTACTGCTGTGAACGATGACATGTTCAGTTGTGATGGGTCGATGTATAGCGGCGTCACGGGGAAGGTTAGTGTGTTTCCTTTCTGAATTCACCGAATCTTTCCCCAAATGCGGTTTGCATTGTGGTGATTGCTCGCTGCAAATATACACAATTAAACACTCAATTTTCCTCCAAGACTTTTCTTTTTTTGGGTTGATCCATGGTTAGCTTACTGGGGGTCTGGAATTGAAGATAAGACACCTGCAGGAAGAACGCGTGGGAGGATGAGAGGTTTTGGCGGTGGATGCAGGGTGTGACGCATTATTGGGACAAACTAATATTTGCAAAATAATGCGTCACACCCTGCATCCACCGCCAAAACCTCTCATCCTCCCACGCGCTCTTCCTGCAGGTGTCTTATCTTCAATAAGGTTAGGTTAGGGCTAGGGTTAGGGTTGAAAAAAATGGAAAATCCTAGAGACTTGAAACCTAGTCCTAAGTGGGGGTTTTTGGGGCGCTGAGAATGGCAAAAGTGGTCCTGAGTCTCAAAAACTTCCATTCCCGATGTAGGCCACTTGGCCAAGTCCAGGGTTAGGGTTCGGGTGAGGGTTAGGCAAGGGTTAGGGTTAAAAAAATGGAAGGTCCTACAGACTTGAAACCTTGTCCTAGGTGGGGGTTTTTGGGGGCGCTGAGAATGGCAAAAGTGGTCCCGAGTCTCTCCGACCTTCCGTTCCCAATGTAGGCCACTTTGCCAGGGTCAGGGTTAGGGTTAGGGCTAGGGTTTGGGTTAAAAAAATGGAAGGTCCTAGAGACTTGAAACCTAGTTCTAGGTGGGGGTTTTTGGGGGCGCTGAGAATTGCAAAAGTGGTGCCGAGTCTCTACAAACTTCCATTCCCGATGTAGACCACTTTGCCAGGGTTAGGGTTAGGGCTAGGGTTTGGGTTAAAAAATGGAAGATCCTAGAGACTTGAAACCTAGTCCTACGTGGGGGTTTTTGGGGGCGCTGAGAATGGCAAAAGTGGTCCCGAGTGTCTACGACCATCTGTTACCGATGTAGGCCACTTTGCCAGTGTCAGGATTAGGGTTAGGTTTAGAGTTAGTGCAAGGGTTGGGGTTAAAAAAATGGAAGGTCCTAGAGACTTGAAACCTAGTCCCAGGTGGAGGAATTTGGGGGCGCTGAGAATGGCAAAAGTTGTCCCGAATCTCTACGACCTTCCATTCCCGATGTAGGCCACTTTGCCAGGGTCAGGGTTAGGGTTAAGGTAAGAGTTGGGGCTAGGGTTAGGGTTAAAAAAATGGAAGGTCCTACAGACTTGAAACACAGTCCTAGGTGGGGGTTTTTGGGGGCACTGAGAATAGAAAAAGTGGTCCCGAGTCTCTATGACCTTTCGTTCCCAATGTAGGCCACTTTGCCAGGGTTAGGGTTAGGGTTAAGGGTAGGGTTGAAAAAAATGAAAATCCTAGAGACTTGAAACCTAGTCCTAAGTGGGGGTTTTTGGGGCACTGAGAATGGCAAAAGTGGTCCCGAGTCTCAAAAAACTTCCATTCCTGATGTAGGCCACTTGGCCAAGTCCAGGGTTAGGGTTCGGGTGAGGGTTAGGGCAAGGGTTAGGGTTAAAAAAATGGAAGGTCCTACAGACTTGAAACCTTGTCCTAGGTGGGGGTTTTTGGGGGCGCTGAGAATGGCAAAAGTGGTCCCGAGTCTCTCCGACCTTCCGTTCCCAATGTAGGCCACTTTGCCAGGGTCAGGGTTAGGGTTAGGGCTAGGGTTTGGGTTAAAAAATGGAAGATCCTAGAGACTTGAAACCTAGTCCTACGTGGGGGTTTTTGGGGGCGCTGAGAATGGCAAAAGTGGTCCCGAGTGTCTACGACCATCTGTTACCGATGTAGGCCACTTTGCCAGGGTCAGGGTTAGGGTTAGGGCTAGGGTTTGGGTTAAAAAAATGGAAGGTCCTAGAGACTTGAAACCTAGTTCTAGGTGGGGGTTTTTGGGGGCGCTGAGAATGGGGGTTTTTGGGGGCGCTGAGAATTGCAAAAGTGGTGCCGAGTCTCTACAAACTTCCATTCCTGATGTAGACCACTTTGCCAGGGTTAGGGTTAGGGCTAGGGTTTGGGTTAAAAAAATGGAAGATCCTAGAGACTTGAAACCTAGTCCTACGTGGGGGTTTTTGGGGGCGCTGAGAATGGCAAAAGTGGTCCCGAGTGTCTACGACCATCTGTTACCGATGTAGGCCACTTTGCCAGTGTCAGGATTAGGGTTAGGTTTAGAGTTAGTGCTAGGGTTGGGGTTAAAAAAATGGAAGGTCCTAGAGACTTGAAACCTAGTCCCAGGTGGAGGAATTTGGGGGCGCTGAGAATGGCAAAAGTTGTCCCGAATCTCTACGACCTTCCATTCCCGATGTAGGCCACTTTGCCAGGGTCAGGGTTAGGGTTAAGGTAAGGGTTGGGGCTAGGGTTAGGGTTAAAAAAATGGAAGGTCCTACAGACTTGAAACACAGTCCTAGGTGGGGGTTTTTGGGGGCACTGAGAATAGAAAAAGTGGTCCCGAGTCTCTATGACCTTTCGTTCCCAATGTAGGCCACTTTGCCAGGGTTAGGGTTAGGGTTAAGGGTAGGGTTAAAAAAATGGAAGGTCCTAGAGATTTGAAACCTAGTCCTAGGTGGGGTTTTTGGGGGCGCTGAGAATGGCAAAAGGGGTCCCAAATCTCTACGACTTTCCGTTCCCAATGTAGGCAATTTGCCAGGGTTAGGGTTAGGGCTAGGGTCAAGGTTAAAAAAATGGAAGGTCCTAAAGACTTGAAACCTATTCTTAGGTGGGGGTTTTTGGGGCGCTCACAATGGCAAAAGTGGTCCCGAGTCTCTACTTCCTTCCGTTCCCGATGTAGGCCACTCTGCCTGGGTTGGGGTCAGGGTTAGGGTTAAAAAAATGGAAGGTCCAAGAGACTTGAAACCTAGTCCTAGGTGGGCGTTTTTGGGCGCGCTGAGAATGGCAAATGTGGTGCCGAGTCTCTACGTACTTCCGTTCCCGATGTAGGCCACTTTGCCAGGGTCAGGGTTTGGGTTAGGGTTAGGATTAAAAAAATGGGAGGTCCTACAGACTTGAAACCTCGTTCTAGGTGGGGGTTTTTTGTGGCGCTGAGAATGGCAAAAGTGGTCCCGAGTCTCTACGTCCTTCCGTTCCCGATATAGGCCACTTTGCCAAGGTCGGGGTTAGGGTTAGGGTTTGGGTTAGGGCAAGGGTTAGGGTTAAAAAAATGGAAGGTCCTAGACACTTAAAACCTAGTAGTAGTTGGGGTTTTTTGGGCGTGCTGAGAATGGCAAATATGGTCCCGAGTTTCTACGAACTTCCGTTCTTGATGTAGGCCACTTTCGCAGGGTCAGGGATAGGATTAGGGTTACGGTTAGGGCTAGGGTTAGGGTTAGAAAAATGGAAGGTCCTAGATATTTGAAACCTAGTCCTAGGTGAGGAATTTTGGGGGCACTGAGAATGGCAAGAGTGGTCCTGAGTCCCTATGACCTTTCGTTCCCGATGTAGGCCACTTTGTCAGGGTCAGGGTTAGGGTTAAAAAAATGGAAGGTCCTAGATATTTGAAACCTAGTCCTAGGTGAGGAATTTTGGGGGCGCTGAGAATTGCAAAAGTGGTCCTGAGTCTCTACGACCTTCCGTTCCTTATGTAGGCCACTTTTCCATGGTCCGGGTTAGGGTTTGGGTTAGGGTTGGAGCTAGGGTTCGTTTTAAAAAAAGGGAAGGTCCTACAGACTTGAAACCTTGTCCTAGGTGGGGGTTTTTAGGGGCACCGAGAATGAGAAAAGTGGTCCCGAGTCTCTACGACCTTCCGTACCCGATGTAGGCCACGTTGCCAGGGTCAGAGTTAGGGTTAGGGTTACGGGTAGGGTTAGGGTTTGGGTTAAAAAAATGGAAGGTCCTACAGACTTGAAACCTAGTCCTAGGTGGGGGTTTTTGGGGTCGCTGAGAATGGCAACAGTGGTCCCGAGTCTCTACTTCCTTCTGTTCCCGATGTAGGCCACTCTGCCTGGATTGGGGTTAGGGTTAGGGTTAAAAAAATGGAAGGTCCAAGAGACTTGAAACCTAGTCCTAGGTGGGGGTTTTTGGGCGCGCTGAGAATGGCAAATGTGGTGCCGAGTCTCTACGAACTTCCGTTCCCGATGTAGGCCACTTTGCCAGGGTCAGGGTTTGGGTTAGGGTTAGGATTAAAAAAATGGAAGGTCCTACAGACTTGAAACCTCGTTCTAGGTGGGGGTTTTTTGTGGCGCTGAGAATGGCAAAAGTGGTCCCGAGTCTCTACGTCCTTCCGTTCCCGATGTTGGCCACGTTGCCAAGGTCAGGGTTAGGGTTAGGGTTAGGGTTGGAGCTAGGGTTCGTTTTAAAAAAAGGGAAGGTCCTACAGACTTGAAACCTAGTACTAGGTGCAGGTTTTTTGGTGCGCTGACATTGGGAAAAGTGGTCCCGAGTCTCTACGACCTTGTGTTCCTGATATAGGTAACTTTGCCATGGTCAGGGTATGGGTTAGGGTTAGGGGTAGAGGTAGGGTTAAAACAATGGAAAGTCCTACAGACTTGAAACTTCGTCCTAGGTGGGGGTTTTTAGGGGCGCTGAGAATGGCAAAAGTGGTTCCGAGTCTCTACGACCTTCTGTTCCCGATGTAGGCCACTTTGCCCGGGTAAGGTTTAGGTTTAGGGCTAGAGTTAGGGTTAGGGATAAAAAAATGGAAGGTCCTAGAGACTTGAAACCTTGTCCATGGTGCGGGTTTTTGGGGGCGCTGAGAATGTTAAAAGTGGTCCCGAATCTGAAAATGAACAGAATTTTTAAAAGGTGTTTTATCGTCGTTATGCCTAAAGTGCCCGTAATTTTTTTATTTGTAACTGTGGATTTTAGTGAGGTGAATAGGGGTTTGGTGGTTTGGGTTTTAAACAATGAGTTTGTAAAGGATGTTGTATACAAAAGGGATGTGGAAAATATTGTTCTGGACAGTGTGATGGATGATATTTATTCAGAGGATAAAACGGTGTGGTGGGATAACCTTAAAAATGTGATTAGGTCATATTCTAAATGATATGGCATTAAGATGAAGCGGAGGAAAAGGAGGGAAGAGAGTACAATTCAGGTGTATTTGGAGCTGGAGTTAAGAAGGGGTTGGGGGATGTTCAGAAAATTATGGAATTGGAAGATAAGCTAAAAGTAGTGGAGGATGGGAAATGTAGGGCGTGCTATGTTGCAATATGTGTGTGTGAAATATGCGATTGATTGTGAAAAATGCAACCGATTCTTCTTCGCTTTGGAAAAGGCTAGGCGAAAGGCAGACATGATAAGTGGCATTGTGATAGGGGAAGGCAGGGAAGTCAAGGGAAAGGAGTGTATATTGAGTGAGGTCAGGGGTTTTTATCTTGATTTATTTAAAGGGGAGGAGGTTTGTAGGGAGGCTGAAACCTACTTGTTAAATCACATCGGAAGCAGGCTTTCCGCAAGGGACAGAGAAACGTGCGAGAGTGATGTTCGTGAAAGTGAAATCGGGAGGCTATTCGACAATTGAGTACTGGGGAAAGTCCGGGGCTAGATGGTTTGTCATGCGAATGGATTTTATAAGGTTTTTAGGAATGTTCTTATCCCTATTTTATATGAGGTTTTTAAAGATATTTTTAATAAAGGAGAGTTGACATGGAGTATGACGGAGGGGTTAATTAAAATAATATACAAAAAAAGGGAGATAAACAGCATTTGAGAAATTTTCGACCACTCAGCTGTTTGAATACAGATTATAAGATTTTGGCAAAGGTTTTAGCAAACAGGATGGAATGAATCCTGCCGTCAATTATCACATTGTGTCAGGCATATGCGGTTTAAGGTAGGGACCTCTCAGACACAGTGAGCAACATCAGGGACACAATGTGGTACATCAAAGACAAAAAAGAAAATGGTTATGTAATTAGCGTTCATTTTGAGAAGGCCTTTGATAGGGTGGAGCATGCCTATCTTTTTACATTTTTGGAAGTGTTCGGTTTTGGTCCAAACATGCGGCGATGGTTAAGATGTCTCGACTGTAAAGCTGTCAGCTGTATTAAGTGTAATGGTTTTTTAACTGATTTTTTTTCCTATTGGAAGGTCTATTAGACAGGGTTGCCCACTGTCTGCTATGTTGTTCACCTTGGTGGCAGAGCCTCTGGGTTTAGCCATCAGTGCGGACAGGGGGGTGAGGGGGTTTCATGTCGGGGATTCAAGGAAGGAAACAAAGATTTTACAATATGCTGACGACACCACTTTGATTTTACGAGATTTTGATAGTATTCAAGTAGCGATGAGGATTCTGAATCAGTATTGCAGAGGGACGGGTGCGAAGGTTAATCTGGAGAAGACTGTGTATTTGAGATTTGGAGGTGTTGATAGTTTAGAGGGGAGACTGCATTTTAAGGAAGAAACCAGTGATGTTAGGATTTTAGGAATACGGATGGGAGTGGATGAAATGGTCACACGGCAGCTGATTTGGGAAGAGGCTTTGAAAAATGTTGAGAACGGGTTACATTTCTGCTAAAAGGGAAGGTATTGATTTTAACTTCTTTGTTTTTAGCTAAGCTCTGATATCTGGTCGTGGTCATCAGCGTGCTGACATGGGTTTTTAAATCACTTAAAAAAGCCATTTCAAATTTTATCTGGGATGGCAAGCCTTCGAAGATAGCCTATAACACATTAATAGGAAGGGTGGGAGATGGGGGATTGGGGCTTTTAGATGAAAAGTGAAAAGAATGAAAATTGCACGTGTTTAGGTGGTGAAAAAGTATCGAGGTGCGGGTGTCCAGGAATGGAAGTCGGTGGTGAGGTTTTTTCTTGGGACATGTGGAGGGAGAGGAATGGGAGAAGCAGGATTGTGGATGAGAATGAAGGAATCCATGCTGACGGGGATACCTGAATTTTATAAAGAAGTTTTTAGAGCATGGGGGTTTTTTACATCACATTAAGGTGAAGCCTGAGGGGAAAAATCAGATTTTAAACCAACCGTTTTTTTAAAATCTGAATATTTTAGATGATGGGAGTCCGATTTTTTTCAAGGGGTGGTTTGATGGGGGGAAAGAGCTGATACAAGATGTACTGCATGTCGTAAGACCTGGGTTTCTGCCAGTGCAGGCGATAGTTGGTATCATGGAAGAGCAGGAGGAAGTCAAGGGCCGATTTACAATCAGCAACCAATGTAAGAGGCTCAAGAGGGCAGTTCCAGCTGATTGGCTTAAGCAAGCAGCCATGGGACCGGTGGGTGGGCTGGAGACAAAGCCTAGGGTGTTGCTGAAGCCCAACAATGAGCCTTTTATTGACGCAAATTTGAGATTCCTTTATTCGGTTTTTAGAGAAGGACTTTTTATGGAACCTAGGTCTTATGACAATTGGGGAAGGCTTTTTCCAGGGTTCTTCATGAGGGATATATGGAAATCATCCACATTTTGTTTTAAGAATCTTGTTTTAGAGGCATTTGATTTTGTATTGTGCCATAATTGTATTTTTAACGAAATGAGGTTATGCTGTATGGGAATGGGTGATGATGCAAAATGCAGGATATGCGGGGAGGGTGAAGAGGGTTTTAAACATATGTTTTTTAACTGCGTGAAACTGAAGTGTTTTATGACTAAACTGAAAAATATTGTGGAATGTTTTTTATTGGATAAGAGTATGCTTGAAGCTCATTGGGACACTGTGTTTTTATTTGGTTATAATGGCCACTCAAAAAATAATCATGCTTTGAATCTGTTCTTATTGGTGGCCCGGCACACTGTTTACTTAAGGAGGGCACTGGTGCGGCACAAAAAATACTACGTGGATATATGTAAATTATATGAAAGACGACTACGGAAAACTGTTCAGCTTTAATTTGATTATTTTCAATTACACGGTGATCCTATTCTGTTTGACAGTCTTGTTCTTCAGAATAATGATTTTATTGAGCTAACAGTTGATGGTGTTTTGATATGTCTGCCTGCCTGTTGATTTTATTGGTGTTTTTTCACATAATTGTCTCTTTTATTGTTCTTGATTTTAACTGCTGAAACATACATGTGCAATGTTTGTATGAACATGATTCTGGAAGAGAGTTTTATGGGATGTAAATAAATTATATTTAATAAAAAAAAAAAAAAAACGTGCCCGATCTCATCTGATCTCAGAAGCCAAGCAGCGTCGGGCCTGGTTAGTACTTGGATGGGTGACCGCCTGGGAATACCAGGTGCTGTAAGCATTTTTGTTTTTTTCCTATCCCCACAATCGAGTGGTAGAAATGGCTCCAACCTGGGCCCAATGGCTGGGAGCCCCTCGTCCCACTTTTTTTTTAATATCCTCAAGCCTTCGTTGCTTCAGGACCTGAACAAAATCAAAATCCACCGAGCCTGATGCAAAAAGGTCTATTGTGTCCGAACACGATACGCGACAGCAGCCGGGCCGGTCCACACAGAGGAAAAAGAGACCCCTTTGGCACTCCAACTTTCACTCTGAGGACTTCGCTAACCCTCTTCCTTTTTATTCTTTTTCTTATCTAAGGCCTTTCCACAGCTTATCAAAGGCCTGCCCCAGGAGACGCAACTTAGGCCCTCCTAACTGTCTTATTTTTAGCATGAGCTTAAACTTTGACGCCAATATTAAGTGGTAATGGCAACAATTTTATTAAGGAATAGACTGCCACTTTGTGTGTCTGGCAGTGAACTACACCCAAAGTAGACCGTGGTTCCAGTGAGGAGATTGGCATTAAAAACAAGAAAAAAAGGTCTTTCTTTCCAATTTAAGGTCAAACTGAGAGATTTTATGGTGATTTGCATATTTTTCCAGCAGTAGGTATTTTGGGTGTTTGCTGGGGTTGGGGGGTGGTGGTGGTAATATTTAATTTAAAGGGCTATTTAGGTAGTGAGCTAAGAAACGTAAAGTACCTCACACGTACAAATGGGTAGCAATTTTAATTATAATCATTGACTGGAGGTTGAAATAGCTTGGGTCAAATTGACCCCAAGAATAAAAGATGTGAGCAAATTTGAGGACAATATGAAGGTTAAGCCCCCACAGAGAGCGGGCGGCTCAGACGGAGGTCCAGCGTGAAATGTGAGCCAAAGTCCAGGTGAAACTGGGCGCCGGTGGTGGGTCTTTCTCCACCATCTTCAAACCCTGGGCCTTCCGGCCTAGATCCACACCTAGAGCCGGGACTGACGCTGTGGCCATTGCCAGTGCCAAGCTCCAGCCCAAAACCCAAACTCCAAACGTGAGCCTCGGCTCTGCATTGTTGGACAAAACAAACAAAAAAACAGCCTCCGGCATCACAAAAGCAGTAGAAAGCGGATGACAACCATGAGGCAACCGATTGAGAGGGCTGCTTTCGCTCACGGCCACACCACGCTGAACGCGTCGATTGTGACGTCAGAGTTGTAGGATTGTGGCTGCAGAAGCGGGAGAGAGGCTCCCACAGTGATTGTTCCGTTTTTTTTTCTTTGTTTATTGTACTAGTGTGTTGATTTTGTAGTGCTTATTTTTCTTTTTGTGTTTGTTATTTCTCCCCTGAGCAGTTTATCTGCCGAGGGGAAGAATTTTCATGTTTTTTGTTATTAACGGCAATGGATAACAACGTGAATGACTCAGGACTGGCAACTCGACAAAGAATTATGGATACGGACTTGACACAAATGGCGATATCTGGAATTTCGGATCAATTGTTTGACCATCGACAACGAGTTTTGGATCAAGGTAAAATTTCTGCTAATATGGATATTAATGTGGTTTTTAAATGAGGAATGGATACAATGGAACAAGTTTTGAATGGCGGACGAAGTGAGGACGCTGAGAAGGATTGCGGAGCTGGACTGTGAACGTGTGTTGGAGGGGAATTGGCGGCTGGAGTGGAACGCTCTGGCCAGCTTCCGACTGAACGAAGGGAAGAAGCTGAGGATTTGATTGATGTTGGTTCAAGCGTTTTGGATGACAAGATAAGAAATGATAAGGGGATGGAGGAATTGGGAAGACAACGGCTAAAGGAGAAATTACGGCAGGAAACAAGATACCAGAAAACGTATTCCAAAGACACTACGCTTGTTTTGGAATTGGATGATTTGCAGGGAATAACTGCAATGGACGTTATACAGATTGTTGATGCCAAACTGGGAAGAGGGAAACTGATTGGGGTAAGAAGCCAACCCAATAATGAGTTTGAAATAACTTTAGAAAAGGAGGATTTACTGCCAGCCTCTGTTGGATGTAGTGCAGGTGAAGGGACACGTTTGTGAGGTGCGCAGATTGTGTGCTACGGAGGTTATGGTCTCTTTTTTGAATCTGCCGACTTACATAGAGGACTCGGTGATTCTGGATAAGTTGGAAAGGTGGGGTGTGACTCCGATTTTACCTCTCCGCAGGTGTTTTTACCCGGGCACTGCAGTGGCGGATGGCACACGCTTTCTTAGGGTTAAATTCCTGAAAGAGGTTGCCTCGTTGCCTTACAGTGTGCGTTTCGACACGGGAGATGGACCACAGTATTTTCGGGTCATACACGATAGGCAGGTGAAGATCTCCCATTTGTGCATGAGCCCGGATCATGTGATGCGGGCCTGCACGCAGTTTGTTGCCGTGAGTGCTTGGAACAGGGGCATTACGCAAAAGAATGTCAAGCAGCGCGCTGCCCGGACTGTCACAGGGCTTTCATGCGCTGCTCGTGCGGGCCCGAGGAGGAGGTGAGTCTGCGTGAGCAGGAGGAGAAGGAGGTGGGCGAAGTGGATTTGTCTGCCCCACTGGATGCGGAGCAGATGGATACTGGCGGAACGGCAGAGTGAAGCTCGAGGGTTGGCTTTTTCCGAGGGAGGAGGAGACTGCTCAAACAGGGAGAATGGAGGATTGGAACATCTCGTTGTTAAGGTGGGCACAGAGAGAATGGAGAGAGGTGTTGTGGTAGCGGTGGAGGGCGGGGGAGAGCAAGAGCTGACGAGTTTGAATCAGAAAATGGATAACTCTGCATCCGAGGACGAGGGGAAATTGCAGAGTTTTGATGAACAGGGAAAAGACATGACAACTGATGATATTTTTTTGGATTCTGGTATTTTGGCGTGTGTTCGACAAAGGAGGAAGAGCAAAGCTACAATAAATATTGACAAGGTTTTGAAGCTACAAAGAGAGAGGAGAGAGGAACGGTGACTTAGAACTGCAATCGTTCATACTAATAAATATGATGCTTTGTCGGACATGCCAGAATGATAGGACATATAGGAACTTTTTTTCTGTTCTTCATGAGCTGTTTAACTATTGCCTCCATAAATGCGAGAGGCTTGAGGTGTGTAGAAAAATTTCAGAGACTTTTGCTTCAAACGATTAACTGTGATGTCTGTCTGCAAGAGACGTATTGGAAGGATGAAATGGTTGAACTGTATAGGCGGGTTTGGGATGGGGATTTTTATTTCAATAATGAGGTGGATGGGAGGAGGGGGGTGGCCACGTTGATACGGAGGGGTGTGTGTGAAAAAACTGATTGTATTTTTATTGACAACTGTGGTAGGACGCTGGTGATTATATTATTGTATAATACTGAGGAGATACTCTTGTGTCATGTACACGCACCTAATGTCGAAGATGACAGAGTATGTTTTTATAAAAACATTAATGTTTTAATGGCGGGGTGGAACAACGTTTTTTTAGTCTGTGATTTTAATACTGTTTTAGGGAGGAAGGACATTGACAATAAGATGGTTTTTAAACAGGACAGGGGGCGAACTGAACTTTTTAATTTAATTAAGAAAATATGACTTGGTGGATGTTTGGGGGGAAAGGAACAAAGACGTTAGGGATTTTTCGAGAAGACAGATTGTGAATGGTGTTTTAAAACAAAGTAGGATTGATTTTATCTTGTGTGAGTGGCAAAATGAACAGAATTTTAAAAAGGTGTTTTATCGTCGTTACGCTGAGAGTGACCATGATTTTTTTTTTGTAACTGTGGATTTTAGTGAGGTGGAAAGAGGTTTGTGGGTTTGGGTTTTAAACAATGAGTTTTTAAAGGATGTTATGTACAAAAGGGATGTGGAAAATATTACTCTGATCAGTGTGATGGATGATATGTATTTAGAGGATAAAAGGGTGTGCCTTTTATCTGGGATAACCTTAAAAACATGATTAGGTCATATTCTAAATGATATGGCATAAAGATGAAGAGGAGGGAAAGGATGGAAGAGAGTGAGGGTGGATTTGGAGCTGGAGTTACAAAGGGCGGTGGAGGGGTTGGGGGATGTACAGAAAATTGTGGAGTTAGAAGATAGGCTAAGAGCACTGGAGAATGGGAAATGTAAGGGTGCTATGGTGCGAAGTAGAGTGCTGTATGCGATCGATGGTGAAAAATGCAACCGATTCTTCTTCGCTTTGGAAAAGGCTAGGCGAAAGGCCGATGTGGTAAGTAGTGTAACCGTGTAGTTTATGTGTTTATTATTTTTAATTGTAAATGTTATGTTGTCACCATTATCATTATTTTTGTATTATATTAAGTGATTATAATTATTGTTGTTTTGTGTTTAAATTGAGAGAAATTATTAACCTTATTTATTATTTAATTTAGTCTAATATCTACTTTCAGTGGTTTTGTTGTTGTTCTTATAAATGTTTTAGAGAGAGAGATAAGGTATGGGATGTGTGATGTTGGTTCCACGTGCCCGTGTTTTTTTGGGGAGGGACCGGAAAAGGGAAACTGAGTCGAGAAAAGAGCGCGGTTGCCTCCATGTTGGGACACTTGTGAGTAAGAGACAGAATAAAGTTGTCCTGTCCTGCCGTAGTGGTGTGTGCTCATTGAAGAATTATTTCCTGATTGTAACCCGCAACATCCACGACCCAGGCACGCTACCCAAAACAAGGGTTACAAACTGGTGGCAGTGGTGGGATATTTTTTTGCTCTTCTTTTCTTTTCTTCGGTGAGTTACCCGGGGCAGTCAACTAGCTAACGCCTCGTGGAGTTATCGGACTACAAGCCACCACCGCAGCACTCTGCAAGTTTTTTCACATTCTACCCGAGATGAGACGTTTTTTTGCGGGCAGTGCTACAGTGCTAAAGCGGACAGAGAGTTTTTTTTCCACTTGCTCGTTTTAAGTTGGACAGTACAGGAATCATGTCGCTGCAGTCGTTAGCGGATGGCGCTAGGGACATCGTTGAGGACAACGACTCTCACTCCGATGACGACGGTGCAACTGGCACGAACCAAAGAGACACGACGAGGACGGTCGTCCACTACAGAGTGGAGTTACCGCCATACTTTCACGGAGATGGTAAGGACAAAGAAAGTTTTTCTTAGTGGAAAACCAGACTGGAACTGGCAGTTAAAGCGTGTGTAGAGGGACAGCAGCTAGATATTGCCACGATACTTCCCACTCGTCTAAGCGGAGATGCACTGGCATATTGACTGTCTTTACCACCGGATGTGCAACAGGATTATGAAAAATGTGCAGCTAAGATGAATGAAGTTTTTGGAAGAAAACAATTCTTGCTGCATTTTCAGACATTTGTAAATGCCAGACAGCGCCTGCCTAAAGAACCCTTAGAAGTTTATGCTGCAGAAATTACTAGACTAGTATTAGAAGCTTTCCCAGAATATGGCAAACCAACTATTTCCATGGAAGGCTT
Source organism: Albula goreensis (assembly GCA_022829145.1). Classification (NCBI taxonomy): domain Eukaryota; kingdom Metazoa; phylum Chordata; class Actinopteri; order Albuliformes; family Albulidae; genus Albula; species Albula goreensis. The sequence continues at coordinate 274,522 of JAERUA010000026.1, forward strand.
CAGAAGATTTGTTGCTGGTCTGGACCCCATTCTTCAGGCTAAATGTCATGAACACGGTGCAACTACTCTTGAGGATGCTTTGGCTGTTGCATGTAAAAGGGATCGTGCACAAGAGGCGTTGAAACTTCTCCCTCCACCTGTCATTGCACCTGCACTCACGCCTTCTGGTATTCCTGCTCCACAAGAGGAACTGTTGGCAGCAATGGTGTCAACCAGAAAGAATAAATCTCAGCCAGACCCATCAGCTGGACTTTTTGAGGCAGTCAAACAGCTCTCTAATGATCTTCATGCTCTCCAGCTGGAAGTTTCTCAGCTGGGACGTAATCCTGACCGTGCAGCGCAACACTACGTTCCACATGTTGCTGCTTCCACTCAAAAATATGACCAACAAGATGAACCGAAGTATCAGCGTGGCAGAGAGAGATACCGTAGCTCCCCATCTGCATCACGTGACCGTTGTGAATACTCTCCTGTGCGACACCATCATGGCTCCAGCGGGTCCCACAGTGATCATCAGCATCACAGGCTCAGCCGGTCCAGCAATGATCATCGCCCCAGATATCCTTCTACTCACCAGGACAGACGATACTCACCTACTCCTCCATCTTCTCCACCTCACCGATATGATCATCGTTCTACTTACCAGCAGGATTGCTTCAGGCGGGGCAGCCCAGACAGGCGCTACTCCCCTCATCGTTCAGGTCCACAAGACCAACATTATGGTGACTCTCACAGACACACTTCCAATGACTCCGACAGATCCAGGTATGATTCACACTCTCCCTTCTCAGTCAGACAGAGACACCAACAGCGAGGAGAGAGAGACTATCGAGTCAGCTTTACTGAAGAAGATGCTGAGGGCCAAGTGTCTGCTGCTACCACACGTGAGGCCCAACAACACAACTCTCCTCCTCCTTGTAAAGCCCCCACACGTTATGTGATTTCTATTATAGAGAACATTGCCACTAAAGTCTTCTTAGACTCAGGGTCAGACATTTCACTAATTAGTGAGGCCTTCAGAATGTCAGTCTTTGAGAACTAAACCCATGCAACGCTCTGATCTTTTACCAAGAGCAGTGACTGGTGACTATTTAGGTAACCTAGGCACACTTCCTATAACCATTAGGCTAGGTAATGAGATGTTCACCCATATGGTCCAAGTGGTCAGGAACATCACACAGCCAGTAATCCTAGGTTGGGACTTTCTGCTTTCACACCGTGTAGTATTGAACGTAGGGGAAGGTAATTTGAAAGTGGGTAACAATACCACTGTTCCCCTCCTGCGTGTCACCGATGTGGCTCATTTGAGCTGCCATGCTGTCACCCTATCACCAGTAGTTGTCCCTGCTCTGTCACAGATGACAGTTTTAGTTAAGGTTCAGCCCACTATTGGTGTGTTTTTATTTTATTAGTGTTTCCTCAGTTACAGCTAGGGCAGAACCGTCTTTTCCACAGTTGTTACCAAACATCGATCTCAGTCAGGCAGAACTTAATGACGAACAACGACATGAGCTCCAGTCTTTATTGTTGTCATACAGTGATGTTTTCAGTGCAATGATTATGGACACACAAACATAGTCAGACACAGTATCAGGACAGGAGATGCACCACCCATTAAACAGAGAGCATACAGAACCTCACCCAACATGAGAGCAGAGATAGACAGGCTAGTTCAGCAGCTCCTTTCACAGAACATAATTGAAGAAAGTTGTAGCCCCTGGTCTTCCCCCATGTGCTTGTCAGAAAGAAAGATGGTAGTTACAGATTCTGTGTTGATTATAGAAAAGTAAATGCAGTCACCATTAAAGACTCATATCCCCTACCACGACCTACAGATGCTCTTGACAGTCTCTCCAGTACTTGTTGGTTCAGCACTATGGACTTATGTAGTGGATATTGGCAAGTAGAGCTTGAAGCACCAGACAAGGAGAAAACAGTTTTCAACACTGGCAGTGGACTGTACCAGTTCAAGGTTATGCCTATGGGCCTAACCAATGCTCCACCAACATTTCAGAGACTAATGGAGCTGGTGCTCCATGGCCTGCACTGGAAAGAGTGTTTGATTTATCTGGATGATGTCTTTGTCTTCAGTCGCTCTTTTGCAGATCATCTACAGAGTCTCACAGGGGTTTTCAGCCGCTTCCGCTCAGCTGGTCTGAAGTTGAAAGCCAAGAAGTGCCAGTTTGCACAAAAACAAGTCACCTTCCTTGGACATGTAGTCTCCACCCAGGGACTGCAGCCAGATGCACGGAACCTGGAGAAGGTTCGGAGATGGCCTACACCTAGGACAGCTACGGAGGTGAGAGCATTCATTGGACTGTGCTCTTACTACCGTAGATTTATCAAGAACTTTTCTGTCATTGCAGCTCCGTTGCACTCTCTCACACACAAAGGAGCAATATTCAAATGGATTGTCGAGTGTGAGGATGCTTTTCAATCTTTGAAACATGCCCTCACTCACCCACCAATTGTGGCACATCCCATTTTCACACAACCTTTTCTCTTGTACACTGACGCTTCCCAGGATAGCATTGGCTCTGTGTTGTCTCAACATCAGGATGATAAAGAACGTGTCATCGCCTATGCAAGTCACACGCTCAGTCCCTCTGAAAGAAAATGGTCTACTTTTGACCGTGAGCTCTGGGCAGTTGTTTGGTCTGTGAGACATTTTAAACATTTTCTCTCTGGCAGTACGTTCACTGTGATCACAAGCCCCTCCTGAGTCTGAAGAAAACCCCAGTGGGCAATGACCCTACTGGGAGATGCAGTCGATAGATCTTTGAACTGGATGTGTATGACTACAACATCTCACACCAAGAAGGCAGACAGCATGCAAACGCAGATGCCATGTCCAGGCATCCAATCACTGAGGTTCACAACAAAGCTGTTCAGTGTGTTACCTCTTTTATCACCACCACAGACACTACGGCATTGCCTAGCAGAGACACAAATGACAATACTGACACAATTTTGCCAGATGGTAGCCACACTCTTTCTGTTGACCTAGATAAATTGCAGCAACAGCAGAATGATGATGTATGTCTCAGGGAGGTCATTGCATGGCTACATGATAACAAACACCGACCACCCATTGGTCATTTAAAACACTCCTCCCCCACACTCAGGAAACTTTAGCATGAAGTTCCCAAATTGGTCATGCGGCAGGGAGTTTTGTGTAGAAAGATTAAAGCAAGCCCTAACACACCTGTTAACTTCCAGGTTGTTTTAGCCACATCTCTCATCCCCACAGCATTGACATGTTTACATGGTAATCAGTTCAGTGGTCACCTGAGTGCAGAGCGCATATTTCAAAGGGCTAGACGTATCTGTTATTGGCCATACATGACCCGTGATATTAATAGGTTTTGTGCGGAGTGCTTGTCATGTCAGACACGGAGCAGCCCCACTCCTCATGAAAGAGCTCCTCTGCAGCCAATTCATGCAGAGAGACCATTTCAGAAAGTGGCCGCAGACATCACTGAACTTCCTGTTATGTCAGCTGGTAATCGATATGTTCTTGTGATTATGGACTGTTTTACCAGATATGTCAACCTCTTTCCATTGAAGGATCAACGTGCTACTACGGTGGCAAAGTGTATTTTTGAGGAGTACATGAGACATCATGGGGTGCCAGAGTCAATTCACACAGACCAAGGGCGACAGTTTGAGTCGGACCTCATTAGGCATCTCTGTGGTTTTCTTGGCATTAATAAGACCCGCCATATCACCATACCACGCCTAGTCAGATGGCATGGTTGAGAGACTGAATCGGACACTGAAAGATCAGCTAGCCAAGTACATTGTTGAAAGTAGTGGTGAATGGGACCAGTATTTGCCACAAGTTGAGCTCGCCTACAACTCAAGTGTTCATTCAAGCACTGGGTTTTCTCCTTTCTTCTTGGTTAATGGTAGAGAGCCCAACTTGCCACTTGATGTTATGCTGAACTGTTGTCCCACTGTAACTTCTTCTACCCCTGGTACACCAGCAGCTTATGCTACACACCTGGCCACACGCTCGTCATGTGCTTTCAGAGACGCAGCTCACAACTCTGCTGCAAACAAGCAGCGTCAGAAGGTTCAGTATGACAGAAAGGTTGTATTCCACCCTCATCAGCCAGGTGATTTAGTTCTCCTGGATGATCCGGCACAAAAGATGAACAAGCTGGCTCCCAGATGGAAGGGCCCCTATGTGGTCCTGCGACGCATGAACAGTGATGCTTACGCAGGTGTTACATATGAGATCAAGGATCCAAAGAGCACATGCTCACGACAATGGATTGTTCATCATAACAGACTGAAAACCTACAAAGGGACTTTTCCAGCTCCCTCTCCTGTCAGACAGGCATCTACTGCACCTGCTGAGGAGGGCACAGCATCAGCCCCTTGCCTCACGGCCTTATCAGGGGCCTTGCCTTTTCACCCTCCCACCCCTCCACATGTGCCGGATGGTGCCGGGAAAAAGCCCACAACTTGCTCAGCACAGTTTTCCACCCTCTCCTCCTCACTCATTTCCCCCCTCTTCTCCCGTCTCTCCCTCATCCCCCTCCTCCAGCTCCGCAGGCCCCACAGCACCTCAGTCACTCTTACACGAACTTGTGAGTCTCATGTCCCGCAGTGGCCGCCAGGTGAAGCGTCCACTTAAATACAGAGACTTTGTCACTTAATGGACTGTGATTACACTGACACCCCCTCACTTGTTTTGTTTCCTGCTATTGAGGGTGTGGTGATGCATTGTTGTGTTTAAATATCCCTGTTGTTGTTGTTTTGCATATGTCAGGAAATGTAGATAAGTATGTTACATGCAATATTTTCCTGCAGGTTGCTGATAAGCAGGATTTGTGCCTGTTTGGTTATGGTCTGATATGTTTACATGTGTCGCTCTTATAGACGGTTGTTGAAATGAGGACATTTCTTCTGGTAGCAAGGGAAGACTGTAACCATGTAGTTTATGTGTTTATTATTTTTAATTGTAGATGTTATGTTGTCACCATTATCATTATTTTTGTATTATATTAAGGGATTATATTTATTGTTGTTTTGTGTTTAAATTGAGAGAAATTATTAACTTTATTAATTATTTAATTTAGTCTAATATCTACTTTCAGTGGTTTTGTTGTTGTTCTTATAAATGTTTTAGAGAGAGATAAGGTATGGGATGTGTGATGTTGGTTCCACGTGCCCGTGTTTTTTGGGGAGGGACCGGAAAAGGGAAACTGAGTTGAGAAAAGAATGCAGTTGCCTCCATGTTGGGACACTTGTAAGAGACAGAATAAAGTCGTCCTGTCCTGCCGTAGTGGTGTGTACTCATTGAAGAATTATTTCCTGATTGTAACCCGCAACACCCACGACCCAGGCACGCTACCCAAAACCAGGGTTACAGTAGTGTTGTGACAGGGGACGGCAGGGAAGTCAAGGGTAAGGAGGGTATATTGAGAGAGGTGAGGGGTTTTTATCTTAATTTATTTAAGGAGGAAGAGGTTTGTAGGGAGGATGAATCTTAATTATTAAATCGCATCGGAAGCAGACTTTCCAAAGGGGACAGAGAAATGTGCGAGAGTGATGTTCATGAAAGTGAAATCGAGGAAGCTATTCTGCAATTGAATAATGGGAAAAGTCCGGGGCTAGATGGTTTATCATGTGAATTTTATACGTTTTTTATGAATGTTCTTATACCTTGTCAGGGCGCAGTATGAACTCAGGAGCAGACAGGGATGAGATAACCAGAGTTTATTAAAGAGGGCAAATCCAAAAACAGTCAAAAACAGGCACAGGGTCAAACCAGAAGAGCACGGTGTCAGGGCAAAAACAGAATCCAAAGACGAGGTCAAAAACAGGCAAAGTCCGAACCAGGTAAACACAGCAATCAGGCAGAGACACAATCCAAAAATCAGAAATCGGGTAAACAGGCAGGAATCAAAAACAGGCAGGTCAGAACAAGGAAAGGCTCGTAGCGAAACTGATCACGGGGAATACAGAGACGAACTCGCACAGAAAAACACAAGACAGGGTTTAAATGCACAGACTAACGAGCCAACGAGACACAGGTGCACAATAGGGCAGGTGAAACAAATGGGTAATCAACTGGGAAGGTAACAAGGTGGGCGGGGCAGACACAAGGGGGAATGAAAACAAAAGCACATGGACAGGGAAAACAAAAACAAAAACACAGCATCAGACAGTATTACTGACATACCTATTTTATGTGAGATTTTTAAGGATATTTTCAATAAAGGAGAGTTGACGTCGAGTATGACGGAGGGGTTAATAAAAATTATATACAAAAAAAAGGGTGATAAAAGGGATTTGAGAAACTTTCGACCCCTCAGCTGTTTGAATACAGATTATAAAATCCTGGCAAAAGTTTTAGCAAAAAGGATGAAGCGAATCCTGCCGTCAATCATCACATCGAGCCAGGCATATGCGGTACAAGGTAGGGACATCTCGGACACAGTGAGCAACATCAGGGACACAATGTGGTATATTAACGACAAAAAGGAAAAGGGTTATGTAATTAGTGTCGATTTTGAGAAGGCTTTTGATAGGGTGGAGCATGCCTATCTTTTTAAATTGTTGGAAGTGTTCGGTTTTGGTCCGAACATGCAGCGATGGTTAAGATGTCTCTACCGTAAAGCTGTCAGCTGTGTCAAGTGCAATGGTTTTTTAATGGATTTTTTTCCTATTAGAAGGTCTATTAGACAGGGTTGCCCACTGTCTGCTATGTTGTTCACCTTGGTGGCAGAGCCTCTGTGTTTAGCCATCAGTGCGGACAGGGGGGTGAGGGGGTTCCATGTCGGAGATTCAAGGAAGGAAATAAAGATTTTACAATATGCTGACGACACCACTTTGACTGTTTGGGATTCTGATAGTATTCAAGTAGCAATGGGGATTCTAAATAAGTATTGCAGAGGGACGGGTGCGAAGGTTAATCTGGAGAAGACGGTGTATTTGAGATTAGGAGGTGTTGATAGTTTAGAGGGGAGACTACATTTTAAGGAAGAAACTAGTGATGTTAGGATTTTGGGGATACGGATGGGAGTGGATGAAATGGTCACACGGCAGCTGATTTGGGAAGAGGCTTTGAAAAATGTTGAGAACAGGTTAAATTTCTGGAAACGACGGGATCTTCAGCTAAGAGGGAAGGTTTTGATTTTAAATTATTTGCTTTTAGCTAAGCTCTGGTATCTGGTGGCGGTAGTCAGTGTACCGACGTGGGTTTTTAAATCACTTAAAAAACCTGTTTTAAATTTTATTTGGGATGGAAAGCCTTTGAAGATAGCCTATAACACATTAATAGGAAGGGTGGAAGAAGGGGGACTGGGGCTTTTAGATAGTTTTATAAGAGTGAAAAGCGCACGTGTTAAGGTGGTGAAAAGTATCTTGGTGCGGGTGTACAGGAATGGAAGGAGGTGATGAGGTTTTTTCTTGGGACATGTGGAGGGGGAGGAAAGGGAGAAGCAGGATTGTGGATGAGAATGAAGGAATACACGCTGACAGGGATACCTGAATTTTACAAAGAAGTTTTTAGAGCATGGGGGGATTTTTTACATCACATTAAGGTGAAGCCTGAGGGGAAAAATCAGATTTTAAACCAACCGCTTTTTTTAAATCCGAATATTTTAGATGATGGGAGTCCGGTTTTTTTCAAGGGGTGGTTTGATGCGGTGATACAGCTGTTACAAGATGTGAAAAAGGCTCAAATCTGAGACTTCAGCTCTCCCAAGATCCCTCCTCAGACAGAAGCAGGCTGGGCTGTTCTAACAGCCTGTCATCATATCACATGAACTCTAAACCAATCAGAAGGGACGATTGAAGTTCTTCTCATTAGAACTACCGTAGCAGCAGAGTAGAGAAGACGGGCACCATTTGCAACTGTACGTAGTCGGGAACTTCGTCAAGCAGGGGTGTCAAACTCCAGTCCTGGAGGGCCGCAGTGTCTGCGGATTTTTGTTCTTTCCTTTCGATTGGCAGCCATTTTAGGCCTTGGAAACCAGGTGTGTGGACTCTTTAGCCAACCAGTGATTTTAATTAATCAATTAAGTGCTAAAACACCAAAAACCAGCTACCACTGCGGCCCTCCAGGACTGCAGTTTGACACCCCTGTCGTAAAGGCTATTGAGTTGACTGTGGGAATTTGTGGGTTCAAGTGTTGTTTGTGCGTGCATCTAACTGTAAGTATTGTTTAGCTGTGTGTGCATATAGAGCGATAGTTAGCATGTATAATCGTAAGTCATGTTATACTGTGTGTTTAAGATTTCCGTAGAATTGCAGCCGAGTAGAATGTTCCAGCTACAGCATTCCGTTTTTGTTTACATTTACTAGATTATCGGCGATCTTTCACATGTTCATAATATTGACTTGTAATTAACATGAGCGAATTTAAGCTTGTCAGGCGCTACTGCCGTGAACACAGGGAAGCAGGATGACTAGCCAGCGCGATGTAGCCATGCTTTAGATTCTAGGTTAGGCACTCATGCTGTAAGTTTGGAAATTACTTCAGTCAGAAAGTCGGTTGTTGTTCATACCGCTGTTAGGATGCCTAGTTATTTACTTGTATGTGTATCCTGCGCATTTATTATAATTTCATGTCCTAATAATGAGAAAAATTACATTAGTTCTGTCCTTGGTTATTGTGTAGCAATTGTGATGTTTCCTTTTGTATTTTTACTATTACAGAACACACAGACTGAGCTCCAGCGTGAAATGTGAGCCAAAGTCCAGGTGAAACTGGGTGGCGGTGGTGGGTCATTCTCCACCATCTTCAAACCCTCAGCCTCCAGCCTAGATCCACACCTAGAGCTGGGCCTGACGCTGTGGCCTTGGCCAGTGCCAAGCTCCAGCCGAAAACAAAAAACTCCAAATGTGAGCCTTGGCTCCGCATTGTTGGACAAAAAAAAAAAAAAAAAAGGCTCCGGCGTCACAACAGCAGTAGAAAGCGGATGACAACCATGAGGCGACCGATTGAGAGGGCAGCTTTCGCTTACGGCCACACCACGCTGAACGTGCCCGATCTCTTCTGACCTCGGAAGCTAAGAAGCGTCGGGCCTGGTTAGTACTTGGATGAGTGACCGCCTGGGAATACCAGGTGCTGTCAGCATTTTTGTTTTGCCTACCCCCACAATTGAGTGGTAGAAGTGGCTCCAACCTGGGCCCAACGGCTGGGGGCCCCTCGTCACACTTTTTTTTAATATCCTCAAGCCTTCGTTGCTTCAGTACCTGAGCAAAATCAGAATCCACCGAGCCTGATGCAAAAAGGTTTATTGTGTATTATCTGAACACGATACGCGACACCAGCCGGGCTGGTCCGCACAGAGGTAAAAGAGACCGCTTTGGCACTTCAACAGTCACTCTGCACTGAAAAAAGTACTCCATTGGATTTACTTGATTTTAATGCGTACATGGGTCCCACATAATCAGAATGTGGATGACTGACAAAATTTCCTTCTTTTTCTCAATGAATTATTCCTTGTTAAACCAAAATATTTCATGTTCAGGTATTTAAAATAATCAAGTTGAGTTAACTTAGTTTTTGAAGCTACTGCAACACCAATTAATTAAGTCGTATGAAAGTGATTTTATCATGTTCAGGATACCTGATTTTCAAATATAACAAACTTGATTTGTTAATGCTAATATTATTTAAATGTATTATGTAAATTAAAAACAATTTTATTATTTCCTTACATCCCAGGTTTGGTCTCTAAATGTAGCTTGATTTGTTAAAGCCAGCCAAATGCATTGTAGACATCAGTGTTGTGTTGTGTGCAAATACAAAAATCAAAACTGATTTCATTGAAAAAATGTACTGTATTCTTCCATGAAACTTTGCAAATCACACACATGCAGTAACTTTAGCTTAAAAATACAAAGCTGTGACCAGTATAATACCAGTAGATTCAAAATACAAACCCCAAATCACTTTGCTTTACACAGTACATTCAAAAACTGTGAACAGAAGATTTTTTTTTTTCTGTAAACCAGTAAACAAAATATGCCTCAATCTGAATTGGGCAAGTAAGAGCTAGTGTTCACACATACAAATCACACACATACAGTAACTTCAGCATAGAAATACATTGCTGTGACCAGCATAATACCAGTAGATTCAAAACACAAATAACGAAAAAGAAACCACAAATCACTTATTGCAGTACATTCAGAAACTGTGAACCGTAGGTACTGCACAAGTGCATCCTCAACAGCAAATACAAAATTTACAGAAACAGTAATTATTATTATTTTCTACTGTAAACCAGTAAACAAAATATGCTTCAATCTGAATTGGGCAAGTAAGAGTTAGTGTTCATAAAAAAAAATTTAACCGTGACAGTTAACCCTGTGAACACCGTTTTACATAGATGACAAATCAAAGTAGATTTGCAAACAAAAAGTAAAAAAACCCTGCATCGACTCGTCATGGAGAAATTACACAAAAAAAAGGGTGCAGTGATATCAGTGTGACCAGTTCACTGACAGAGCCTGTTTTTCAGAGCAAGTGCTTTGTTGGAAAGTTTACCTCCATCCAGTTCCATCCAAATCTTTTGGATAACCTCGAAAGTGTAGAGGAGGTCAGCAGGGTAGCTAAGGTTGAGCACATACGTCAGTCCGAACAGCATAGCAACAGCTAATACTACATTATCAAGATCTTGAAACACCTTGATGCTTTCAAGAACAATGCCAATGTCCACTACTTCATCACTTGAAGCATGTTCTTTGACAACATAGATCCCAACAGTGGTGTCTTCAATGGCCTCATTGATGGCGTTGTTATCCAGACTAATATACTGACAGTGATGATGAGTCATTTGTTGAGCAAGGACTTGATGCTTGGAGGGGTAGGACTGTAGAGCTCTCATGTTGTATTGAGGGCGTTGACAAATCAATTACTCTTAGAGTCCCTCTGTCCTCCACCTCTGAAACTGAAGTTAGGTTCATAAACTCATTCCCAAACAATGAGTCCATAAACTGAAGTCTGATATTTCCCTGAAGGTTACACTGTTTTTTGACTTCAGTCATAAGGTCTTCAAGAGATTCAGGGAGTCCATGTGCAAAACTCAGCCTCTAACATCTGCCATCAGTCAGTATGATCTTCACAATCACAGGCATGGCCATCTTCAAAGCCCTTTATTCTGCAGAAACACAAAGAGTATTAATCAGACATCAATATAATTTTAAATGTCACATCCAGTAAAAAATATAGTAGTATCATGGGAAAAAATTAGAGTCGTCAACTAATATTTATTTAATTGAATTTCAGACATTTTAGCGCTTCAAGGACTTGAGGACACCCTGCACAGAATTTTGATGCTAAGTTAGAACAAATTAAGACCCCATGAATTTAAATGTAAGACCTTTTAATCGCTAACATTTAACTGAAATAACAACCCCATAAATTCTAATTTAGAGCTTTTTAATGGCTTGCATATCACACAAATTATGACACACACAAGAAGTTAAAAATTCTCATAAACCCTCCCCTCAATTATTGCACACCACCTTTTATTTCAATATGTCTTTTCAAAGTCACCATGCGAGCTGATCCAATCTTGTAGGCAGCTAGTGGATGAGTATCAAGGAGTTCACTGGGTGCCATGAGTGTGAATGTTCTTGTGGGTGATGGACTGAGTTCAAAGGCTCTATAATGTTCTCTATACCAACCACAGAGCTCACTGACAATGTAGAACACACTGTCATGCAAAATGCAGATTTGGTCAATTTCACTAAATTGAGGCAATCCACCTGTTGCTCTGTGGGCCAGTATCATTCCCTTCCTACAGGTTATGCCCTTGGTTGTCACACACTGTGCAAGTTGAACCTCAGATTTGTCTGGGAACTTCTGTCTGATGACTTGTGCGATCTCCTCACTGAGCAAGTCTACTGGTAGAGTGGATACAGCTGAAACCTCTAGGTCTGACTTATTCAGACATGGAGAGCTCAAATGGTAGGCGATCATCATTTGATGCTTTGAGGCTAAGGAAAAAGGCACATTTTTGAAACAGCTTGTATGCCTTATGATTTGCTTAAAAAAGCTGTGCTTGGCCTCAAAGCGCATCGTCCACTGTCCGACAACTGGACCAAACAGCCTAATTATTTGGGGGTAGTGCTCCAAATAATGTTGTTTTGGGATGAGCTTCATGTCTGGGAACAGTGTTTGGTATCGCTGCCTGTGCTGCAGGATTTTACCTTCCAAAAAAGTGAGTCATCACTATGAGGGGAGCAACAACAAGCTCAGTGATGTCCTTCAGATCCATGAGGATGAGCCATGCAAGCTCATCCTCAGGTACACGTGATCCCACCAGAAAAGGCAAAAACCTGAGCAAACTCCAATTTTCATGGGCGTTTCCACCCACTGTTTTTCTGCTAGAGAAACTCTGTGACACAACACTAGGTTTGTTTGTCCTGTCAGCCCATTTGTAGGGAAACTTTAAAATAGCACTGTTCAGATCAGCTAATGTGAAGTATTTGTTTGAAATGAGCACTGTCAAGCAACGAGCAAGCTCTAGTGGGATTATACCCTCAAATACATCATGGGCAAGATCAGGAGGATAACCAAAGATGACATGAAAATGAGACAGATTTTTTGTGAAGACACACTCCCTTTTCACTCCAAAACAACTTGTACCTGTATCTTTGACTTGTCTGACATGGGTCTCATGTAGCCCCTTGGTTCTGAGACTAAAAGCACCAGATGCAACTGAACATAGTTGAATATCACTGCAACACTGTGAGCTCCCAGGTTGTCAGCCACTACACTGAATACTGTACCTTGAAGTGACTCACTTAACAGTGGGACATAAACACCAAGCTCCTCAAGAGTTTTTAGATCCTGTAGAAGAGGTTGAAAGATTTTATCATAACCATAGGTGTTAACATCATCGGTTTTGCACAATACTGACAAGTAGATAGATGACAAAGCAGAATGAGACCCCGGGGGCAAGTTAGCCAAAACCCAATAAACAGCACAAAGCTTATGCTTCTTTCGTGAGGTGCCAAGTGGGTTTCAAAGTCATCAACATAAAAACTTAGGATGATCCTTGGCTTTTCTCCAGAAAAGAAACAATTTTCCTTAAATAGAGAGCCGTCCCTTGAGGATCTGTACTGATGTGTCACACCAGAATTTGTGCCTTCCTTTCTTTGATGACCCTCAACAACTTTTGAAATGATATCCCCTCTACTTAACAGCTGCTGTAAGGACTTCAATATTGGGACATATAGGAAACTTCGTTTGTTTTTAGCATCAAGAATGTATTGAACTGGCTCTATAACCCCAAAGTTATCCTTGTAATACTGCTTACGCAGATAGGTTGAACTTAGAGAGCCAAATTTTTGTATGGACCTTTGCACTGGATTACCAGAACAAATTGCATTAACAGTTTCTCTAATCACAAGTTCATCAACAAAGAGGTCTCTCTGATGAAAGATGTCACTTACAATGTCACAAGATAATGGCACATGGGCAGAACAGATCAAATGATGGAGTTCCCCGAGAAATTCATCTACAGCTGAAGTGGGCACATGGACCAAATGTTCTAACTTCAGCAAAGCAACGGCAAATCTATGCTCAATGACCTTCTGCAAGTCTTCAGAATGAGAATGAGTGTTTGAAGGAATGGCAGTATCTGACTGCTCAACACACTCTTCACTGTTTGCTTCCAATTCATTCACAGATGATATCCTTGTAGTTATAACTACTTCTGGTTTAAAATCAAATCAAAGTGTGATGGTGGTATTTTCGGTTTTTGTGTGATTTAAAAGTACAATAAATGTTTGTCTTAAAGTCACATCCTAAAAACATACAAATGACTGTCTCGTTTTGTTTGAGATGTGCATTTATATGAGAAAAATAATCCTTCTCTGATGCTAAATCAGTACAACTACAAATGTGACAACTGAATATTAGCTTCTTTTTTGTGAGGGACACCTGTGGTGTGGATTTTACTTTGGTGGACAATAAGGGCATTCCACGTCTTAATCGTGCATGGACATTGCTGGTATGTACATGGATAGCGAGAACTATGTCCAAAATGTGGATGCTTGAACTTGTAGTGATGTAACAGCTTTGGCCTACTCGATACAGTTTCTGTGCACCCCTTACGGCTCCACATTCCCTGGACCTAATCCTGCAACATACATCAAGATCATCATTAGTCATGTCATTCATCCTCACTGCACTACCAAAATTCTATACAAGATGGAAATATGCTATCATTTCCAAATAAATTCATAGGACTTTAAACACAAGGACGAACACTTGCTTGTTTAGACCAGTGATATTTGGCAGAATAAAGTAAGTCAATATTTTGATTATAATCAGATGTGAAAAAATACAATTAACATTTTATCAATATCTCACATTCTTTTTAAAAATGTATCTCAAGGTAAATGAAGATGCAGATTTAGGGCTTAAATAAATGTGAGCGTACCTACCCATGACAGAGCCTTTGAATGCAAATGGCACAGTGAACCTGTGAAAGAAAAATTTAGCATCAGTCAGATGTCAGTAAAAAAAAAAAAACACACACACAATCCTAAACATGTCACAACTTAGCTAATACAAGTTCTTATTTCACCTCATCCTCCACCCGCCATGGTCACAGTGTAGTACAGTACACAATAAATTCACTCAACACAGCCGGCTAACAACTGCTCTCCAACGGCTGCAGCACTATGGGCAGCAGCGAGCCCAGGAGCGCGGGCTCAGCAGAGAAACACACACTGACGCTTATTGTCTACATTAAATTAACTAGCGGGTGTTAGCTAAAGTTCCCCATGTTATGAAAATAGGCTGCAAATACACAGAATTAACAGGCTCGTTATATTACGTTACTGTTTTCAAAACATGGTTCAAGTCGACTGTTGCCCAACTTACAGGAACATATATAAATTTGAAGAACTTACTTTTCCGGTTATTGGGTCACGACCTCTTGCTGCAAAGCATGGAAACCTTCCCACAACGTTCCGTTGGTGGCATGGATCTGTTATGGTTCGCGGTCTTTCCTTCTGAGCGGTCTTCTTCTTGATCTATTTTTGGCATCCTATTGGTGCGCAGGCACCACCTGGCCAACGTCAATGCCGGCTGGCGACATTTGAACGGCCAGAGACTAAACTTGATTACAATGAGTTTGTTTTTTTAATTTGATTAATTTCAATCAACTTGCAAGAAACTAGTTATTTCAACAGTCTTTATAAACAACTTAAGTGTTTTTGATTAAACCTTGTTCACGAACAGAATATAAATGAATTGTGTTGCTTTTACTGACTTCACTTTTGTAAACTCAAAGACCCAATATTTTGTTTTTTTCAGTGTGTTTTTTCAATGGCAACCATTTTATTAAGGAATAGACTGCCGCCTTGTGTGTCTGGCAGTGAACTACACCCAAAGTAGACCGTGGTTCCAGTGAGGAGATTGGCATTAAAACAAGAAAAAAAGGTCTTTCTTTCCAATTTAAGGTCAAACTGAGAGATTTTATGGTGATTTGCATATTTTTCCCAGCAGTAGGTATTTTGGGTGTTTGCCGGGTTTGGAGGGTGGTGGTGGTAATATTTAATATAAAGGGCTATTTAGGTGGTAAACTAAGAAACGTAATGTACCTGACACATAAAAATGGGTAGCAATTTTAATTATAATCATTGCCTGGAGGTTGAAATAGCTTGGGTCAAATTGACCGCAAGGATAAAAGATGTGAGCATATTTGAGGACAATACGAAGGTTAAGCCCCCACCAAGAGCGGGCGGCTCAGACGGAGCTCCAGCGTGAAATGTGAGCCAAAGTCCAGGTGAAACTGGGTGCCGGAGGTGGGTCTTTCTCCACCATCTTCAAACCCCGGGCCTCCGGCCTAGATGCACACCTAGAGCGGCCTTGGCCAGTGCCAAGCTCCAGCCGGAAACCCAAACTCCAAACGTGAGCCTCGGCTTCGCATTGTTGGACATAACAAAAAAAAAAAAAAAAAAAAAAAAGGCTCCGGCGTCACAACAGCAGTAGAAAGCGGATGACAACCATGAGGCGACCGATTGAGAGGGCAGCTTTCGCTCACGGCCACACCACGCTGAACACGCCCAATCTCTCCAGGAGGTGGTGCTAGCGGTCGCTCACTGGTCTGAGCTCAGTGTGTTGGCTGTGTTTGGAGGAGTAGCAGGGTGTCGGCTGCTGCTTCCATTTGATTGTTTGCCACTGTTTTTTTTTTTGAAACTTCATACGTGGATATTTTTGATACAGGACTGCTCTCTAATTCTGGTAAGACTCCGGCTCCCCTGGCAGTTTGTGCCAGGGGTGGCCAGGTTTGTCTTTCTCATTCACTTCACTTCTTGTTTTTTCTACAAAATGGCTTCCTCTTCATTTACCCCTGTTGGCTCTGCGCGCCAGTATTTGAGGAGTGCGACTGTGGTTTTATCAGTTGCTGGGGTGGAAAATGTTTCACCTATGGATATCATAAATTCGGTTCAAGCTCGTGTTGGAATTGGCAGCATTTTGGCTGTTCGTCCAAGCGGGATTGGGGAGTTTGAGCTTACATTGTCTGATAAGACAGCATGTGATGGTTTGCTGGATGGTTTGCAGATTCGGGATGTCACATGTGAAGTTCGTGCTCTGCTCAATGATGTCATTGTTGTTTCGTTTTTGCATCTGCCGGCATATATTACTGATATGGAGATTCTAGAGAAACTGCGAGGCTGGGGCGTGCAGCCAGTGACAGAGGTCCACAGGAGGATGTATCCTGGGACTGTGGTGGCGGATGGGACACGATATTTGCGGGTTAAATTCCCACCGTCTGTGCCCTCGCTGCCGTACAGTACGAAGTTCAATACAGCAGAGGGAGTGAAGTACTTTTGTGTGCTGCATGACAGGCAACAAAAGCTTTGCAGGATTTGTCTGCAGCCTGGGCATTTATTGAGGAATGCCCTGATTTTGTATGTCGTGACTGCTGTGAGCAAGGGCACTATGCAAGAGACTGCAGGGCTGTGCGGTGCGGCGATTGTGGACGCGTTTTGATGCGCTGCACCTGCTTGGGGAGTGAGGAGGAGGCTGGGGATGGCGGCGAGACAGGAAGTGTGGAGGAGCTGGCTGAGGGGGGCCGGGATGGCCTCAATGCTGGTGAGGATATGGATCTGCAGGACGGTGGGAGTGGAGTGGACGCGGCGGCTGGAGCAGGGGTAGTGGAATGTGCTGTGGAGCCAGCTGCTGGTGAGCTGTGTGTGGAGGAGCAGGAGGAGTCGGCGGTGGATGACGGCGTGGAGGCAGAGGGGTCACGGTGCGGTGGGCCTGAGGAGGACATGGTCACTGGAATACAGACTGATGGCCTGGCGCTGGATTTGGAGGAGGTATCGGAGCCACCAGCTCTGGTGGGGCTTCTCGGGATGGGCTTGTGGGGGAGGTTGGGGGGTTGATGAAGGGCCGTGTGAGGTGGGGCTGTCTGACCCTATCTGTGGGGCTGGTACTGAGGTGGTGGAGGGAAGTCTGGTGGTGGGGGATGTTGAGTGTGGGGGGTGGTGGATGCCTCTAGGCCGTGCTTCCCCCGGCGGAGGAAGAGGGTGGTGCAGCCAAATGTGTCATTGATAGCATCGAGGGTGGTGAGTAGGCCCAAAAAACTTGTAGTTGACTCTGGGGGAGTTTTGGCGGTGGATGTCAAGGATCAGGGTGCTAGTTTGAATGGGACATGATGAGGATTATCTGTGTGGGTGTATTGTTTTTTTCTTTTGGGGTTTGTATGCTCTCTGTCCTGTCCCTGAATGCTAGGGGTTTGAGGGACATGGGGAAGGTGAGGCATGTTTTGACGCTGGCGAAGGGGGTAGACGTCATATGCCTTCAGGAGACTTATTGGGATGCGGACATTGTGGAACGGGTGGATAAGTGGTGGGACGGGAGGTTTTGCGAGCAACGCAGTGGGTGGGATTAGATGTGGGGTGGCAACGCTGGTACGGAGGGGGTCGGTGGAATGTGCTGCGTGTACATATAGGGATGGGGAGGGGAGGGTGGTCGGGGTGTCTGTTGGTGTGGGGACTAAGAGGGTGGAGGTATTGAATGTTTATGCGCCTAATGAGGATCGGGATAGGGGTTTTTTTCAGGGCCTGGGGGGGATTCTTCCTGGGTCAGGGGGCTTGGTGGTTGGGGACTTCAATACTGCCTTGTCAAGGGCTGATGTGGGTCCGGGTATGGGGTTTAGCTCGGGGGGCGCTAGGAAGGTTTTGCTTGATGTCATGGGGGTGGGGGGTTTTTTTGAGTTCTGGAGGTGTGGGAATGCGAGAGGTAGGGCTTTCTCGAGGCAGCAGGTGGTGTTGGGGCAGCTCAAACAAAGCCGGATTGACTATGGGTTTTGTAGCGGGGAGCTGCTGAGCTGCATGGTGGGTGCCAAATATGTGCTCACTGCAGTGAGTGATCATGCACTGTTCTCCTTCCGGGTGCGGTTGGAGGAGGTGCGGAGGGGACCAGGGGTGTGGTGCCTTAATACACAATTTTTGGGTGAGGAAACTTACTGTGCGGGAATTCGGGCGCTTCTTCGGGAGCAGCTGGCCTGCCCGCTATTTCGGACTGATAAACGGGTGTGGTGGGATAATCTTAAGTACTATATTAAAGTTTTTTCTATTGAATATGGGGTTGAGAGAAGGAGGTGGTTGGCCTGGGAGGAGCAGGGGGTGAGGGCCCAGTTGGATAGGGAGTGTGGGAGGGCGGGGGCTGGGGAGAACCTGGATGTGGTTCTGCAGCTGCAGGCCCGACTGGAAAGGCTGGAGGGGGACAGATGCAGGGGGGCGGCCGTGAGGAGTAAGGCAGAGTATGTGGTGGAGGGGGAGAGGAGTACTAAGTTCTTTTTTGGGCTGGAAAGGAGCAGGCAGCAGGCCCGCTGTCTTGGGGAGGTGGTGGGGGTGGATGGGGAGAGGGTGAGGGAGGTGGGGGAGATCCTGGGCGTGGTGCATGATTTTTATGCCAGCTTATTCTGTTCGGAGGGTGTAAAAGGGCATGATGTGTCCTCTTTTCTGGAGGTGGTGGACAAGCAGCTGTCCACTGTGGACGCGGACTCATGTGATGGGGGTATTAGTTTGTCGGAGGTGGAGAGGGCAGTGATGGGTATGAAGGCTCGGAAGAGCCCAGGGCTGGATGGCCTTCCGGCAGAATTTTATAGGGCCTTCAAGGATGTGCTTGGGCCTATTTTGGTGGAGGTGTATGGGGAGATCGGTAGGCGTGGGGGGTTGAGTCCTACTATGGCACGGGGTATGGTGGTGTTGATTTTTAAGAATAAGGGGATCCGGCTGTGTTGGGGAATTATAGGCCTTTAAGCCTGCTTAATTGCGATTATAAGATCCTGGCCCGCGTCTTGGCGGAGCGTCTGAAGGAGGTTTCGGCCTCCATCATTGAGCCGACCCAGGCGTATAGTGTTCCGGGGCGGGATATTGCGGACACTGTTAGCTCTATTAGGGATGTTGTGGCATATTTGGTGGAGACTGAGGGGGATGGGTATGTCTTGTGTTTAGATCAGGAGAAGGCATTTGATAGGGTGGAGCATGATTATATGTTTAGTGTGTTGCGGCGCTTTGGGTTTGGGGATGGTTTCATAAGGTGGGTTCAGATTTTATATAGTGGAATTGTGAGTTGTGTGAAGTGCAATGGGCATCTCACTAAGTTTTTTCCGGTCACTAGGTCCATGCGGCAGGGCTGTCCTCTGTCGGCCATTTTGTATGCCTTGGTGGCGGAGCCTTTGGGTCTGGCGGTGAAGGCACATCCGGCGATTAGGGTATTGCAGTGCCGGGGTGTGGTATCCCGTCTCTCATCTATCAGTTTGCGGATGATACCACTTTCACTGTGCGGGAGGTGGGATGCCTGGCCTCTATTATGGAGGTGCTGGGCTTAGTATTGTAGGGCCTCTGGGGCCAGGATTAATTCAGCTAAATCGGTGGTTTTGAGGGTGGGAAGGGGTGTGGGGTTTGAGGAGTTGGGGTTGCCTTTTCAGGTGGCTGAGGGGGTGGTCAAGGTGCTTGGAGTGTATGTAGGGGTGGATGCGAGGGGGGCGGTTGATCGGTGGTGGGGGGAGTGCATAGGGAAGATGGAGAAGAGGCTGCGGTGGTGGGGCTCCCGGGACCTCACATTGAAGGGGAGGGTTCTGGTGCTGAATAACCTGATGCTGTCTCAGCTCTGGTATGGGATGTCCGTCATGGCGTTCCCAGCCTGGGCCGAGAAGGAAGTGAGGCGCCTTGTGCTGCAGTTTTTATGGGGAGGTAAGCCGGCCAGGATAGCATATGCTACTCTGGTGGGGCGGTCTGGGCAAGGGGGGCTCCAGCTGGCGGACCCTGGCCTGAAAAGACAGGCCTGGAGGGTGAAAACTGTGAAGAGATTTTGGGGGGTGGAGAGGAAGGTGGTTTGGAAGGGACTGATGGCCTATTTTTGGGGCGGTGTGGGGGGCTGAATATGGGGGAGGAGATCCTTTACATGTCTTTGCGGCCTGGCATGATTTGGGGGGTTCCGGACTTTTATAGGGAGGTGTTGTCGGCATGGGGAGCATTTCTAAAGCATGTTCGGGTTAGGCTGGGGGACAGGAGGCAGGTGCTGGAGCAGCCTCTGTTTCTTAACCCCTTGGTGACGGAGGGGGGGGCGGTGTTTTATCATCGCTTGCTGCTGCAGGCAGGGGTACGGAAGTTAAAGGACATTTTGTATGAGGTCCGGCCAGGGTTTTTTCCTGCCCAGTGATGGATATTAACTGAATATAGCCTTATGTGCATATTACCTTCTGTTCCTTAGGATCCTAAAGTCAGTAATGTATGGAATTTTTGATAAATACATATCTAGATATATATATATATATATATATATATATATATATATATATATAATACATAATGTTATTCTTAGGCCTGACATGTTTTCTTAAGAGGGAGTTGTTGGAGACGTCAAGGAGGAAAATGATAGAGAAACATGGGTGCAGAGTTGGCTATAACTCTGGTGAGAGAATATGATGAGAGGATAAAATTCATATATGAAGGTATGCATGACGAAATCCATCTGGGCGCAACTTTCTCTATATAAACAGCTGGCTGAGAATATGTATTTTGAAGTAGTATGATGAGCATACTCTTCCCGTCCGGACGTTAATAAATAGGTATTGGAATTCCAAACGTAGTCGTGAGTCTCTGTGTCTATGTGTTGCCGTCTCTGGTCTGAACCCTACAGTAACATATGGTGGCGGTGTGGGATCCGGAAAAACTCTTCTATTGTCGGCTGCAGAAACGAGGAATTCCGAGAGAGGTGAGTAGATTTTCTGAATACCACCCTCTATAGTTTAGGGATATTCCTCTTGTCTGCTGCTGTGTAGAAGTGACCCGGATCGTGTTTCTGGTAGTGGCCTTGCTTGTGGCGGCTTATTGGCATAGGAGATCCGACATTTACGACGGAGTGCGCGCTTTATCCGTCGGGGTCTGGGACCACTCGTATGATAGTCGACTTTTTAGCATAGCTGACGCGCGTTGGCACACTATGGTCAAGGGAAAGCGGCTTTCCTGGCAGGGGTTGGTGGAGGAAGTAACCCCTGTTAAAATTGTTGGTCGGGAGTTTCTTCCCACAGGTGTCAGAGAGTTGGCACTCTCTGCCTGTAGTAAAGACTTTTGTGACATGGTACATAAAGGCTTGGAGCTACATACCACTGTTGCAAAACAGGTTGAATGGTATGATGAACATTGTAAGAAATTAAAAGACAAAACCAAAAAAAAAAAATGGCAATGGGTTTGGTGGTTTTGAATTATGAACGATTGTTGGAACAGAATAATCGTTTGTTATTGCAATGTAAACAACAGAGAGAAGAGATAGAAGGGTTGAAGGAGAAAGTGAAGCATTTAGAAGTACAACATCAAGGCAGGGTTTTTAACCCTCCACCTTATGTGCCTCAGTTGTATCCTGAACTGCCGTGTGCAACCGAACAGATGGCACCCATTCAAATTCAGGTGTCCGCAGGACCACGGGTGGCGCCGCCCGGGGTCCGCAGGACAATGCTGACGGGGATGCGGCACCTCCCGCTATTGCGGGGGCTCCTCAGCAACACACACAAATTCAGTATAAACCTATGGGTACGACTGACATGAGAAATCTATTATCATCCATGCCGATGCCACAACGAGATTCACCAAATGATCAGTTTTGGCAAAAACTCACTGAGTAGAAATTAGTTTCTCAACTGCATGCGTATGATTTTTTCACAGTGTGTAAAGCAAAATGTGTATATGGGCAAGTTGTGTAAAATCTTTGTAGATACTGGAGAGTCTATAAGTGTAACTAACCTCAGTAATTTACCCCTTACAAAACAGAAGATTGTTCTGCGAGGACTGGGAGGTGGAATCACGCAGGCGATTAAAACAAAACCTGTTTTGGTAGAAGCTGGTGATTTTTTCTTTGTTAGCCAGTTTTATTTCAGCCCTTTGAGTACTGAAGGAACGATTTTGGGTATGGATATACTCAAACAGCTGCAAGCACACCTTAGGCTAGGTAACGAGGCATCGCTTACTTTAGTGAGTGATGAGGGACGAGCATATCTACCATTAGAATGTGATTTTTCCCCCGCTCCAATTTCTGCATGTCGGATTTTACCTGGACCTGATAATGCATGGGCCAAAGATAAATTAGATTGTGGGCTTCTCGATATGAAACCTGTTCGCATTACAGGAACGCCCCCTCCCCCTAAGGCTCAATATCCGATCAAACCAGAAGCTGTATCAGCTATAAAAGATACAATTGACAAACTAAAGCAACGCGGCATTATACGTGAAACTACTTCTCCTTGTAATTCGCCACTTTGGCCGGTGCGTAAAAGTGACGGCACTTGGAGATTGGTAATCGACTATCGGGAAATTAATAAATGTGCAGTGCGTCTAACTCCACTGGTGGCTGATCCTAGTACAATATTGTCCCAAATTCCAAAAGAACACAAGGTGTTTAGCGTGTTGGATATTTGCCAAGGCTTTTATGCTGTTCCAGTGCATGAGGATTCTCAGTTTTGGTTTGCGTTCACTTTTAACGGTAGACAATATACTTTAACGCGGCTGGGACAGGGCTTTCATAATAGTCCGACCCTATTTCATCAAGCTCTTGCGCAGGTGTTGAGAAAACCTCCACCGCTAGGTTCTCATGTGGTGCAGTATGTTGATGATTTACTGATTTCTTCCTGTGATGAGGAAACGCATAAGAAAGATTTAGAACTGGTTCTGAAATGCTTGGCAGAAAAGGGGTTAAAGTGTAACCCTTCGAAAGCGCAGATTTGTTGTACATCGGTTCAGTACTTGGGGCACGATATCTCTCATGGTCAGCATTGGCTGACAGTGGATAAGTTACAGGCTATTCGAGACTGTGTACGCCCCACTACTGTGAGGGGAGTGAGAAAAGTGATGGGACTGTTTAATTACAGTAGAACTCACATACCAAACTTCAGTCGTTTGTCCCAGCCAATCACTGATTTGTTAAAAGGAAACTTGCATGCATATGACAAGATTTACTGGGGAGAAGACTGTGAACAAGCATTTACTGAACTGAAAAAAGCTTTATGCTCTGCTCCAGCGCTGGGTCTGCCAAATTCAGATATTGCATTTAATTTGTATGTACAGTACAGACCAAAAGTTTGGACACACCTTCTCATTCAAAGAGTTTTCCTTATTTTCATGACTATGAAAATTGTAGATTCACACTGAAGGCATCAAAACTATGAATTAACACATGTGGAATTATATACTTAACAAAAAGGTGTGAAACAACTGAAAATATGTCTTATATTCTAGGTTCTTCAAAGTAGCCACCTTTTGCTTTGATTACTGCTTCGCACACTCTTGGCATTCTCTTGATGAGCTTCAAGAGGTAGTCACCTGAAATGGTTTTCACTTCACAGGTGTGCCCTGTCAGGTTTAATAAGTGAGATTTCTTGCCTTATAAATGGGGTTGGAACCATCAGTTGTGTTGTGCAGAAGTCAGGTGGATACAAAGCTGACAGTCCTACTGAATAGACTGTTAGCTGCTTTTTTCTTGCCATAGAAATTCTAAGTAAAGAAAAACGAGTGGCCATCATTACTTTATGAAATGAAGGTCAGTCAGTCCGAAAAATTGGGAAAACTTTGAAAGTGTCCCCAAGTGCAGTCGCAAAAACCATCAAGCGCTACAAAGAAACTGGCTCACATGAGGATCGCCCCAGGAAAGGAGTCACCTCTGCTGCGGAGGATAAGTTAATCCGAGTCACCAGCCTCAGAAATCGCAGGTTAACAGTAGCTCAGATTAGAGACCAGGTCAATGCCACACAGAGTTCTAGCAGCAGACAAATCTCTAGAACAACTGTTAAGAGGAGACTGTGTGAATCAGGCCTTCATGGTAGAATAGCTGCTAGGAAACCACTGCTAAGGACAGGCAACAAGCAGAAGAGACTTGTTTGGGCTAAAGAACACAAGGAATGGACATTAGACCAGTGGAAATCTGCTTTGGTCTGATGAGTCCAAATTTGAGATCTTTGGTTCCAACCACCGTGTCTTTGTGCGACGCAGAAAAGGTGAACGGATGGACTCTACATGCCTGGTTCCCACTGTGAAGCATGGAGGAGGAGTTGTGATGGTGTGGGGGTGCTTTGCTGGTGACACTGTTGGGGATTTATTCAAAATTGAAGGCATACTGTACCAGCATGGCTACGACAGCATCTTGCAGCGGCATGCTATTCCATCCGGTTTGCGTTTAGTTGGACCATCATTTATTTTTCAACAGGACAAAGACCCCAAACACATCTCCAGGCTGTGTAAGGGCTATTTGACCAAGAAGGAGAGTGATGGGGTGCTGCGCCAGATGACCTGGCCTCCACAGTCACCGGACCTGAACCCAATCGAGATGGTTTGGGGTGAGCTGGACCGCAGAGTGAAGGCAAAAGGGCCAACAAGTGCTAAGCACCTCTGGGAACACCTTCAAGACTGTTGGAAGACCATTTCAGGTGACTACCTCTTGAAGCTCACCAAGAGAATGCCAAGAGTGTGCGAAGCAGTAATCAAAGCAAAAGGTGGCTACTTTGAAGAACCTAGAATATAAGATATATTTTCAGTTGTTTCACACCTTTTTGTTAAGTATATAATTCCACATGTGTTAATTCATAGTTTTGATGCCTTCAGTGTGAATTTACAATTTTCATAGTCATGAAAATAAAGAAAACTCTTTGAATGAGAAGGTGTGTCCAAACTTTTGGTCTGTACTGTACATGAAAATGATGGGCATATGGCAGCTGTCCTCACACAAGAACATGGTGGGAAACAGCGTCCTGTTGCTTATTATTCAGGAAAACTTGATTCAGTTGCAGCAGCTATGCCAGCTTGCCTGCGAGCAGTTGAGGCGGCCTCTATGGCCTTAAAACAGAGTGAGGGGCTTTTAGGGGCAATGGATGTAACAATCCATGTGCCACATGATGTTCTATTGATTCTGTCAGGACCAAAGGCTTCTGCAGTTCATACTTCACGATGGACTCGGTGGGAAACACACCTGACTCTCCCCTCTGTGACTCTTAAAAGAATCACATCTCTAAATCCAGCATCGCTGATGCCCTCCCCTGACGAGGGTGAGCCTCACACTTGTGATGTAGAACACACAGCCCTCCCACAATCGAGGGTTCGGGAAATTCCTATCCCAGGTGCATTGAATCTTTATGTTGATGGGTCTTCTTTTTATGTAGATGGATCCAGGCATACAGGATGGTCAGTTTGTACTGCAGACGGTACACTAGTGAAATGTGGTTCGCTCCCAGGAACATCAGCACAAGTGGCTGAGCTCAGAGCTCTGACTGCAGCATGCAGCTGCACGGTACAAAGTAAACATCTACACTGACTCGAGATATGCATTTGGCATAGTGCATGACTATCTAAGTATTTGGGCAAATAGGGGATTCCTCACGAGTGAGGGATCCCCAATTCAAAATGGGGGAGTAGTGGAGGAGCTTCATAGAGCTATACAAGAGCCTGAGGAAGTTGCAGTACTTAAAATAAAAGCTCATACGAAACAGCAAGATGAGCACAGCATAGGAAATGCATATGCAGACAGTCTGGCTAAGGAGGCAGCTGTGAGCGGTGAAGTGGATGAGTATGGAGTAGCTGCTACAGATATACAAACCTCTCAAACTACACAAAATGTTTCATCCTACAGTGATTTAAAAGAAATTCAAAAAGCTGCTTCCAGGCCAGAGAAATGGTTGTGGATTGAAAATGAGGGAAAACTACATGATGATGATACGTGGCGGGGCCCACAAAACCAATATGTACTACCTGAGTCTCTTATGGGGACAATGATACAGTTGTATCATGGCCTGGCACACGATGGGACTAAAAGAACTTTTGAAAAAATGAATCAAACGTGGTGGCACCCTAAGTTGAGAGGTTGCATTAATGAACATGTTAAACGTTTTGTGACATGTCTTAG
>JAERUA010000026.1:301410-319993 GCA_022829145.1 Albula goreensis
ATGATCAAACAGGTGCACATAATTAGGGTTACACTTAAAATGACCCTATGGCCAATGGTTGGGGTTATGTCACAAAGTCCCAAACATGGGAAAAGCAGCCAGGATATTGCTCTCTGAGTGAAATGCATGGGAAAGCAAAGCTTGAGCTACTGCTCTTGCAACTGTCATGTATGACAAAATGTATTCTTCCAATGACTCCTACTGTTTGGCGAATGGCTAGGGTTGTATTATATGTAAATCACTTACACATGAAAATTAGGCCAGATGTTGCTCTCTTAGTGCAATGGATGGAGAAACAAGACTTGAGATCCTGCTCTTGCCGACGAATGAGAACATCCCACGATTGTGTGTAACTAGGGTTACACTGAAAATGACCCCTGTTGTTTGGCCTGTGATTGCAGCTGCATCATATGTAAGTCCTAAAGACACAAAAATGAGTCCAGATTCTGCTCTGTGAGCAGAAACATCCAACTATCATGTGTGAAAAGGGTTTCACTTGAAATGACCCCCTATTGTTTGGCCTGGGATTGGGTGTCAAGTCCCTATGTAAGTCCCAAACACATGAAAATCAGCCAGGATGCTGCACTCTGAGTGCACTGGATAAGAAAACGGCTTGATAAAATGCATTATGAGGAATAGAAAGTGAATGCCCATATTTTCCCACAGGGTTGGTAATTGTACTGTGGTTGATGTGGCATGTTCTTTTGTATTGCGTAGGCAGCATGGGGGCAGTGTGCTCTTTTCCAAGAAGCACAGACACCTGAGGAAAGGATTTGAGAGGAAAATTCATTCCACTTTCAATTCACGTGGTTCTCTTTACACAGACGTGACAGGTAGCAGGTCATTAACAAGAAGCGACAGCATCCTTTTGTTATTTCAATACACATTAAAGGAGTTACAGGAATGTTTGTTCAAGACTGTCAAATACTCGCCAGAAAGGTCTCCCAACTGGCTTCAGACGCTAACAGTCACAGGAGTGTTTGTTCAAGATATATACATGTTTTAAACGGCACACGTAACCACATACTAATGCCACTGATTGTCACGGAGAGAGCATTACTAGTACAACAAATACACACACACACACACACACGTTAACTGTGTTGTACTGGCAAAACTTTTGGACATAGACGCTGTTGTTCCCCAGTGTGCGCCGATAGTTGCAGCAGCGTTTGCTGTAGCTTCATATGTTTTTGACCACGTCACAGAGACTACAAGGCAAAAGGTAAAATCCCATTCATGTCAATGACGGTAGTTAGTGCTCGACTCCGTCTCGTACTGGCAAGAACTTCACCATCTAACCACATATTAATGACACTGATTTCACGGCGAGCCTTGCTAGTAGGAGAATCAAACACACCAAAGTTAACTGTGCTGTACTGAAGAATCTTATCAAGTGTAAAAATAGCTAGACATCGATGTGTACAATCTGCCTCCCTAGCCGGATCCTCAGACTCACAACGCACCTCCTAAACTTCCTACGACTGCAAGCAGCTGAAATACACTCGGTTTGCTTACATGCAATTGAAGAAAACGATTATTAACATGACTACGGCCAAAATCACCAGGGCATGTAAACTTTTGATCAGGGTCATTTGGATGTTTTTGTTGTCATTATGATTTAAAAATAGAAAACACAGTTGTTTATCAATAGATGGCTTCACCCAACCACTGACCATGAGTGGAAAAAAGTTTTGTGTTATCATTCATATTCTCTGAAAAAAGGCCAAGAAAGCAAAAATTCTGCGGGGTATGTAAACTTTTGAGCACAACTGTACATGATATGTCCCTTATGTAACAAAACTTTGGCAACAGCTCAGCCAGTGTTTAGTCCTCAATGAGACAGTTGCAGATAATAACATGTTCACGTTTTGTAATGTCATTGTTATTATATAAATAAGATAATATTGTACATAATTGGATAGTTTTTGTATCGCTTCCCGTTCATTGATGTCTTGAATGGCCCAATGAGGTCGACGCCTGAGTTTGTACAGACAGACAGAGGAAACTCATGAATCAATAGCTCTACATTTGACTGCAATGCAAGCTTTCACACGATGAATGTTCATACCAATAATGTTCCACGGTGCCACTGGTTTGATCCGCTTCACCTCTGGTGCCTCCGTCTTAACCCGATCAAACTTTTGGCACAGGACACAGGTGCTGATCTACAAGTAAAAGGTGCAGTAAAGCAAAAAAAAAAAAAGCTGTGTTAAACTCCAGAAAGGTTTTGACTGAGGTTATAATTACACTGTACAGTTTCTATTGTACATGCATAAAAATGTTTAAAGATATACTAGATACGATTAGGCTGTACCACAGCTATCATTATAATACATTATACCTTTGAGACATTATGTATACAATATCATTGTAACACATTATAAGGCATTTTATGTCACAATAATCAAAACTATACAGTGCACGTTTGAGACAGGAACTAATATGGATCAACTTACCCATTACTCCACATCCTCTCTGATGTTATGCCAGTAGAACCGCTGCCTAATCTTCCCCACCACGCAGTTACGTCCAAAGTGGCCAGCGTGGACCTCCGTGAGGATGGCCACCTTCTCCTCCTCGGAGGGTAAAACTCTCCCCAGGGGCGAGCCATCCGTCCCCTTGTAGTACAAGATGTCACCTGCAAGGAAGAAATATAGGGATACATCCATTTAGTTGCTACTGCTGTGATGGATCAGCTAGATCATCGCAGGATCGAAGGATTCCTTGTGTTTGTTTATGTGAAATGATGATTCCAAACAGCAGAATGACAGTAACTGACATTTCAATGCATAAGAAGAGCTGGTGTGGACGAGAAGCGTGATTGGCTCAGGTATCCTGGGTATCAGTCAAAGTTAAAGACCTCATGGATAGCCACTGTCCATTTTGATGGCGGGAGAAGCGGATTAACTGTTCCAATTTTCTTAACATCTCCTCCTTCCCTACCCAAGCTCAGCCATTCATTCTTCCCAACAGCAATCAGGCTCCTTTCTTGTGCTCAGAACAGCTGATTCCATCAGGCAAATCACCTGTGAGTCCTGTCCACCTAGGCGTATGTCCCGGGTAAACTGGCCTTCTGGTTACAGAATCCCATTTTATTTGTACTTTTCCTATTTTTCTTATCAAACACCTTCCAAATCCTGTTAATTCGGTCTCACTGGGAATCCATACTTTTGGATTTTTCCTCCCTGCCCAGGAAGTAATATTTTGTCGTATTTCACTCCCCCCACCTGGCTGAATCTTAAAGGGATAGTGTCACATGCAAAATGTAGTTTTTTTTTTTTTTTTTGAACTAGTTCATCACTATGTATGCTCTAATCGCCATAGACGCATTTAAAAAAATAAATAAATAAATAAATAAATAAATAAATGACAGACAGTGAGCAGGAAATGAGAACTCACACAAACACATATTTTTCACACTTTTGATAGGTGTGACTGGGCTCAGGGATTGGCAGTGGATGGGCAATTAGCCCCACCAAGAGCACAGACTTTGCGGGCCAGGGATATCGGAGTCTTGGCCCACACCAGTCGCAAACTATGCCGCTGTTTCGTTTGGTCCTTGTCCAGGGCACGGCTGTCCAAGGATGACTCTCCCTTTCGGGGAATAATCAATTTACAGCAGAGGAGAGGTATCTGAATGAAACATCCATTTATTCATTTTACATTTGATGAATGCCACAGACAGGAATTTCTATCCACTAAACATGAATCGGGGAATCAACCCCATCTCCCTGTCTATTGTTTGGCCTGTGATTGGGTTTCATCCTATGTAAGTCCCAAACACATGATAATCAGCCAGGATGCCTCTCTCTGAGTGCAATGGATAAGAAAACAGCTTGATAAAATACATTATCAGGAAGAGAAAGTGAATGCCCATATTTCCCCCCAGGGTAACCTGTGGTTCATGAGGCATTTTCTGTTCTGTAGGCATCACGGGGTCAGTGTGCTCTTTTCTGAGAAGCACATACACCTGATGAAAGGATTTGAGAGATAGATTCAATTCGATTTCAGATTGCGGAATCCCATTTTATTTGTACTTTTTCTTTTTTTCCCATATCAAACACCGTCCAAATCCTGTTAATTTGGTCTTACCGGGAATCTATACTTTGTAGCTCCCATTCATGACCTGTATACCAGTATAAAAGTATACGCCACACACACACACACACACACACACACACACACACACACACACACACACACACACACTTTTCCTTCCTTTTTTTCTTGTTCCTTCCTGCCCAGGAAGTAATATTTTCTCATATTTTACTCTCAAAGGGGTAGTGTCACATGCAAGTGTTTTTTTTGTGTTTTGAACCAGTCCATCACTTTGTGCGCTCTGTCGACACACACAAACACACACACAAAAAATACAGACAATGGGCAGAAACAGAGCACTCACACAAGCACATATTTTTCACACCTGGGCTCAGGGATCGACAGTGGATGGGCAATTAGCAGCACCAAGAGCATAGGCTTTGCGGGCCAGGGATATTTGACTCCTGGCTAGACCAAGCCGTAAACTATGCCACTGTTTAGTTTGCTCCTTGTCCAGGGCACGGCTGTCCAAGGATGGCTCTCCCTTTCGGGGAATAATCAATTTACAGCAGAGGAGGGGTATCTGAATGAAACATCCATTTATTCATTTTACATTAGATGAACGCCACAGACAGGAATTTCTCTCCACTAAACATGACTTTTTCTGAGTTGTGTTACATCAGATATAACGCAAGATGATCAAACAGGTGCACATAATTAGGGTTACACTTAAAATGACCCCTATGGCCAATGGTTGGGGTTATGTCACAAAGTCCCAAACATGGGAAAAGCAGCCAGGATATTGCTCTCTGAGTGAAATGCATGGGAAAGCAAAGCTTGAGCTACTGCTCTTGCAACTGTCATGTATGAGAAAATGTATTCTTCCAATGACTCCTACTGTTTGGCGAATGGCTAGGGTTGTATTATATGTAAATCACTTACACATGAAAATTAGGCCAGATGTTGCTCTCTTAGTGCAATGGATGGAGAAACAAGACTTGAGATCCTGCTCTTGCCGACGAATGAGAACATCCACGATTGTGTGTAACTAGGGTTACACTGAAAATGACCCCTGTTGTTTGGCCTGTGATTGCAGCTGCATCATATGTAAGTCCTAAAGACACAAAAATGAGTCAGATTCTGCTCTGTGAGCAGAAACATCCAACTATCATGTGTGAAAAGGGTTTCACTTGAAATGACCCCCTATTGTTTGGCCTGGGATTGGGTGTCAAGTCCCTATGTAAGTCCCAAACACATGAAAATCAGCCAGGATGCTGCACTCTGAGTGCACTGGATAAGAAAACGGCTTGATAAAATGCATTATGAGGAATAGAAAGTGAATGCCCATATTTTCCCACAGGGTTGGTAATTGTACTGTGGTTGATGTGGCATGTTCTTTTGTATTGCGTAGGCAGCATGGGGCAGTGTGCTCTTTTCCAAGAAGCACAGACACCTGAGGAAAGGATTTGAGAGGAAAATTCATTCCACTTTCAATTCACGTGGTTCTCTTTACACAGACGGCAGGTAGCAGGTCATTAACAAGAAGCGACAGCATCCTTTTGTTATTTCAATACACATTAAAGGAGTTACAGGAATGTTTCTTCAAGACTGTCAAATACTCGCCAGAAAGGTCTCCCAACTGGCTTCAGACGCTAACAGTCACAGGAGTGTTTGTTCAAGATATATACATGTTTTAAACGGCACACGTAACCACATACTAATGCCACTGATTGTGACGGAGAGCATTAGTAGTACAACAACACACACACACACACACGTTAACTGTGTTGTACTGGCAAAACTTTTGGACATAGACGCTGTTGTTCCCCAGTGTGCGCCGATAGTTGCAGCAGCGTTTGCTGTAGCTTTATATGTTTTTGACCACGTCACAGAGACTACAAGGCAAAGGTAAAATCCCATTCATGTCAATGACGGTAGTTAGTGCTCGACTCCGTCTCGTACTGGCAAGGAAGTTCACCATCAAACCACATATTAACCACACTGATTTCACGGCGAGCCTTAGTAGTAAGAGAATCAAACACACCAAAGTTAACTGTGCTGTACTGAAGAATCTTATCAAGTGTAAAAATAGCTAGACACCGATGTGTACAATCTGCCTCCCTAGCCGGATCCTCAAGACTCACAACGCACCTCCTAAACCTCCTACGACTGCAAGCAGCTGAAATACACTCGGCTTGCTTACATGCAATTGAAGAAAACGATTATTAACATGACTACGGCCAAAATCACCAGGGCATGTAAACTTTTGATCAGGGTCATTTGGATGTTTTTTGTTGTCATCATGATTTAAAAATAGAAAACACAGTTGTTTATCAATAGATGGCTTCACCCAACCACTGACCATGAGTGGAAAAAAGTTTTTGTGTTATCATTCATATTCTCTGAAAAAAGGCCAAGAAAGCAAAAATTCTGCCGGGGTATGTAAACTTTTGAGCACAACTGTACATGATATGTCCCTTATGTAACAAAACTTTGGCAACAGCTCAGCCAGTGTTTAGTCCTCAATGAGACAGTTGCAGATAATAACATGTTCACGTTTTTGTAATGTCATTGTTATTATATAAATAAGATAATATTGTACATAATTGGATAGTTTTTGTATCGCTTCCCGTTCATTGATGTCTTGAATGGCCCAATGAGGTCGACGCCTGAGTTTGTACAGACAGACAGAGGAAACTCATGAATCAATAGCTCTACATTTGACTGCAATGCAAGCTTTCACACGATGAATTTTCATACCAATAATGTTCCACGGTGCCACTGGTTTGATCCGCTTCACCTCTGGTGCCTCCGTCTTAACCCGATCAAACTTTTGGCACAGGACACAGGTGCTGATCTACAAGTAAAGGTGCAGTAAAGCAAAAAAAAAAAAAAGCTGTGTTAAACTCCAGAAAGGTTTTGACTGAGGTTATAATTACACTGTACAGTTTCTATTGTACATGCATAAAAATGTTTAAAGATATACTAGATACGATTAGGCTGTACCACAGCTATCATTATAATACATTATACCTTTGAGACATTATGTATACAATATCATTGTAACACATTATAAGGCATTTTATGTCACAATCATCAAAACTATACAGTGCACATTTGACACAGGAAGTAATATGGATCAACTTACCCATTACTCCACATCCTCTCTGATGTTATGCCAGTAGAACCGCTGCCTAATCTTCCCCACCACGCAGTTACGTCCAAAGTGGCCAGCGTGGACCTCCGTGAGGATGGCCACCTTTTCCTCCTCGGAGGGTAAAACTCTCCCCAGGGGCGAGCCATCCGTCCCCTTGTAGTACAAGATGTCACCTGCAAGGAAGAAATATAGGGATACATCCATTTAGTTGCTACCGCTGTGATGGATCAGCTAGATCATCGCAGGATCGAAGGATTCCTTGTGTTTGTTTATGTGAAATGATGACTCCAAACAGCAGAATGACAGTAACTGACATTTCAATGCATAAGAAGAGCTGGTGTGGCATGTAAGTTTGTAAGAATTTACCAGAGACATGGTATTTCGATTTGAATGGGCAAAATTTATTTCAACAGTTCATTAAAAACACATTTTATTCAAAGTCATTAAAAATAGACCACAGTAAAAGTTGAGGTTCACAAGAGGGCACAGACTGCCACCAGAAATTAAATAAATAAAAGGGAAAAGGGTGATGCAGGCCGTCTGTCGGGAGGTTACCTTCACTGGAACAGGGGGAGGCAATACACCACCGTGCTCTGGATCCCGGTGCCTGTTAACACACACACACACACACACACACACACACACACACACACACACACACACACACACACACACACACACACACACACACACACACGGCAAATAGGTGACTACTGTAAAAGAAAGCGATGTTCACTTAAACCCTAGCAAACACCACATGCAGTGCAGGAAGGAGGGAGGGACGGAGGGAGGGAGGCCCAGGTCCGGCGGCCTCTCCACAGAACGGCCAACACCCACCTGTAGACTCTATAGGGCAAGGGGGACACAGATGGGCAAGAGTACACGACCAGCGTAGTTAGTATTAAAAAGGGGACAGAGCACACGATAGGGACCAAAAGAAAACACTGGGAGCAGTCAGGGCCTCACTCGATTGCCCATCCAAATAAACAAAACAAAAATCCAAATAAACAAAACAAAAACACAGCACTGACTAGATTTACCCGGCAAAGCAGCAGATGACAAACGTTCCTCTAGTTGCTTTCAGTGACCGCAAGCGGTATTTAGCCTACTCAGCTGTCTCACAGCCGCGACCTGTATTAAAATATTGCCATTAGATGCATGTCTCGTTTGAAACAAACACTGCGTGGTTTTAACAAGAGTCGAGAACCATGGCTACCTGTTGTGGCGAACGGGCTCCCGTACCACCCTGACGGTTCGTTACAGACCAGGCAAAACACCTGTTAGCAAACACAGGCTAACACCAATAACAGACGGGATTTAAGATTTTAAACAGAGTAGGAGCCCATACCTTTCAGCACGCCACACGCTGCAAGACAGAAGAGCAACCACGATAACCAGAGTAAAAAACCAAAGCTGATGGAGCTCGTATATAAACACACAACTAAAATGACCCTCTAATTACCTGTTAGCTGCTAGGGGCTATGCAGGAGGTGTGGCCAAAAACAGGAACACCGACGGTGGCTTCGAAGGAAAAGAAAGCAGAGAAGCAAAGGATAATTCTGCCGGTTGCACACACATATCCCTCCGTCTCAACGTGGCCACCCCCTCCTCTCACTCACCTCATTATTGAAATAAAAATCCCCACCCCAAGCCCGTCTATACAGTCCAACTATGTCGTCCTTCCAATACGGCTCTTGCAGACAGATAACATCGCAATTAAGCGTTTGAAACAAAAGTCTCTGAAACTTCTCAACACACCTCAAGCCTCTCTATAGTCAAACAACTCATGAGAGCAGAAAAAAAAGTTCCAGCATATCCGATCATTCTGGTATGTCCGACAGAGAGTCATATTCATTAGTCGTAACGACCGCAGTCCCAAGTCCCCGTTTCTCTCTCCTCTCTCTTTGCAGTTTCAAAACCTTGTCAATGTTAATTGTAGCTCAGCTCTTCTTCCTTTGTTATCCATGCCATGATCCAAACGCGTTTGCTCTGGCTCTCCCCCCCCTCCACCTCCCTCCATCCACCAGTGCTCACCTCGACAACGAGATGTTCCGTTCCGATCCCCGATTTTCCCTGCTAGAACAGTCTTCTCCTCTCTCAGAAAAAGGCAACCCTCCAGCGTCACTCTGCTGTGAAGTTCCCGTCCCGCCTGTATCCATCTGCTCTACATCCAGTGAGGCTGACAAATCCACACCATCCACCTCCTTCCGCTCCTGCTCACGCAGACTCACCTCGCAGGTGCAGTGCATGAAAGCCCTGTGACAGTCTGGGCAGCGCGCTGCTTGACATGCTTGAAAACGCCTGCGGAGAGGTAGAATCGGAGTCACGCTCCACCTTTCCAACTCGTCCAAAATCACAGAGTCCTCTCTATGTAGGTCGGCAGGTTCAAAAAGAGAGACCATAGCCTCCGTAGCACACAGTCTGCGCACCTCACGAACATGACCCTTCACTTGCACTCCGTCCAACAGAAGCTGGCAGTAATCCTCCTTCTCCAAAGTTAACTCAAATTCATTGTTGGGCCGGCTTCTTACCCCGATCAGTTTCCCTCTGCCCAGCTTGGCATCAACCATCGTTATCACGTCCGTTGCAGTGATCCCCTGTAAATCGTTCAAGTCCAGAATAAGCACAGCGTCTTTGGAACAATCTCTCTGAAATCTAGCTCCCTGCCGTGATTTATCCGTTAGCATTTGTCTCCCCAACTTCTCCATCCGCATGTCATATCTACTTTTGTTGTCCAAAACGCTCGAGCCAACAACATTAACCAGACCCCCAGCTTCTTCTCTTTGTTCAGGAGTAAGCTGGCGAGAGAATTCCTCTCCAGCCGCCGATTCCACTCCAACACACGTCGACAATTCCACCCCAGCCCCGCAGTCCCTTCTCAGCGCCATCGATCCGTCCGCCATTCAAAACTCTTTTCCTTGAATCCATGCCATGTTCAAAAACCACATTAACAGCTCTATTACTACAACTTTCACCATGATCCAAAACTCGAAGTCGATGTTCAGACAATCGATCAGAAAACACACAACTCGCCATTTGTTTCAAATCCGTATCCATAGCTATTTGTCGAATTGCCGGTCCTGAGTCATTGGCGTTGAAATCCATTCATTAAAAAACGCACGAAAAGTCTGCCCATCGGCAGATAAACTGCTCAGGGGAGGAAAAACACCAAAAAGCAGAAGAGAGGCACTACAAAAGTAACAGACCAGTACAATAAACAATCAAAAGAAAAGAGAAACAAACACTGTGAGAACTCTCTCTCTCTCTCTCTCTCTCTCCCACTTCTGCAGCCACAATCTCACAATTGTGACGTCACAATCGGGCGCATTCAGCGCGGTGTGGCCGTTTGAAAAACAACATCTTTTATCAAAGACACAAACATGTATTATGTGCGGGCTCTCAGGTACATGAGTTTTGTCTTGGACATAAAGCTCAAATGCTGAGTTTATGTCTTGGACATGGCTGACAGTGTATCTGGTGGGACCTGGAACCATTTTGATGACATTATCAGCATTAAGCCTGACCTCCATTTCACCGAGGGGCTCCCATCCTTAATAAAATGGTTGCCATTACCACTAAATACTGGCGTCAAGGTTTAAGCTAATTCTAACAATACGAAAGGAAAGGAGGGCCTAGGTTGTTTCTCCTGGGGCAGGCCTTAGATAAGCTGGGGAAGGCCTTAGATAAGGAAAAAAAAAAAAAAGGAAGAGGGTTAGCAAAGTCCTCGGAGTGAATGTCGGGAGTGCCAAGGTGGTCCCTTTTATCCTCTGTGCGGACCAGCCCGGCTGGTGTCGCGCATCGTGTTCGGATAATACACAATAAAACTTTTTGCATCAGGCTCGGTGGATTTTGATTTTGTTCAGGTACTGAAGCAACGAAGGCTTTAGGGTATTAAAAAAAAAAAAAAAAGTGTGACTAGGGGCCCCCAGCCATTGGGCCCAGGTTGGAGCCACTTCTACCACTCGAAAAACAGAAATGCTTACAGCACCTGGTATTCCCAGGCGGTCACCCATCCAAGTACTAACCAGGCCCGACGCTGCTTGGCTTCCGAGATCAGACGAGATCGGGCGCGTTCAGCGTGGTGTGGCCGTAAGCGAAAGCTGCCCTCTAGATCGGTTGCCTCATGGTTGTCATCCGCTTTCTACCGCTATTGGTGGGGGCTGAACCCTCGTACTGGCCTCAAATTTGCTAACATCTTTTATCCTTGGGGTCAATTTAACCCAAGCTATTTCAACCTCCAGGCAATGATTATAATTAAAATTGCTACCCATTTTTATGTGTCAGGTACTCTACGTTTCTTTGTTTACATTGTCTTGGACATGGCTGACAGTGTATCTGGTGGAGCCTGGAGCCATTTTGATGGCATGAGCAGCATTGAGTGTAACCTGTCATTCATTCAGGTGGGGAGAGGGACCATAATAACTTTCCATTTTTGTAAGGTAACTTGTCTGCTGGTGGTTGAGAGACAACGGGAGGGTCAATACTAAGGCTCTCATTCTCATCAGAGGAGGACGTCTCATAATCAGGGTCCTCCTCAACATTATCCTCTGTCTCAGACACATTCTCCTCTATGTCGCTTTCACTGTCAAAAGAGCTGTGACAAAACCGCATTGGCACGAAACCTTTGCTTACAGGTCATTTTCAAGTGAAAGAGAACATAAAGCAAGAGGACACAGCGCACCAAGTGAAATGGTTTTTAAAGCTGCGGTGCAAGCTTTCACATGTTTGCTCATCCCCTTTGTGGTGTGAACTGCCAATCTCCTCACTGGAACCACATTTCCACACACCAACAGTGCAGGAAATATCAGCGTTCTTGTCGGAATTATATTTCCCCCTCCCCCATGTCATGTGAACTGTCAGTGGTTCTCATGCTACCACAGGTATGGTTATGATGGGTTAGGGCCAGGGGCATCACCAGACCCGATCTCACTGGGGCACATGCCCCAGTAACAATCTGTGGGGCCCCGGTAAATGGTTGTGAAAAATAACATAGCTCCCAAGGGGGGGTTGGCCCCTGGGTCAGCGTAATCAACTGTCAGTAGCTTTGAATGAAAGTGTCAGCTAAATGACTCTGAAAGTAATGTAACGCAACTAGCCTATTGTCGTTGCTGATGAATTCCCCGCATGAGGATGTGAGCACTAGGCGTTCGCGCCCCAGTAGTGCCTCAAATGTAACAACACCCCCTCTGCCTTAGGCCCCTAAAGCAGAGGGAAGGTTTTTCGAAGACTATAAAATTGCATGTTAGTGGCCTCAATGTCATCCGAAACAACCCAATGAAATGTGTGAACGATGTTGATATTTCTTATGTTTTATACCGCCAGAACAACCTGGGGTCAAATTCAGCCCAGAGAACACCGATGCGTACAAAATGTGCACAGGACTTTGAAAAATATATCATCAGGTTCATTTTACGTTCACCCAGTTGTCCCCATTAAATTAGGAAAAGTCATGAAATATGAGGCAAAAAAACAAAGTCAATAATCCATTCAAACATTGAATGGGGTCACATGGACCCCAAAGATAATAGGAGGGTTACACTCCTGCTTAAGCCTGACCTCCATTTTACCGAGGGGCTCCCAACCTTAAGCCTCTCTCCCGATACCTCGTTCCCAGCCCTTGGCTCCAGAACCGCGGGCAACTGGTCACCCAGACAGGACTGGGACAACTGCTTACACCAACGGTTGTAGAAGTGTAATTTGTGGGATCAGACCTATCTTTCAGCTGACACAGCGTTGACCGACATACTTACAGCCGTGCGCATTTTGATACTGACAAAACGTAGGCATGGATATAATGATGTAGACACAACCTGGATGCAGGAACCTGGAAGAGCTCGGTCTACTTTAGTTGTAGTTCGCTGCCAGACACACAAGGCGGCAGTCTATGCCTTAATAAAATGGTTGCCATTACCCTAAAATATTGGTGTCAAGGTTTAAGCTAATTCTAACAATAAGAAAGGTAGGAGGGCCTAGGTTGCTTGTCCTGGAGCAGGCCTTAGATAAGCTGGGGGAAAGCCATAGATAAGAAAAAGAATAAAAAGGCAATGGGTGAATGTTGGCGTGCCAAGGTGGTCTCTTTCTGCGCTGTGCGGACCAGCCCGGCTGGTGTCGCGTATCGTGTTTGGATAATACACGATGAATCTTCTTGCATCAGGCTCGGTGGATTTTGATTTTGATCAGGTACTGAAGCAACGAAGGCTTGAGGATATTAAAGAAAAAGTGTGACGAGGGGCCCCCAGCCGTTGGGCCCAGGTTGGAGCCACTTCTACCACTCGATTGTGGGGGTAGGAAAAACAAAAAAGCTTACAGCACCTGGTATTCCCAGGCGGTCACCCATCCAAGTACTAACCAGGCCCGACGCTGCTTGGCTTCCGAGATCAGACGAGATCGGGCGCGTTCAGCGTGGTGTGGCC
The DNA here is from genome assembly GCA_022829145.1 of Albula goreensis. Classification (NCBI taxonomy): domain Eukaryota; kingdom Metazoa; phylum Chordata; class Actinopteri; order Albuliformes; family Albulidae; genus Albula; species Albula goreensis. The sequence continues at coordinate 315,022 of JAERUA010000026.1, forward strand.
GTAAGCGAAAGCTGCCCTCTCAATCGGTCGCCTCGTGGTTGTCATCCGCTTTCTACTGCTGTTGTGACGCCGGAGCCTTTTTTTTTTTTTTTTTTTTTTGTTATGTCCAACAATGCGAAGCCGAGGCTCACGTTTGGAGTTTGGGTTTCCGGCTGGAGCTTGCCACTGGCCAAGGCCGCAGCGTCAGGCCCGGCTCTAGGTGTGCATCTAGGCCGGAGGCCCAGGGTTTGAAGATGGTGGAGAAAGACCCACCTCCGGCACCCAGTTTCACCTGGACTTTGGCTCACATTTCACGCTGTAGCTCCGTCTGAGCCGCCCGCTCTTGGTGGGGGCTTAGCCCTCGTATTGTCCTCAGATTTGCTCACATCTTTTATCCTTGCGGTCAATTTGACCCAAGCTATTTCAACCTCCAGGCAATGATTATAATTAAAATTGCTACCCATTTTTATGTGTCAGGTACTTTACGTTTCTTAGTTTACCAGCTAAACAGCCCTTTAAATTAAATATTACCACCACCACCACCACCCCCAACCCCGGCAAACACCCAAAATACCTACTGCTGGAAAAAATATGCAAATCACCATAAAATCTCTCAGTTTGACCTTAAATTGGAAAGAAAGACCTTTTTTTCTTGTTTTAATGCCAATCTCCTCACTGGAAGCACGGCCTACTTTGGGTGTAGTTCACTGCCAGACACACAAGGCGGCAGTCTATTCCTTAATAAAATGGTTTCCATTACCAGTAAATATTGGCGTCAAAGTTGAAGCTCATGCTAACAATAAGAAAGTTAGGAGGGCCTAAGTTTCTTCTCCTGGGGCAGGCCTTAGATAAGCTGGGGGAAGGCCTTGGATAAGAAAAAGAATAAAAAGGAAGAGGGTTAGCAAAGTCCTCAGAGTGACTGTTGGGAGTGCCAAAGTGGTCTCTTTGACCTCTGTGTGGTCCAGCCCGGCTGGTGTCGCGTATCGTGTTCATATAATACACAATACACCTTTTTGCATCGGGCTCGGTGGATTTTGATTTTGTACAGGTACTGAAGCAACGAAGGCTTGAGGATATTAAAAAAAAAAAAAAAGTGTGACGGGGCCCCGGCCATTGGGCCCAGGGCGTTTGAGCACTAGGCGTTCGCGCCCCAGTAGTGCCTCAAATGTAGCAACACCCCCTTTGCCTTAGGCCCCTAAAGCAGAGGGAAGGTTTTTCGAAGATTATAAAATTGCATGTTAGTGGCCTCAATATCATCCGAAACAACCCAATGAAATGTGTGAAAGCTGTTGATATTTCTCATGTTTTACACCGCCACAACAACCTGGGTTCAAATTCAGCCCAGGGAACACAGATGTGTACAAAATGTGTACAGGACATTGAAAACATATCATCATGTTCATTTTACGTGCACCCAGTTGTCCCCATTCAATTAGGAAAAGTCATGAAATATGAGGCAAAAAAACAAAGTCAATAATCCATTTGGAAACGTGAAACATTGAATGGGGTCACGTGGACCCCAAAGATAATAGGAGGGTTACACTCCTGCTTAAGCCTGACCTCCATTTTACCGAGGGGCTCCCAACCTTAAGCCTCTCTCCCGATACCTCGTTCTCAGCCCTTGGCTCCAGAACCGCGGGCAACTGGTCACCCAGACAGGACTGGGACAACTGCTTACACCAACGGTTGTAAAAGTGTCATTTGTGGGATCAGACCTATCTTTCAGCTGACACAGCGTTGACAGACATACTTACAGCCACGCGCATTCTGATACTGACAAAACGTAAGCATTGATATAATGACGTGGACACAACCTGGATGCAGTAACCTGGAAGAGGTCGGTCTACTTTGGTTGTAGTTCACTGCCAGACACACAGGGTGGCAGTCTATTCCTTAATAAAATGGTTGCCATTACCACTAAATATTGGTAGCAGGTTTGCTAACCTGGTTCAGCGTGGCGTGGCCGTAAGAAAGCTGCCCTCTGGATCGGTTGCCTCATGGTTGTCATGCATTTTCTACTGCTGTTGTGACGCCGGAGGGTTTTTTTTTTTTTTTTTTTTTTTGTCCAACAATGCGGAGCCCAGGCTCACGTTTGGAGTTTGGGTTTTCGGCTGGACCTTGGCACTGGCCAAGGCCACAGCGTCAGGCCCGGCTCTAGGTGTGGATCTAGGCCGGAGGCTCAGGGTTTGAAGATGGTGGAGAAAGACCCACCACCGGCTCCCAGTTTCACCTGGACTTTGGCTGGACTTTGACTTTGCATGAAAACACCATTCACAATCTGTCTTCTCGAAAAATCCCTAACGTCTTTGTTTCTTTCCCCCCATACATCCACCAAGTCATATCTCTTAATTAAATGAAAAAGTTCAGTTCGCCCCCTGTCTGGTTTAAAAACCATCTTATCATCAATGTCCTTTCTCCCTGAAACAGTATTAAAATCACTTACTAAGAAAACATTATTCCACCCCTCCATTAAAACGTTAATGTGCTTATAAAAACATACTTTATCGTCCTCCACATTAGGTGCGTGTACATTACACAAGATTATCTCCTCAGTATTACACAATAATTTGACAACCAGTCAGTCCCCCCCACATGTGACCCAGTGGACATACAATTAAAGTATTTTATGAAAGGTTCGACTACACCACCTAGGGACTTCCACCCCAAGAGTAAATTCAATAGTATGGAGGCTACAGGGATCCCGTACACATGTAAGTTTGTAAGAATTTACCAGAGACATGGTATTTCGATTTGAATGGGCAAAATTTATTTCAACAGTTCATTAAAAACACATTTTATTCAAAGTCATTAAAAATAGACCACAGTAAAAGTTGAGGTTCACAAGAGGGCACAGACTGCCACCAGAAATTAAATAAATAAAAGGGAAAAGGGTGATGCAGGCCGTCTGTCGGGAGGTTACCTTCACTGGAACAGGGGGAGGCAATACACCACCGTGCTCTGGATCCCGGTGCCTGTTAACACACACACACACACACACACACACACACACACACACACACACACACACACACACACACACACACACACACACACGGCAAATAGGTGACTACTGTAAAAGAAAGCGATGTTCACTTAAACCCTAGCAAACACCACATGCAGTGCAGGAAGGAGGGAGGGACGGAGGGAGGGAGGCCCAGGTCCGGCGGCCTCTCCACAGAACGGCCAACACCCACCTGTAGACTCTATAGGGCAAGGGGGACACAGATGGGCAAGAGTACACGACCAGCGTAGTTAGTATTAAAAAGGGGACAGAGCACACGATAGGGACCAAAAGAAAACACTGGGAGCAGTCAGGGCCTCACTCGATTGCCCATCCAAATAAACAAAACAAAAATCCAAATAAACAAAACAAAAACACAGCACTGACTAGATTTACCCGGCAAAGCAGCAGATGACAAACGTTCCTCTAGTTGCTTTCAGTGACCGCAAGCGGTATTTAGCCTACTCAGCTGTCTCACAGCCGCGACCTGTATTAAAATATTGCCATTAGATGCATGTCTCGTTTGAAACAAACACTGCGTGGTTTTAACAAGAGTCGAGAACCATGGCTACCTGTTGTGGCGAACGGGCTCCCGTACCACCCTGTGACGGTTCGTTACAGACCAGGCAAAACACCTGTTAGCAAACACAGGCTAACACCAATAACAGACGGGATTTAAGATTTTAAACAGAGTAGGAGCCCATACCTTTCAGCACGCCACACGCTGCAAGACAGAAGAGCAACCACGATAACCAGAGTAAAAAACCAAAGCTGATGGAGCTCGTATATAAACACACAACTAAAATGACCCTCTAATTACCTGTTAGCTGCTAGGGGCTATGCAGGAGGTGTGGCCAAAAACAGGAACACCGACGGTGGCTTCGAAGGAAAAGAAAGCAGAGAAGCAAAGGATAATTCTGCCGGTTGCACACACATATCCCTCCGTCTCAACGTGGCCACCCCCTCCTCTCACTCACCTCATTATTGAAATAAAAATCCCCACCCCAAGCCCGTCTATACAGTCCAACTATGTCGTCCTTCCAATACGGCTCTTGCAGACAGATAACATCGCAATTAAGCGTTTGAAACAAAAGTCTCTGAAACTTCTCAACACACCTCAAGCCTCTCTATAGTCAAACAACTCATGAGGAGCAGAAAAAAAAGTTCCAGCATATCCGATCATTCTGGTATGTCCGACAGAGAGTCATATTCATTAGTCGTAACGACCGCAGTCCCAAGTCCCCGTTTCTCTCTCCTCTCTCTTTGCAGTTTCAAAACCTTGTCAATGTTAATTGTAGCTCAGCTCTTCTTCCTTTGTTATCCATGCCATGATCCAAACGCGTTTGCTCTGGCTCTCCCCCGCCCTCCACCAGTGCTCACCTCGACAACGAGATGTTCCGAACCCCGATTTTCCCTGCTAGAACAGTCTTCTCCTCTCTCAGAAAAAGGCAACCCTCCAGCGTCACTCTGCTGTGAAGTTCCCGTCCCGCCTGTATCCATCTGCTCTACATCCAGTGAGGCTGACAAATCCACACCATCCACCTCCTTCCGCTCCTGCTCACGCAGACTCACCTCCTCGCAGGTGCAGCGCATGAAAGCCCTGTGACAGTCTGGGCAGCGCGCTGCTTGACATGCTTGAAAACGCCTGCGGAGAGGTAGAATCGGAGTCACGCTCCACCTTTCCAACTCGTCCAAAATCACAGAGTCCTCTATGTAGGTCGGCAGGTTCAAAAAGAGAGACCATAGCCTCCGTAGCACACAGTCTGCGCACCTCACGAACATGACCCTTCACTTGCACTCCGTCCAACAGAAGCTGGCAGTAATCCTCCTTCTCCAAAGTTAACTCAAATTCATTGTTGGGCCGGCTTCTTACCCCGATCAGTTTCCCTCTGCCCAGCTTGGCATCAACCATCGTTATCACGTCCGTTGCAGTGATCCCCTGTAAAATCGTTCAAGTCCAGAATAAGCACAGCGTCTTTGGAACAATCTCTC
>JAERUA010000026.1:320493-340296 GCA_022829145.1 Albula goreensis
GATCAGAAAACACAGAACTCGCCATTTGTTTGAATCCGTATCCATAGCGATTTGTCCAATTGCCGGTCCTCAGTCATTCACGTTGAAATCCATTCCCGTTAATTAAAAAACGCACCAAAATTCTGCCCCTCGCAGATAAACTGCTCAGGGGAGGAACAAATCAGAAAGCACAAGAAGCACTACAAAAGTAACAGACGAGTACAATAAACAATCAAAAGAAAAGAAAACAAACACTGTGAGAGCCTCTCTCTCTCTCTCCCACTTCTGCAGCCACAATCTCACGATTGTGACATCACTGTCGGGCGCGTTCGGCGCGGGTGTGGCCGTAAGAAAAACAACATCTTTTATCAAAGACAGAAACATGTATTATGTTCAGGCTCTCGGGTATATGATTTTCGATTGTTACGAAGAGCTCAAATGCTGATTTTATGTCTTGGACATGGCTGACAGTGTATCTGGTGGGACCTGGAACCATTTTGATGACATTAGCAGCATTAAGCCTGACCTCCATTTTACCGAGGGCTCCCAACCTTAAGCCTCTCTCCCGATACCTCGTTCTCAGCCCTTGGCTCCAGGACCGCGGGCAACTGGTCACCGAGACAGGACTGGGACAACTGCTTACACCAACGGTTGTAGAAGTGTCATTTGTGGGATCAGACCTATCTTTCAGCCGACACAGCGTTGACAGACATACTTACAGGCATGCGCGCATTTTGATACTGACAAAACGTAGGCATAGATACAATGATGTAGACACAACCTGGATGCAGTAACCTGGAAGAGGTCGGTCTACTTCAGTTGTAGTTCACTGCCAGACACACAAGGTGGCAGTCTATTCCTTAATAAAATGGTTGCCATCACCACTAAATATTGGTGTCAAGGTTTAAGCTAATTCTAGCAATAAGAAAGGTAGGAGGGCCGAGGTTGCTTGTCCTGGAGCAGGCCTTAGATAAGCTGGGGGAAAGCCATAGATAAGAAAAAGAATAAAAAGGAAGAGGGTGAATGTTGGCGTGCCGAGGTGGTCTCTTTCTCCGCTGTGCGGACCAGCCCGGCTGGTGTTGTGTATCGTGTTCGGATAATACACAATAAACCGTTTTGCATCAGGCTCGGTGGATTTTGATTTTGTTCAGCTTCTGAAGCAACGAAGGCTTGAGGATATTAAAAAAAAAGTGTGACGAGGGGCCCCCAGCCGTTGGGCCCAGGATGAAGCCACTTCTACCACTCGATTGTGGGGGTAGGAAAAACAAAAATGCTTACAGCACCTGGTATTCCCAGGCGGTCACCCATCCAAGTACTAACCAGGCCCGATGGTGCTTGGCTTCCGAGATCAGGCGAGATCGGGCGCGTTCAGTGTGGTGTGGCCGTAAGCGAAAGCTGCCCTCTCAATGGGTCGCCTCATGGTTGTCATCAGCTTTCTACTGCTGTTGTGACGCCGGATCCTTTTTTTTCTTTTCTTTTCTTGGCACTGGCCAAGGCCACAGCGTCAGGCGCGGCTCTAGGTGTGCATCTAGGCCGGAGGCCCAGGGTTTGAAGATGGTGGAGAAAGACCCACCACCGGCACCCAGTTTCACCTGGACTTTGACTCACATTTCACGCTGGAGCTCCGTCTGAGCCGCCCGCTCTTGGTGGGGGCTCAACCCTCGTATTGTCCTCAAATTTGCTAACATCTTTTATCCTTGGGGTCACTTTGACCCAAGCTATTTCAACTTCCAGGCAATGATTATAATTAAAATTGCTACCCATTTTTATGTGTCAGGTACTTTACGTTTCTTAGTTTACCAGCTAAATAGCCCTTTATACTAAATATTACCACCACCACCCCCAACCCCGGCAAACACCCAAAATACCTAGTATTGGGAAAAATATGCAGATCACCATAAAATCTCTCAGTTTGACCTTAAGTTGGAAAGAAAGACCTTTTTCTTGTTTTAATGCCAATCTCCTCACTGGAACCACAGTCTACTTTGGGTGTACTTCACTGCCAGACACACAAGGTGGCAGTCTATTCCTTAATAAAAATGGTTGCCAGTACCACTAAATATTGGCGTCAAAGTTTAAGCTCATGCTAAAAATAAGAAAGTTAGGAGGGCCTAAGTTGTTCTCCTGGGGCAGGCCTTAGATAAGCTGGGGGAAGGCCTTAGATAAGAAAAAGAATAAAAAGGAAGAGGGTTAGCGAAGTCCTCAGAGTGACTGTTGGAGTGCCAAAGGGGTCTGTTTTTCCCTGTGCGGACCAGCCCGGCTGCTGTCGCGTATCGTGTTGGGACACAATAAACCGTTTTGCATTGGGCTCGGTGGATTTTGATTTTGTTCAGCTTCTGAAGCAACGAAGGCTTGAGGATATTAAAAAAAAGTGTGACGAGGGCCCCCAGCCGTTGGGCCCAGGTTGGAGCCACTTCTACCACTCGATTGTGGGGATAGGAAAAACAAAAATGCTTACAGCACCTGGTATTCCCAGGCGGTCACCCATCCAAGTACTAACCAGGCCCGACGGTGCTTGGCTTCCGAGATCAGACGAGATCGGGCGCGTTTTTTTTTTTTTTTTTTTTTTTTTTTTTTTTTTTTTTGTAATCACTCAGGTTAATTATCACTCCTTCCAAGAACATGCTCAGAAGGAGAGACAGAACCTCATCATTGTGATCAAAACAGACAAAGAAACAAACATGAAACATAGACAAAACATTATAAAAGCAAGTGACCAATGCAGGAACGAAACATACACTCACAGCACAGAAATCAACCAAGGCCCTTCCCATCACCCACTCGGCCTTTTTTTTTTTTTTTTCCCCCTTAAATGAGTTCAATCTCATTTACCCTAACACAAAAACAAACCCACACAGCAAAACAAAAATACAAACCAAAAAAGGAAACACCCTCCTTCAGAAACGAAAAACCAGGTCCCCACCCACCATAACAATAAAGGGATTTCCACTTACAAAAGGCCCCAAAAAATCCCCCACCAACCCTTTTCTCCCGGCAGTACGAATATACCAGGAGACAAAGTTCCGCACAGTTTGGCAAAAGAGAGGCTTCACTCCCACCAGCCGACCATCGTACAATGTTAGGTTCCGCCTCTTCCATATTGCGTACTTAACACAGCACAAAAGATAGTTCAAAGCTGAAGTATTCCCCTCCTGGCCCCCCCTCCCCCTCTGTCCAAACAAAATCAGCCTATCCCATGCCCGCTGCTCCCCCCACACCCCACCCGCCATTCCCAACAATGTACGCACAAGCGGGCGGAAATAATCCCAAAACGAGGATAGCCCAGAACAATGCACAAACAAATGCAGCACATCTTCCCTTGCAGCCCCGCACACAGGGCACAAAGCCGTGGGCGCCAGTCCTGCAGCATAGAGGCGGTCCAGTGTAAAAAGGCAATTATGCCGCACCTCAAAGTCTAAGGCCTCCAGCCTTGGTGCCAAAAACCGCAACCGCCTTGACCCCCAAATGTCCCGCGCCTGAATACAACCAAACACAGCCATCCAACGACTCTCTGCCACTGGAGGCCTGAAAAAACCTTCAAGCAAAATAGAATAAAAGACCCTTGTTGTGCCCTCTGCCAGGTCAAGCTCCCCCTGGTCCATCTGAATTGCAACCTCAAAAGAAGAGCCACGCACCCCACCCGCCTCATCCACACCCTCCCCCTCCACAAAACCCAACCAATCCCGTGGCACAGCCCCCTTCAGCCTCTCATAAAACTCACACAATGCTGCAGCCGAAACCCTCTCATCCACCTCCCGCCCCATGTCCACAATAGCCTGGGCAGGAAAAAACCCTGGCCGGACCTCATACAAAATGTCCTTTAACTTCCGTACCCCTGCCTGCAGCAGCAAGCGATGATAAAACACCGCCCCCCCCTCCGTCACCAAGGGGTTAAGAAACAGAGGCTGCTCCAGCACCTGCCTCCTGTCCCCCAGCCTAACCCGAACATGCTTTAGAAATGCTCCCCATGCTGACAACACCTCCCTATAAAAGTCCGGAACCCCCCAAATCATGCCAGGCCGCAAAGACATGTAAAGGATCTCCTCCCCATATTCAGCCCCCACACCGCCCCAAAAAGTAGGCCATCAGTCCCTTCCAAACCACCTTCCTCTCCACCCCCCAAAATCTCTTCACAGTTTTCACCCTCAAGGCCTGTCTTTTCAGGCCAGGGTCCGCCAGCTGGAGCCCCCCTTGCCCAGACCGCCCCACCAGAGTAGCATATGCTATCCTGGCCGGCTTACCTCCCCATAAAAACTGCAGCACAAGGCGCCTCACTTCCTTCTCGGCCCAGGCTGGGAACGCCATGACGGACATCCCATACCAGAGCTGAGACAGCATCAGGTTATTCAGCACCAGAACCCTCCCCTTCAATGTGAGGTCCCGGGAGCCCCACCACCGCAGCCTCTTCTCCATCTTCCCTATGCACTCCCCCCACCACTGATCAACCGCCCCCCTCGCATCCACCCCTACATACACTCCAAGCACCTTGACCACCCCCTCAGCCACCTGAAAAGGCAACCCCAACTCCTCAAACCCCACACCCCTTCCCACCCTCAAAACCACCGATTTAGCTGAATTAATCCTGGCCCCAGAGGCCCTACAATACTCGCCCAGCACCTCCATAATAGAGGCCAGGCATCCCACCTCCCGCACAGTGAAAGTGGTATCATCCGCAAACTGATAGATGAGAGACGGGATACCACACCCCGGCACTGCAATACCCCTAATCGCCGGATGTGCCTTCACCGCCAGACCCAAAGGCTCCGCCACCAAGGCATACAAAATGGCCGACAGAGGACAGCCCTGCCGCACGGACCTGGTGACCGGAAAAAACTTAGTGAGATGCCCATTGCACTTCACACAACTCACAATTCCACTATATAAAATCTGAACCCACCTTATGAAACCATCCCCAAACCCAAAGCGCCGCAACACACTAAACATATAATCATGCTCCACCCTATCAAATGCCTTCTCCTGATCTAAACACAAGACATACCCATCCCCTCAGTCTCCACCAAATATGCCACAACATCCCTAATAGAGCTAACAGTGTCCGCAATATCCCGCCCCGGAACACTATACGCCTGGGTCGGCTCAATGATGGAGGCCGAAACCTCCTTCAAGCGCTCCGCCAAGACGCGGGCCAGGATCTTATAATCGCAATTAAGCAGGCTTAAAGGCCTATAATTCCCCAACACAGCCGGATCCCCCTTATTCTTAAAAATCAACACCACCATACCCCGTGCCATAGTAGGACTCAACCCCCACGCCTACCGACCTCCCCATACACCTCCACCAAAATAGGCCCAAGCACATCCTTGAAGGCCCTATAAAATTCTGCCGGAAGGCCATCCAGCCCTGGGCTCTTCCAAGCCTTCATACCCATCACTGCCCTCTCCACCTCCGACAAACTAATACCCCCATCACATGAGTCCGCGTCCACAGTGGACAGCTGCTTGTCCACCACCTCCAGAAAAGAGGACACATCATGCCCTTTGACACCCTCCGAACAGAATAAGCTGGCATAAAAATCATGCACCACACCCAGGATCTCCCCACCTCCCTCACCCTCTCCCCATCCACCCCCACCACCTCCCCAGACAACGGGCCTGCTGCCTGCTCCTTTCCAGCCCAAAAAAAGAACTTAGTACTCCTCTCCCCCTCCACCACATACTCCGCCTTACTCCTCACGGCCGCCCCCCTGCATCTGTCCCCCTCCAGCCTTTCCAGTCGGGCCTGCAGCTGCAGAACCACATCCAGGTTCTCCCCAGCCCCCGCCCTCCCACACTCCCTATCCAACTGGGCCCTCACCCCTGCTCCTCCCAGGCCAACCACCTCCTTCTCTCAACCCCATATTCAATAGAAAAAACTTTAATATAGTACTTAAGATTATCCCACCACACCCGTTTATCAGTCCGAAATAGCGGGCAGGCCAGCTGCTCCCGGAGAAGCGCCCGAATTCCCGCACAGTAAGTTTCCTCACCCAAAAACTGTGTATTAAGGCACCACACCCCTGGTCCCCTCCGCACCTCCTCCAACCGCACCCGGAAGGAGAACAGTGCATGATCACTCACTGCAGTGAGCACATATTTGGCACCCACCATGCAGCTCAGCAGCTCCCCGCTACAAAACCCATAGTCAATCCGGCTTTGTTTGAGCTGCCCCAACACCACCTGCTGCCTCGAGAAAGCCCTACCTCTCGCATTCCCACACCTCCAGAACTCAAAAAAACCCCCCACCCCCATGACATCAAGCAAAACCTTCCTAGCGCCCCCCGAGCTAAACCCCATACCCGGACCCACATCAGCCCTTGACAAGGCAGTATTGAAGTCCCCAACCACCAAGCCCCCTGACCCAGGAAGAATCCCCCCCAGGCCCTGAAAAAAACCCGCCTATCCCGATCCTCATTAGGCGCATAAACATTCAATACCTCCACCCTCTTAGTCCCCACACCAACAGACACCCCGACCACCCTCCCCTCCCCATCCCTATATGTACACGCAGCACATTCCACCGACCCCCTCCGTACCAGCGTTGCCACCCCACATCTAATCCCACCCACTGCGTTGCTCGCAAAAACCTCCCGTCCCACCACTTATCCACCCGTTCCACAATGTCCGCATCCCAATAAGTCTCCTGAAGGCATATGACGTCTACCCCCTTCGCCAGCGTCAAAACATGCCTCACCTTCCCCATGTCCCTCAAACCCCTAGCATTCAGGGACAGGACAGAGAGCATACAAACCCCAAAAGAAAAAAACAATACACCCACACAGATAATCCTCATCATGTCCCATTCAAACTAGCACCCTGATCCTTGACATCCACCGCCAAAACTCCCCCAGAGTCAACTACAAGTTTTTGGGCCTACTCACCACCCTCGATGCTATCGATGACACATTTGGCTGCACCACCCTCTTCCTCCGCCGGGGGAAGCACGGCCTAGAGGCATCCACCACCCCCCCCCCACACTCAACATCCCCTACCACCAGACTTCCCTCCACCACCTCAGTACCAGCCCCACAGATAGGGTCAGACAGCCCCACCTCACACGGCCCTTCATCAACCCCCCAACCTCCCCACAAGCCCATCCCGAGAAGCCCCACCAGAGCTGGTGGCTCCCGATACCTCCTCCAAATCCAGCGCCAGGCCATCAGTCTGTATTCCAGTGACCATGTCCTCCTCAGGCCCACCGCACCGTGACCCCTCTGCCTCCACGCCGTCATCCACCGCCGACTCCTCCTGCTCCTCCACACACAGCTCACCAGCAGCTGGCTCCACAGCACATTCCACTACCCCTGCTCCAGCCGCCGCGTCCACTCCACTCCCACCGTCCTGCAGATCCATATCCTCACCAGCATTGAGGCCATCCCGGCCCCCCTCAGCCAGCTCCTCCACACTTCCTGTCTCGCCGCCATCCCCAGCCTCCTCCTCACTCCCCAAGCAGGTGCAGCGCATCAAAACGCGTCCACAATCGCCGCACCGCACAGCCCTGCAGTCTCTTGCATAGTGCCCTTGCTCACAGCAGTCACGACATACAAAATCAGGGCATTCCCTCAATAAATGCCCAGGCTGCAGACAAATCCTGCAAAGCTTTTGTTGCCTGTCATGCAGCACACGAAAGTACTTCACTCCCTCTGCTGTATTGAACTTCGTACTGTACGGCAGCGAGGGCACAGACGGTGGGAATTTAACCCGCAAATACCTTGTCCCATCCGCCACCACAGTCCCAGGATACATCCTCCTGTGGACCTCTGTCACTGGCTGCACGCCCCAGCCTCGCAGTTTCTCTAGAATCTCCATATCAGTAATATATGCCGGCAGATGCAAAAACGAAACAACAATGACATCATTGAGCAGAGCACGAACTTCACATGTGACATCCCTAATCTGCAAACCATCCAGCAAACCATCACATGCTGTCTTATCAGACAATGTAAGCTCAAACTCCCCAATCCCGCTTGGACGAACAGCCAAAATGCTGCCAATTCCAACACGAGCTTGAACTGAATTTATGATATCCATAGGTGAAACATTTTCCACCCCAGCAACTGATAAAACCACAGTCGCACTCCTCAAATACTGGCGCGCAGAGCCAACAGGGGTAAATGAAGAGGAAGCCATTTTGTAGAACAAACAAGAAGTGAAGTGAATGAGAAAGACAAACCCGGCCACCCCTGGCACAAACTGCCAGGGGAGCCGGAGTCTTACCAGAATTAGAGAGCAGTCCTGTATCAAAAATATCCACGTATGAAGTTTCAAAAAAAAAAACAGTGGCAAACAATCAAATGGAAGCAGCAGCCGACACCCTGCTACTCCTCCAAACACAGCCAACACACTGAGCTCAGACCAGTGAGCGACCGCTAGCACCACCTCCTGGAGAGATCGGGCGCGTTCAGCGTGGTGTGGCCGTAAGCGAAAGCTGCCCTCTCAATGGGTCGCCTCATGGTTGTCATCAGCTTTCTACTGCTGTTGTGACGCCGGAGCCTTTTTTTTTTTTTTTTTCTTTCTTGGCACTTGCCAAGGCTGCAGCGTCAGGCCCGGCTCTAGGTGTGCATCTAGGCCGGAGGCCCAGGGTTTGAAGATGGTGGAGAAAGACCCACCGCCGGCACCCAGTTTCACCTGCACCTTGGCTCACATTTCACGCTGGAGCTCCGTCCGAGCCGCCCGCTCTGTCCAAGCCGCCCGCTCTTGGTGGGGGCTTAACCCTCGTATTGTCCTCAAATTTGCTCACATCTTTTATCATTGGGGTCAATTTGACCCAAGCTATTTCAACCTCCAGGCAATGATTATAATAAAAATTACTACCCATTTTTATGTGTCAGGTACTTCACATTTCTTGGTTTACTACCTAAATAGCCCTTTACATGAAATATGGATAAATTAAAAAATATTAAATTATTATTTTTTTTTTTTTTTTTTTTTGTCATTCATATCATTTGGAAGGAAAAACAATATCTTTCATCAAAGACAGAAACATGTATTATGTTTGGGCTCTCAAGTATATCATCTTCGATTGATGGTGTTACAAAGAGCTCAAACGCTGGTTTTATGTCTTGGACATGGCTGACAGTGTATCTGGTGGGGCCTGGAACCATTTTGATGACATTAGCAGCATTAAGTGTAACCTGTCATGCAGGTGGGGAGAGGGACCATAATAACTTTTCATTTTTGTAAGGTAACTTGTCTGCTGGTGGTTGAGAGACAACGGATGGGTCAATACTAAGGCTTTTTTGTTTTGTCCAACAATGCGAAGCCGAGGCTCACGTTTGGAGTCTGAGTTTTCGGCTGGAGCTTGGCACTGGCCAAGGCCACAGCGTCAGGCGCGGCTCTAGGTGTGCATCTAGGCCGGAGGCCCAGGGTTTGAAAGATGGAGAAAGACCCACCACCGGCACCCAGTTTCACCTGGACTTTGACTCACATTTCACACTGGGGCTGCGTTCCAATACTTTTTCTCGTCTCCTCCTTTCCTCTCCTCCTTTCCTCCCCTCCTTTCCTACCCCGGAAGTATGCCGGAAATATATGGAGGAAAGGAGGGGAGGAAACGAGTGGAGGAAAAGGAGGAAAGGAGGAGATGAATCGAATATTGGAACAGCTAATCCGATTCGCCCGTCATCAAAGTCGACGTCGGCTATTGATGAAGCAATAATTTCGACTGACTCTGACGATACCAAAGCCAATCAAAATATTCAGTGGGATGGTCTTTTAATCTGACTGGTCATGAGCACAATGATGTCACGCAGAAAGGTGAAAAGACTTCCGCGGTAGGATACATCGATGTATCCTCCGTTTGGAGGAGACGAAAAGGAGGAAAGGAGGAAAGGAGGAGGCGAGATTGCACTTTGGAACAGTGGAGGAAAGGAGGACACATAATCAGCTTCCGGGGCACGGAGGAAAGGAGGGGAGGAAAGGAGGAAAGGAGGAGACAAAATTGAGTATGGAACGCAGCCTGGAGCTCCGTCTTTGCCGCCCACTCTTGGTGGGGGCTTAACCTCGCATTCTCCTCAAATTTGCTCACATCTTTTATCCTTGGGGTCAATTTGATCCAAGCTATTTCAACCTCCAGGCAATGATTATGATTAAAATTGCTACCCATTTTTATGTGTCAGGTACTTTACGTTTCTTAGTTTACCAGCTAAATAGCCCTTTAAATTAAATATTACCACCACCACCCCCAACCCCAGCAAACACCGAAATACCTACTGCATGAAAAATATGCAAATCACCATAAAATCTCTCAGTTTGACCCTAAATTGGAAAGAAAGACCTTTTTTTTCTTGTTTTAATGCCAATCTCCTCACTGGAACCACATTTTCCACACACCAGCAGTGCAGGAAATATCAGCGTTCTTGTGGGAATTATATTTCCCCCTCCCCATTGCATTTGAACTATCAGTGGCTCTCACACTACCACAGGTATGGTTATGATAGGTTAAGGCCACCAGACCCGATCTCACTGGGGCACATGCTCCAGTAAAAAAACTGCGGTGCCCCGGTAAATGCTTGTGGAAAAATGTCATAGCGCCCCAGGGGGGGTTGGCCCCTAGTCAGCCTAATCAACTGTAAGTCGCTTTAAATAAAAGTTTCAGCTAAATGACTCTGAAAGTAATGTAACGCAACTAGCCCATCGTAGTTGCTGATGAATTCCCCGCATGAGGATGTGAGCACTAGGGTTTCGTGCCCCAGTAGTGCCTCAACTAGCAACACCCCCTCTGCTTCAGGGCCCTATAGCAGAGGGAAGGTTTTTTTGAAGATTATAAAATTGCATGTTAGTGGCCTCAATATCATCCAATACAATCAAATGAAATGTGTGAAAGATGTTGATATTTCTTATGTTTTATACCGCCAGAACAACCTGGGGTCAAATTCAGCCCAGAGAACACCAATGTGTACAAAATGTGCACAGGACATTGAAAACGTATCATCATGTTCATTTTACGTTCACCCAGTTGTCCCCATTAAATTAGGAAAAGTCATGAAATATGAGGCAAAAAAACAAAGTCAATAATCCATTGAAACATTGAATGGGGTCACATGGACCCCAAAGATAATAGGAGGGTTACACTCCTGCTTAAGCCTGACCTCCATTTTACCGAGGGGCTCCCAACCTTAAGCCTCTCTCCCGATACCTCGTTCTCAGCCCTTGGCTCCAGGACCGCGGGCAACTGGTCACCCAGACAGGACTGGGACAACTGCTTACACCAACGGTTGTAGAAGTGTCATTTGTGGGATCAGACCTATCTTTCAGCCGACACAGCGTTGACAGACATACTTACAGGCATGCGCGCATTTTGATACTGACAAAACGTAGGCATAGATACAATGATGTAGACACAACCTGGATGCAGTAACCTGGAAGAGGTCGGTCTACTTCAGTTGTAGTTCACTGCCAGACACACAAGGTGGCAGTCTATTCCTTAATAAAATGGTTGCCATCACCACTAAATATTGGTGTCAAGGTTTAAGCTAATTCTAGCAATAAGAAAGGTAGGAGGGCCAAGGTTGCTTGTCCTGGAGCAGGCCTTAGATAAGCTGGGGAAAGCCATAGATAAGAAAAAGAATAAAAAGGAAGAGGGTGAATGTTGGCGTGCCGAGGTGGTCTCTTTCTCCGCTGTGCGGACCAGCCCGGCTGGTGTCGCGTATCGTGTTTGGATAATACACAATAAACCGTTTTGCATCAGGCTCGGTGGATTTTGATTTTGTTCAGCTTCTCTGAAGCAACGAAGGCTTGAGGATATTAAAAAAAAAAGTGTGACGAGGGGCCCCCAGCCGTTGGGCCCAGGATGAAGCCACTTCTACCACTCGATTGTGGGGGTAGGAAAACAAAAATGCTTACAGCACCTGGTATTCCCAGGCGGTCACCCATCCAAGTACTAACCAGGCCCGATGGTGCTTGGCTTCCGAGATCAGGAGAGATCGGGCGCGTTCAGTGTGGTGTGGCCGTAAGTTTAAAGCTGCCCTCTCAATGGGTCGCCTCATGGTTGTCATCAGCTTTCTACTGCTGTTGTGACACCGGAGCCTTTTTTTTTTCTTTTCTTTTCTTGGCACTGGCCAAGGCCACAGCAGTCAGGCGCGGCTCTAGGTGTGCATCTAGGCCGGAGGCCCAGGGTTTGAAGATGGTGGAGAAAGACCCACCACCGGCACCCAGTTTCACCTGGACTTTGACTCACATTTCACGCTGGAGCTCCGTCTGAGCCGCCCGCTCTTGGTGGGGGCTCAACCCTCGTATTGTCCTCAAATTTGCTAACATCTTTTATCCTTGGGGTCACTTTGACCCAAGCTATTTCAACTTCCAGGCAATGATTATAATTAAAATTGCTACCCATTTTTATGTGTCAGGTACTTTACCTTTCTTAGTTTACCAGCTAAATAGCCCTTTATACTAAATATTACCACCACCACCCCCCCAACCCCGGCAAACACCCAAAATACCTAGTATTGGGAAAAATATGCAGATCACCATAAAATCTCTCAGTTTGACCTTAAGTTGGAAAGAAAGACCTTTTTTCTTGTTTTAATGCCAATCTCCTTACTGGAACCACAGTCTACTTTGGGTGTACTTCACTGCCAGACACACAAGGTGGCAGTCTATTCCTTAATAACATGGTTGCCAGTACCACTAAATATTGGCGTCAAAGTTTAAGCTCATGCTAAAAATAAGAAAGTTAGGAGGGCCTAAGTTGCTTCTCCTGGGGCAGGCCTTAGATAAGCTGGGGGAAGGCCTTAGATAAGAAAAAGAATAAAAAGGAAGAGGGTTCTCAGCGTGACTGTTGGAGTGCAAAAGTGGTCTCTTTTACCTCTGTGCGGACCAGCCCGGCTGGTGTCGCGTATCGTGTTCAGATAATACACAATAAACCTTTTTGCATCAGGCTCGGTGGATTTTGGTTTTGTTCAGCTACTGAAGCAACGAAGGCTTGAGGATATTAAAAAAAAAAGTGTGACGAGGGGCCCCCAGCCATCGGGCCCAGGTTTGAGCCATTTCTAACACTCGATTGTGGGGGTGGGAAAAAATAAAAATGCTTACAGCACCTGGTATTCCCAGGCGGTCACCCATCCAAGTACTAACCAGGCCCAACGCTGCTTGGCTTCCGAGATCAGACGAGATCGGGCGCGTTCAGTGTGGTGTGGCCGTAAGCAAAAGCTGCCCTCTCAATGGGTCGGCTTATGGTTGTAATCCGCTTTCTTCTGCGATTGTGACGCCGGAGCATTTTTTTTTTTTTTTTTCGTCCAACAAATGCGGAGCCCAGGCTCACGTTTGGAGTTTGGGTTTTCGGCTGGAGCTTGGCATGGGCCGCCCGCTCTTGGTGGGGGCTTAACCTCATATTGTCCTCAAATTTGCTAACATCTTTTATCCTTGGGGTCAATTTGACCCAAGCTATTTCAACCTCCAGGCAATGATTATAATTAAAATTGCTACCCATTTTTATTTGACAGGTACTTTACCTTTCTTAGTTTACCAGCTAAATAGCCCTTTAAATTAAACATTACCACCACCACCCCCAACCTCGGCAACACCCAAAATACCTACTATTGGAAAAATATGCAAATCACCATAAAATCTCTGTTTGACCTTAACTTGGAAAGAAGGACCTTTTGTTCCTGTTTTAATGGCTTTATATTATTTCTGAGTACAATTTTTTTTTTTTTTTTTTTTTGTCATTTATATCATTTGGAGAGAAAAACAATATCTTTTATCAAAGAGAGAAACATGCATTATGTTCGGGCTCTCAAGTATATCATTTTCGATTGATGGTGTTACGCGCGCTGCTTGACACTCCTTGCGTAATGCCCCTTTTCCAAGCACTCACGGCAGACAAACTGCGGGCAAACTCGCATCACGTGAAGCGGGCTCATGCACAAACGGCAGATCTTCACCTGCCTATCATGCATGACCCGAAAATACAGTGGTCCATCTCCCGTATCAAAACGCACGCCCTATGGCAACGAAGCAATCTCTTTCGGGAATTTGACCCTGAGAAACTGTGTGCCATCCGCCACTGCAGTGCCTGGGTAAAAACGGCTGCGGAGAGGTAGAATCGAGTCACACTCCACCTTTCCAACTTGTCCAAAATAACAGAGTCCTCTATGTATTTCGGCAGGTTCAAAAACGAGACCATAACCTCCGTAGCACACAGTCTGCGCACCTCACAAACGTCACCCTTCACTTCACTTGCAGTCCGTCCAACAGAAGCTGGCAGTAATCCTCCTTCTCCAAAGTTAACTCAAATCCATTGTTGGGCCGGCTTCTTACCCCGATCAGTTTCCCTCTGCCCAGCTTGCCATCAACCATCGTTATCACGTCCATTGCACGTATCCCCTGTAAATCATTCAATTCCAGAATAAGCGGAGCGTCTTTGGAATAATCTCTCTGAAATCTAGCTCCCTGCCCTTATTTCTCCGCTAACCTTTGTCTCCCCAACTTCACCATCCGCATGTCATATCTACTTTTGTTGTCCAAAACGCTCGAGCCAACACCATTAACCAAACCCCCAGCTTCTTCTCTTTGTTCAGGAGTAAGCTGGCGAGAGAATTCCTCTCCAGTCGCCGATTCCACTCCAACACACGTGGACAAATCCACCCCAGCCCCGCAGTCCTTCTCAGCGCCATCAGTCCGTCCGCCATTCAAAACTCTTTTCCTTGAATCCATGCCCTGTTGAAAAGCACATTAACAGCTGTATTACTTGAACTTTCACCATGATCCAAAACTCAAGTCGATGTTCAGACAATTGATCAGAAAACACAGAACTCGCCATTTGTTTCAAATCCGTATCCATAGCGATTTCTCCAATTGCCGGTCCTCAGTCATTCACGTTGAAATCCATTCCCGTGAATTAAAAAACGCACAAAAATTCTGCCCCTCGCAGATAAACTGCTCAGGGGGAAAAAAACAAAAAGCAAATGAAGCACTACAAAAGTAACAGACGAGTACAACAAACAATCAAAAGAAAAGAGAAACAAACACTGTGAGAGCCTCTCTCTCTCTCTCTCTCTCTCTCTCTCTCTCTCTCTCCCACTCTCCCAGCCAGCCACAATCTCACGATTGTGACATCACATCGGGCGCGTTCGGCGCGGGTGTGGCCGTAAGAAAAACAACATGTTTTATCAATATCTTTTATCACTTCTCCATCCGCATGTCATTTCCTACTTTTGTTGCCCAAAACGCTCGAGCCAACACCATTAACCAAACCCCCAGCTTCTTCTCTTTGTTCAGGAGTAAGCTGGCGAGAGAATTCCTCTCCAGTCGCCGATTCCACTCCAACACACGTGGACAAATCCACCCCAGCCCCGCAGTCCTTCTCAGCGCCATCAGTCCGTCCGCCATTCAAAACTCTTTTCCTTGAATCCATGCCATGTTGAAAAAGCACATTAACAGCTGTATTACTACAACTTTCACCATGATCCAAAACTCGAAGTCGATGTTCAGAGAATTGATCAGAAAACACAGAACTCGCCATTTGTTTCAAATCCGTATCCATAGCGATTTCTCCAATTGCCGGTCCTCAGTCATTCACTTTGAAATCCATTCCCGTTAATTAAAAAAACGCACGAAAATTCTGCCCCTCGCAGATAAACTGCTCAGGGGAGGAACAAATCAGAAAGCAAATGAAGCACTACAAAAGTAACAGACGAGTACAATAAACAATCAAAAGAAAAGAGAAACAAACACTGTGAGAGCCTCTCTCTCTCTCTCCCACTTCTGCAGCCACAATCTCACGATTGTGACATCACAATCGGGCGCGTTCGGCGCGGTGTGGCCGTAAGAAAAACAACATCTTTTATCAAAGACAGAAACATGTATTATGTTCAGGCTCTCGGGTATATGATTTTCGATTGTTACGAAGAGCTCAAATGCTGATTTTATGTCTTGGACATGGCTGACAGTGTATCTGGTGGGACCTGGAACCATTTTGATGACATTAGCAGCATTAAGCCTGACCTCCATTTTACCGAGGGGCTCCCATCCTTAATAAAATGGTTGCCATTACCAGGAAAAAAATTGGCGTCAGCCAAAGTTTAAGGTCATGCTAAAAATAAGAAAGTTAGAGGGCCTAAGTACTTCAGTTGTAGTTCACTCTCCTGGGGCAGGCCTTAGATAAGCTGGGGGAAGGCCTTAGATAAGAAAAAGAATAAAAAGGAAGAGGGTTAGCGAAGTCCTCAGAGTGACTGTTGGAGTGCCAAAGGGGTCTGTTTTTCCCTATGTGCGGACCGGCCCGGCTGCTGTCGCATATCGTGTTGGGACACAATAAACCTTTTTGCATCGGGCTCAGAGGATTTTGATTTTGCTCAGGTAGTGAAGCAACGAAGGCTTGAGGATATTAAAAAAAAAAAGTGTGACGAGGGGCCCCCAGCCGTTGGGCCCAGGTTTGGAGCCACTTCTACCACTCGATTGTGGGGGTAGGAAAAACAAAAATGCTTACAGCACCTGGTATTCCCAGGCGGTCACCCATCCAAGTACTAACCAGGCCCGACGGTGCTTGGCTTCCGAGATCAGACGAGATCGGGCACGTTCAGCGTGGTGTGGCCGTAAGCGAAAGCTGCCCTCTCAATGGGTCGCCTCATGGTTGTCATCAGCTTTCTACTGCTGTTGTGACGCCGGAGCTTTTTTTTTTTTTTTTTTTTTTTCTTGGCACTTGCCAAGGCTGCAGCGTCAGGCCCGGCTCTAGGTGTGCATCTAGGCCGGAGGACCAGGGTTTGAAGATGGTGGAGAAAGACCCACCGCCGGCACCCAGTTTGACCTGCACTTTGGCTCACATTTCACGCTGGAGCTCCGTCCGAGCCGCCCGCTCTTGGTGGGGGCTTAACCTCGTATTGTCCTCAAATTTGCTCACATCTTTTATCATTGGGGTCGATTTGACCCAAGCTATTTCAACCTCCAGGCAATGATTATAATAAAAATTACTACCCATTTTTATGTGTCAGGTACTTCACGTTTCTTGGTTTACTACCTAAATAGCCCTTTACATGAAATATGAATAAATTAAAAAATATTCAATTAAATTTTTTTTTTTTTTTGTCATTCATATCATTTGGAAAGAAAAACAATATCTTTCATCAAAGACAGAAACATGTATTATGTCTGGGCTCTCAAGTATATCATCTTCGATTGATGGTGTTACAAAGAGCTCAAACGCTGGTTTTATGTCTTGGACATGGCTGACAGTGTATCTGGTGGGGCCTGGAACCATTTTGATGACATTAGCAGCATTAAGTGTAACCTGTCATGCAGGTGGGGAGAGGGACCATAATAACTTTTCATTTTTGTAAGGTAACCTGTCTGCTGGTGGTTGAGAGACAACGGATGGGTCAATACTAAGGCTTTTTTGTTTTGTCCAACAATGCGAAGCCGAGGCTCACGTTTGGAGTCTGAGTTTTCGGCTGGAGCTTGGCACTGGCCAAGGCCACAGCGTCAGGCGCGGCTCTAGGTGTGCATCTAGGCCGGAGGCCCAGGGTTTGAAGATGGTGGAGAAAGACCCACCACCGGCACCCAGTTTCACCTGGACTTTGACTCACATTTCACACTGGGGCTGCGTTCCAATACTTTTTTTTTTCTCCTCCTTTCCTCTCCTCCTTTCCTCCCCTCCTTTCCTACCCCGGAAGTATGCCGGAAATATATGGAGGAAAGGAGGGGAGGAAACGAGTGGAGGAAAGGAGGAAAGGAGGAGATGAATCGAATATTGGAACAGCTAATCCCATTCGCCCGTCATCAAAGTCGACGTCGGCTATTGATGAAGCAATAATTTCGACTGACTCTGACGATACCAAAGCCAATCAAAATATTCAGTGGGATGGTCTTTTAATCTGACTGGTCATGAGCACAATGATGTCACGCAGAAAGGTGAAAAGACTTCCGCGGTAGGATACATCGATGTATCCTCCGTTTGGAGGAGACGAAAAAGGAGGAAAGGAGGAAAGGAGGAGGCGAGATTGCACTTTGGAACAGTGGAGGAAAGGAGGACACATAATCAGCTTCCGGGGCACGGAGGAAAGGAGGGGAGGAAAGGAGGAAAGGAGGAGACGAAATTGAGTATTGGAACGCAGCCTGAGCTCCGTCCGCCGCCCACTCTTGGTGGGGGCTTAACCTCGTATTGTCCTCAAATTTGCTCACATCTTTTATCCTTGGGGTCAATTTGATCCAAGCTATTTCAACCTCCAGGCAATGATTATGATTAAAATTGCTACCCATTTTTATGTGTCAGGTACTTTACGTTTCTTAGTTTACCAGCTAAATAGCCCTTTAAATTAAATATTACCACCACCACCCCCAACCCCAGCAAACACCCGAAATACCTACTGCATGAAAAATATGCAAATCACCATAAAATCTCTCAGTTTGACCCTAAATTGGAAAGAAAGACCTTTTTTTCTTGTTTTAATGCCAATCTCCTCACTGGAACCACATTTTCCACACACCAGCAGTGCAGGAAATATCAGCGTT
This sequence comes from Albula goreensis, assembly GCA_022829145.1. Taxonomy (NCBI): domain Eukaryota; kingdom Metazoa; phylum Chordata; class Actinopteri; order Albuliformes; family Albulidae; genus Albula; species Albula goreensis. Next base: position 338,910 of record JAERUA010000026.1, read on the forward strand.
CTTGTGGGAATTATATTTCCCCCTCCCCCATTGCATTTGAACTATCAGTGGCTCTCACACTACCACAGGTATGGTTATGATAGGTGAAGGCCGCCAGACCCGATCTCACTGGGGCACATGCTCCAGTAAAAAAAACTGCGGTGCCCCGGTAAATGCTTGTGGAAAATGGCATAGCGCCCAAGGGAGGGTTGGCCTAGTCAGCCTAATCAACTGTAAGTCGCTTTAAATAAAAGTTTCAGCTAAATGACTCTGAAAGTAATGTAACGCAACTAGCCCATTGTAGTTGCTGATGAATTCCCCGCATGAGGATGTGAGCACTAGGGTTTCGCGCCCCAGTAGTGCCTCAAATCTAGCAACACCCCCTCTGCTTCAGGGCCCTGTAGCAGAGGGAAGGTTTTTTGAAGATTATGAAATTGCATGTTAGTGGCCTCAATATCATCCAATACAATCAAATGAAATGTGTGAAAGATGTTGATATTTCTTATGTTTTATACCGCCAGAACAACCTGGGGTCAAATTCAGCCCAGAGAACACCAATGTGTACAAAATGTGCACAGGACATTGAAAACGTATCATCATGTTCATTTTACGTTCGCCCAGTTGTCCCCATTAAATTAGGAAAAGTCATGAAATATGAGGCAAAAAAACAAAGTCAATAATCCATTGAAACATTGAATGGGGTCACATGGACCCCAAAGATAATAGGAGGGTTACACTCCTGCTTAAGCCTGACCTCCATTTTACCGAGGGGCTCCCAACCTTAAGCCTCTCTCCCGATACCTCGTTCTCAGCCCTTGGCTCCAGGACCGCGGGCAACTGGTCACCCAGACAGGACTGGGACAACTGCTTACACCAACGGTTGTAGAAGTGTCATTTGTGGGATCAGACCTATCTTTCAGCCGACACAGCGTTGACAGACATACTTACAGGCATGCGCGCATTTTGATACTGACAAAACGTAGGCATAGATACAATGATGTAGACACAACCTGGATGCAGTAACCTGGAAGAGGTCGGTCTACTTCAGTTGTAGTTCACTGCCAGACACACAAGGTGGCAGTCTATTCCTTAATAAAATGGTTGCCATCACCACTAAATATTGGTGTCAAGGTTTAAGCTAATTCTAGCAATAAGAAAGGTAGGAGGGCCAAGGTTGCTTGTCCTGGAGCAGGCCTTAGATAAGCTGGGGGAAAGCCATAGATAAGAAAAAGAATAAAAAGGAAGAGGGTGAATGTTGGCGTGCCGAGGTGGTCTCTTTTCCGCTGTGCGGACCAGCCCGGCTGGTGTCGCGATCGTGTTCGGATAATACACAATAAACCGTTTTGCATCAGGCTCGGTGGATTTTGATTTTGTTCAGCTTCTGAAGCAACGAAGGCTTGAGGATATT
>JAERUA010000026.1:340796-359129 GCA_022829145.1 Albula goreensis
CCAATCTCCTCACTGGAACCACATTTTCCACACACCAGCAGTGCAGGAAATATCAGCGTTCTTGTGGGAATTATATTTCCCCCTCCCCATTGCATTTGAACTATCAGTGGCTCTCACACTACCACAGGTATGGTTATGATAGGTTAAGGCCACCAGACCCGATCTCACCGGGGCACATGCTCCAGTAAAAAAACTGAAACTAAATGCTTGTGGAAAAATGTCATAGCGCCCCAGGGGGGGTTGGCCCCTAGTCAGCCTAATCAACTGTAAGTCGCTTTAAATAAAAGTTTCAGCTAAATGACTCTGAAAGTAATGTAAGGCGACTAGCCCATCGTAGTTGCTGATGAATTCCCCGCATGAGGATGTGAGCACTAGGGTTTCGTGCCCCAGTAGTGCCTCAAATCTAGCAACACCCCCTCTGCTTCAGGGCCCTATAGCAGAGGGAAGGTTTTTTGAAGATTATAAAATTGCATGTTAGTGGCCTCAATATCATCCAATACAACTAAATGAAATGTGTGAACGATGTTGATATTTCTTATGTTTTATACCGCCAGAACAACCTGGGGTCAAATTCAGCCCAGAGAACACCAATGTGTACAAAATGTGCACAGGACATTGAAAACGTATCATCATGTTCATTTTACGTTCAGCCAGTTGTCCCCATTAAATTAGGAAAAGTCATGAAATATGAGGCAAAAAAACAAAGTCAATAATCCATTGAAACATTGAACGGGGTCACATGGACCCCAAAGATAATAGGAGGGTTACACTCCTGCTTAAGCCTGACCTCCATTTTACCGAGGGCTCCCAACCTTAAGCCTCTCTCCCGATACCTCGTTCTCAGCCCTTGGCTCCAGGACCGCGGGCAACTGGTCACCCAGACAGGACTGGGACAACTGCTTACACCAACGGTTGTAGAAGTGTCATTTGTGGGATCAGACCTATCTTTCAGCCGACACAGCGTTGACAGACATACTTACAGGCATGCGCGCATTTTGATACTGACAAAACGTAGGCATAGATACAATGATGTAGACACAACCTGGATGCAGTAACCTGGAAGAGGTCGGTCTACTTCAGTTGTAGTTCACTGCCAGACACACAAGGTGGCAGTCTATTCCTTAATAAAATGGTTGCCATCACCACTAAATATTGGTGTCAAGGTTTAAGCTAATTCTAGCAATAAGAAAGGTAGGAGGGCCAAGGTTGCTTGTCCTGGAGCAGGCCTTAGATAAGCTGGGGAAAGCCATAGATAAGAAAAATAAAAAGGAAGAGGGTGAATGTTGGCGTGCCGAGGTGGTCTCTTTCTCCGCTGTGCGGACCAGCCCGGCTGGTGTCGCGTATCGTGTTCGGATAATACACAATAAACCGTTTTGCATCAGGCTCGGTGGATTTTGATTTTGTTCAGCTTCTGAAGCAACGAAGGCTTGAGGATATTAAAAAAAAAAGTGTGACGAGGGGCCCCCAGCCGTTGGGCCCAGGATGAAGCCACTTCTACCACTCGATTGTGGGGGTAGGAAAAACAAAAATGCTTACAGCACCTGGTATTCCAAGGCGGTCACCCATCCAAGTACTAACCAGGCCCGACGGTGCTTGGCTTCCGAGATCAGGCGAGATCGGGCGCGTTCAGTGTGGTGTGGCCGTAAGCGAAAGCTGCCCTCTCAATGGGTCGCCTCATGGTTGTCATCAGCTTTCTACTGCTGTTGTGACGCCGGAGCCTTTTTTTTTTTTCTTTTCTTGGCACTGGCCAAGGCCACAGCGTCAGGCGCGGCTCTAGGTGTGCATCTAGGCCGGAGGCCCAGGGTTTGAAGATGGTGGAGAAAGACCCACCACCGGCACCCAGTTTCACCTGGACTTTGACTCACATTTCACGCTGGAGCTCCGTCTGAGCCGCCCGCTCTTGGTGGGGGCTCAACCTCGTATTGTCCTCAAATTTGCTAACATCTTTTATCCTTGGGGTCACTTTGACCCAAGCTATTTCAACTTCCAGGCAATGATTATAATTAAAATTGCTACCCATTTTTATGTGTCAGGTACTTTACCTTTCTTAGTTTACCAGCTAAATAGCCCTTTATACTAAATATTACCACCACCACCCCCAACCCGGCAAACACCCAAAATACCTAGTATTGGGAAAAATATGCAGATCACCATAAAATCTCTCAGTTTGACCTTAAGTTGGAAAGAAAGACCTTTTTTCTTGTTTTAATGTCAATCTCCTTACTGGAACCACAGTCTACTTTGGGTGTACTTCACTGCCAGACACACAAGGTGGCAGTCTATTCCTTAATAACATGGTTGCCAGTACCACTAAATATTGGCGTCAAAGTTTAAGCTCATGCTAAAAATAAGAAAGTTAGGAGGGCCTAAGTTGCTTCTCCTGGGGCAGGCCTTAGATAAGCTGGGGGAAGGCCTTAGATAAGAAAAAGAATAAAAAGGAAGAGGGTTCTCAGCGTGACTGTTGGAGTGCAAAAGTGGTCTCTTTTACCTCTGTGCGGACCAGCCCGGCTGGTGTCGCGTATCGTGTTCAGATAATACACAATAAACCTTTTTGCATCAGGCTCGGTGGATTTTGGTTTTGTTCAGCTACTGAAGCAACGAAGGCTTGAGGATATTAAAAAAAAAAAAAAAGTGTGACGAGGGGCCCCAGCCATCGGGCCCAGGTTTGAGCCATTTCTAACACTCGATTGTGGGGGTGGGAAAAAATAAAAATGCTTACAGCACCTGGTATTCCCAGGCGGTCACCCATCCAAGTACTAACCAGGCCCAACGCTGCTTGGCTTCCGAGATCAGACGAGATCGGGCGCGTTCAGTGTGGTGTGGCCGTAAGCAAAAGCTGCCCTCTCAATGGGTCGGCTTATGGTTGTAATCCGCTTTCTTCTGCGATTGTGACGCCGGAGCATTTTTTTTTTTTTTTCCGTCCAACAATGCGGAGCCCAGGCTCAAGTTTGGAGTTTGGGTTTTCGGCTGGAGCTTGGCATGGGCCGCCCGCTCTTGGTGGGGGCTTAACCCTCATATTGTCCTCAAATTTGCTAACATCTTTTATCCTTGGGGTCAATTTGACCCAAGCTATTTCAACCTCCAGGCAATGATTATAATTAAAATTGCTACCCATTTTTATTTGACAGGTACTTTACCTTTCTTAGTTTACCAGCTAAATAGCCCTTTAAATTAAACATTACCACCACCACCCCCAACCTCGGCAAACACCCAAAATACCTACTATTGGAAAAATATGCAAATCACCATAAAATCTCTCAGTTTGACCTTAACTTGGAAAGAAGGACCTTTTGTTCCTGTTTTAATGGCTTTATATTATTTCTGAGTACAATTTTTTTTTTTTTGTCATTTATATCATTTGGAGAGAAAAAACAATATCTTTTATCAAAGAGAGAAACATGCATTATGTTCGGGCTCTCAAGTATATCATTTTCGATTGATGGTGTTACAGCGCTGCTTGACACTCCTTGCGTAATGCCCCTTTTCCAAGCACTCACGGCAGACAAACTGCGGGCAAACTCGCATCACGTGAAGCGGGCTCATGCACAAACGGCAGATCTTCACCTGCCTATCATGCATGACCCGAAAATACAGTGGTCCATCTCCCGTATCAAAACGCACGCCGTATGGCAACAATCAATCTTTTCGGGAATTTGACCCTGAGAAACTGTGTGCCATCCGCCACTGCAGTGCCTGGGTAAAAACGGCTGCGGAGAGGTAGAATCGAGTCACACTCCACCTTTCCAACTTGTCCAAAATAACAGAGTCCTCTATGTATTTCGGCAGGTTCAAAACGAGACCATAACCTCCGTAGCACACAGTCTGCGCACCTCACAAACGTCACCCTTCACTTGCACTCCGTCCAACAGAAGCTGGCAGTAATCCTCCTTCTCCAAAGTTAACTCAAATCCATTGTTGGGCCGGCTTCTTACCCCGATCAGTTTCCCTCTGCCCAGCTTGCCATCAACCATCGTTATCACGTCCATTGCACGTATCCCCTGTAAATCATTCAATTCCAGAATAAGCGGAGCGTCTTGGAATAATCTCTCTGAAATCTAGCTCCCTGCCCTTATTTCTCCGCTAACCTTTGTCTCCCCAACTTCACCATCCGCATGTCATATCTACTTTTGTTGTCCAAAACGCTCGAGCCAACACCATTAACCAAACCCCAGCTTCTTCTCTTTGTTCAGGAGTAAGCTGGCGAGAGAATTCTCTCCAGTCGCCGATTCCACTCCAACACACGTGGACAAATCCACCCCAGCCCCGCAGTCCTTCTCAGCGCCATCAGTCCGTCCGCCATTCAAAACTCTTTTCCTTGAATCCATGCCCTGTTGAAAAAGCACATTAACAGCTGTATTACTTGAACTTTCACCATGATCCAAAACTCAAGTCGATGTTCAGACAATTGATCAGAAAACACAGAACTCGCCATTTGTTTCAAATCCGTATCCATAGCGATTTGTCCAATTGCCGGTCCTCAGTCATTCACGTTGAAATCCATTCCCGTGAATTAAAAAACGCACCAAAATTCTGCCCCTCGCAGATAAACTGCTCAGGGAGGAAAAAAACCAAAAAGCAAATGAAGCACTACAAAAGTAACAGACGAGTACAACAAACAATCAAAAGAAAAGAGAAACAAACACTGTGAGAGCCTCTCTCTCTCTCTCTCTCTCTCCCACTTCTGCAGCCACAATCTCACGATTGTGACATCACACTCGGGCGCGTTCGGCGCGGTGTGGCCGTAAGAAAAACAACATGTTTTATCAATATCTTTTATCACTTCTCCATCCGCATGTCATTTCCTACTTTTGTTGTCCAAAACGCTCGAGCCAACACCATTAACCAAACCCCCAGCTTCTTCTCTTTGTTCAGGAGTAAGCTGGCGAGAGAATTCCTCTCCAGTCGCCAATTGCACTCCAACACACGTGGACAAATCCACCCCAGCCCCGCAGTCCTTCTCAGCGCCATCAGTCCGTCCGCCATTCAAAACTCTTTTCCTTGAATCCATGCCATGTTGAAAAACCACATTAACAGCTGTATTACTACAACTTTCACCATGATCCAAAACTCGAAGTCGATGTTCAGAGAATTGATCAGAAAACACAGAACTCGCCATTTGTTTCGAATCCGTATCCATAGCGATTTGTCCAATTGCCGGTCCTGAGTCATTCACGTTGAAATCCATTCCCGTTAATTAAAAAACGCACCAAAATTCTGCCCCTCGCAGATAAACTGCTCAGGGGAGGAACAAATCAGAAAGCAAAAGAAGCACTACAAAAGTAACAGACGAGTACAATAAACAATCAAAAGAAAAGAGAAACAAACACTGTGAGAGCCTCTCTCTCTCTCTCCCACTTCTGCAGCCACAATCTCACGATTGTGACATCACACCGGGCGCGTTCGGCGCGGTGTGGCCGTAAGAAAAACAACATCTTTTATCAAAGACAGAAACATGTATTATGTTCAGGCTCTCGGGTATATGATTTTCGATTGTTACGAAGAGCTCAAATGCTGATTTTATGTCTTGGACATGGCTGACAGTGTATCTGGTGGGACCTGGAACCATTTTGATGACATTAGCAGCATTAAGCCTGACCTCCATTTTACCGAGGGGCTCCCATCCTTAATAAAATGGTTGCCATTACCAGGAAAAAATTGGCGTCAAAGTTTAAGGTCATGCTAAAAATAAGAAAGTTAGGAGGGCCTAAGTTGCGTCTCCTGGGGCAGGCCTTAGATAAGCTGGGGGAAGGCCTTAGATAAGAAAAAGAATAAAAAGGAAGAGGGTTAGCGAAGTCCTCAGAGTGACTGTTGGAGTGCCAAAGGGGTCTGTTTCACCCTATGTGCGGACTGCCCGGCTGCTGTCGCGTATCGTGTTGGGACACAATAAACCGTTTTGCATTGGGCTCGGTGGATTTCGATTTTGTTCAGCTTCTGAAGCAACGAAGGCTTGAGGATATTAAAAAAAAAAAATGTGACGAGGGGCCCCCAGCCGTTGGGCCCAGGTTGGAGCCACTTCTACCACTCGATTGTGGGGGTAGGAAAAAACAAAAATGCTTACAGCACCTGGTATTCCCAGGCGGTCACCCATCCAAGTACTAACCAGGCCCGACGGTGCTTGGCTTCCGAGATCAGACGAGATCGGGCGCGTTCAGCGTGGTGTGGCCGTAAGCGAAAGCTGCCCTCTCAATGGGTCGGCTCATGGTTGTAATCCGCTTTCTTCTGCTGTTGTGACGCCGGAGAATTTTTTTTTTTTTCGTCCAACAATGCGGAGCCCAGGCTCACGTTTGGAGTTTGGGTTTTCGGCTGGAGCTTGGCATGGGCCGCCCGCTCTTGGTGGGGGCTTAACCCTCATATTGTCCTCAAATTTGACCCAACATCTTTTATCCTTGGGGTCAATTTGACCCAAGCTGTTTCAACCTCCAGGCAATGATTATAATTAAAATTGCTACCCATTTTTATTTGACAGGTACTTTACCTTTCTTAGTTTACCAGCTACCTCTCCTCCTTTCCTCCCCTCCTTTCCTACCCCGGAAGTAAGCCGGAAATATATGGAGGAAAGGAGGGGAGGAAACGAGTGGAGGAAAGGAGGAAAGGAGGAGATGAATCGAATATTGGAACAGCTAATCCGATTCGCCCGTCATCAAAGTCGGCTATTGATGAAGCAATAATTTCGACTGACTCTGACGATACCAAAGCCAATCAAAATATTCAGTGGGATGGTCTTTTAATCTGACTGGTCATGAGCACAATGATGTCACGCAGAAAGGTGAAAAGACTTCCGCGGTAGGATACATCGATGTATCCTCCGTTTGGAGGAGACGAAAAAGGAGGAAAGGAGGAAAGGAGGAGGCGAGATTGCACTTTGGAACAGTGGAGGAAAGGAGGACACATAATCAGCTTCCGGGGCACGGAGGAAAGGAGGGGAGGAAAGGAGGAAAGGAGGAGACGAAATTGAGTATTGGAACGCAGCCTGGAGCTCCGTCTTTGCCGCCCACTCTTGGTGGGGGCTTAACCTCGCATTCTCCTCAAATTTGCTCACATCTTTTATCCTTGGGGTCAATTTGATCCAAGCTATTTCAACCTCCAGGCAATGATTATGATTAAAATTGCTACCCATTTTTATGTGTCAGGTACTTTACGTTTCTTAGTTTACCAGCTAAATAGCCCTTTAAATTAAATATTACCACCACCACCCCCAACCCCAGCAAACACCCGAAATACCTACTGCATGAAAAATATGCAAATCACCATAAAATCTCTCAGTTTGACCCTAAATTGGAAAGAAAGACCTTTTTTTCTTGTTTTAATGCCAATCTCCTCACTGGAACCACATTTTCCACACACCAGCAGTGCAGGAAATATCAGCGTTCTTGTGGGAATTATATTTCCCCCCCCCATTGCATTTGAACTATCAGTGGCTCTCACACTACCACAGGTATGGTTATGATAGGTTAAGGCCACCAGACCCGATCTCACCGGGGCACATGCTCCAGTAAAAAAACTGCCCTAAATGCTTGTGGAAAAATGTCATAGCGCCCCAGGGGGGGTTGGCCCCTAGTCAGCCTAATCAACTGTAAGTCGCTTTAAATAAAAGTTTCAGCTAAATGACTCTGAAAGTAATGTAACGCGACTAGCCCATCGTAGTTGCTGATGAATTCCCCGCATGAGGATGTGAGCACTAGGGTTTCGTGCCCCAGTAGTGCCTCAAATCTAGCAACACCCCCTCTGCTTCAGGGCCCTATAGCAGAGGGAAGGTTTTTTGAAGATTATAAAATTGCATGTTAGTGGCCTCAATATCATCCAATACAACTAAATGAAATGTGTGAACGATGTTGATATTTCTTATGTTTTATACCGCCAGAACAACCTGGGGTCAAATTCAGCCCAGAGAACACCAATGTGTACAAAATGTGTACAGGACATTGAAAACGTATCATCATGTTCATTTTACGTTCACCCAGTTGTCCCCATTAAATTAGGAAAAGTCATGAAATATGAGGCAAAAAAACAAAGTCAATAATCCATTGAAACATTGAACGGGGTCACATGGACCCCAAAGATAATAGGAGGGTTACACTCCTGCTTAAGCCTGACCTCCATTTTACCGAGGGGCTCCCAACCTTAAGCCTCTCTCCCGATACCTCGTTCTCAGCCCTTGGCTCCAGGACCGCGGGCAACTGGTCACCCAGACAGGACTGGGACAACTGCTTACACCAACGGTTGTAGAAGTGTCATTTGTGGGATCAGACCTATCTTTCAGCCGACACAGCGTTGACAGACATACTTACAGGCATGCGCGCATTTTGATACTGACAAAACGTAGGCATAGATACAATGATGTAGACACAACCTGGATGCAGTAACCTGGAAGAGGTCGGTCTACTTCAGTTGTAGTTCACTGCCAGACACACAAGGTGGCAGTCTATTCCTTAATAAAATGGTTGCCATCACCACTAAATATTGGTGTCAAGGTTTAAGCTAATTCTAGCAATAAGAAAGGTAGGAGGGCCAAGGTTGCTTGTCCTGGAGCAGGCCTTAGATAAGCTGGGGGAAAGCCATAGATAAGAAAAAGAATAAAAAGGAAGAGGGTGAATGTTGGCGTGCCGAGGTGGTCTCTTTCTCCGCTGTGCGGACCAGCCCGGCTGGTGTCGCGTATCGTGTTCGGATAATACACAATAAACCGTTTTGCATCAGGCTCGGTGGATTTTGATTTTGTTCAGCTTCTGAAGCAACGAAGGCTTGAGGATATTAAAAAAAAAGTGTGACGAGGGGCCCCCAGCCGTTGGGCCCAGGATGAAGCCACTTCTACCACTCGATTGTGGGGGTAGGAAAAACAAAAATGCTTACAGCACCTGGTATTCCCAGGCGGTCACCCATCCAAGTACTAACCAGGCCCGATGGTGCTTGGCTTCCGAGATCAGGCGAGATCGGGCGCGTTCAGTGTGGTGTGGCCGTAAGCGAAAGCTGCCCTCTCAATGGGTCGCCTCATGGTTGTCATCAGCTTTCTACTGCTGTTGTGACGCCGGAGCCTTTTTTTTCTTTTCTTTTCTTGGCACTGGCCAAGGCCACAGCGTCAGGCGCGGCTCTAGGTGTGCATCTAGGCCGGAGGCCCAGGGTTTGAAGATGGTGGAGAAAGACCCACCACCGGCACCCAGTTTCACCTGGACTTTGACTCACATTTCACGCTGGAGCTCCGTCTGAGCCGCCCGCTCTTGGTGGGGGCTCAACCCTCGTATTGTCCTCAAATTTGCTAACATCTTTTATCCTTGGGGTCACTTTGACCCAAGCTATTTCAACTTCCAGGCAATGATTATAATTAAAATTGCTACCCATTTTTATGTGTCAGGTACTTTACCTTTCTTAGTTTACCAGCTAAATAGCCCTTTATACTAAATATTACCACCACCACCCCCCAACCCCGGCAAACACCCAAAATACCTAGTATTGGGAAAAATATGCAGATCACCATAAAATCTCTCAGTTTGACCTTAAGTTGGAAAGAAAGACCTTTTTCTTGTTTTAATGTCAATCTCCTTACTGGAACCACAGTCTACTTTGGGTGTACTTCACTGCCAGACACACAAGGTGGCAGTCTATTCCTTAATAACATGGTTGCCAGTACCACTAAATATTGGCGTCAAAGTTTAAGCTCATGCTAAAAATAAGAAAGTTAGGAGGGCCTAAGTTGCTTCTCCTGGGGCAGGCCTTAGATAAGCTGGGGAAGGCCTTAGATAAGAAAAAGAATAAAAAGGAAGAGGGTTCTCAGCGTGACTGTTGGAGTGCAAAAGTGGTCTCTTTTACCTCTGTGCGGACCAGCCCGGCTGGTGTCGCGTATCGTGTTCAGATAATACACAATAAACCTTTTTGCATCAGGCTCGGTGGATTTTGGTTTTGTTCAGCTACTGAAGCAACGAAGGCTTGAGGATATTAAAAAAAAAGTGTGACGAGGGGCCCCCAGCCATCGGGCCCAGGTTTGAGCCATTTCTAACACTCGATTGTGGGGGTGGGAAAAAATAAAAATGCTTACAGCACCTGGTATTCCCAGGCGGTCACCCATCCAAGTACTAACCAGGCCCAACGCTGCTTGGCTTCCGAGATCAGACGAGATCGGGCGCGTTTTTTTTTTTTTTTTTTTTTTTTTTTCTTTAATCACTCAGGTTAATTATCACTCCTTCCAAGAACATGCTCAGAAGGAGAGACAGAACCTCATCATTGTGATCAAAACAGACAAAGAAACAAACATGAAACATAGACAAAACATTATAAAAGCAAGTGACCAATGCAGGAACGAAACATACACTCACAGCACAGAAATCAACCAAGGCCCTTCCCATCACCCACTCGGCCTTTTTTTTTTTTTTTTTTTATTTCCCCCTTAAATGAGTTCAATCTCATTTACCCTAACACAAAAACAAACCCACACAGCAAAACAAAAATACAAACCAAAAAAGGAAACACCCTCCTTCAGAAACGAAAAACCAGGTCCCCACCTACCATAACAATAAAGGGATTTCCACTTACAAAAGCCCCCAAAAAATCCTCCACCAACCCTTTCTCCCGGCAGTACGAATATACCAGGGAGACAAACTTCCGCACAGTTTGGCAAAAGAGAGGCTTCACTCCCACCAGCCGACCATCGTACAATGTCAGGTTCCGCCTCTTCCATATTGCGTACTTAACACAGCACAAAAGATAGTTCAAAGCTGAAGTATTCCCCCTGGCCCCCTCCCCTCTGTCCAAACAAAATCAGCCTATCCCATGCCCGCTGCTCCCCCCACACCCCACCCGCCATTCCCAACAATGTACGCACAAGCGGGCGGAAATAATCCCAAAACGAGGATAGCCCAGAACAATGCACAAACAAATGCAGCACATCTTCCCTTGCAGCCCCGCACACAGGGCACAAAGCCGTGGGCGCCAGTCCTGCAGCATAGAGGCGGTCCAGTGTAAAAAGGCAATTATGCCGCACCTCAAAGTCTAAGGCCTCCAGCCTTGGTGCCAAAAACACAACCGCTGCCTTGACCCCAAATGTCCCGCGCCTGAATACAACCAAACACAGCCATCCAACGACTCTCTGCCACTGGAGGCCTGAAAAAACCTTCAAGCAAAATAGAATAAAAGACCCTTGTTGTGCCCTCTGCCAGGTCAAGCTCCCCCTGGTCCATCTGAATTGCAACCTCAAAAGAAGAGCCACGCACCCCACCCGCCTCATCCACACCCTCCCCCTCCACAAAACCCAACCAATCCCGTGGCACAGCCCCCTTCAGCCTCTCATAAAACTCACACAATGCTGCAGCCGAAACCCTCTCATCCACCTCCCGCCCCATGTCCACAATAGCCTGGGCAGGAAAAAACCCTGGCCGGACCTCATACAAAATGTCCTTTAACTTCCGTACCCCTGCCTGCAGCAGCAAGCGATGATAAAACACCGCCCCCCCCTCCGTCACCAAGGGGTTAAGAAACAGAGGCTGCTCCAGCACCTGCCTCCTGTCCCCCAGCCTAACCCGAACATGCTTTAGAAATGCTCCCCATGCCGACAACACCTCCCTATAAAAGTCCGGAACCCCCCAAATCATGCCAGGCCGCAAAGACATGTAAAGGATCTCCTCCCCCATATTCAGCCCCCCACACCGCCCCAAAAAGTAGGCCATCAGTCCCTTCCAAACCACCTTCCTCTCCACCCCCCAAAATCTCTTCACAGTTTTCACCCTCAAGGCCTGTCTTTTCAGGCCAGGGTCCGCCAGCTGGAGCCCCCCTTGCCCAGACCGCCCCACCAGAGTAGCATATGCTATCCTGGCCGGCTTACCTCCCCATAAAAACTGCAGCACAAGGCGCCTCACTTCCTTCTCGGCCCAGGCTGGGAACGCCATGACGGACATCCCATACCAGAGCTGAGACAGCATCAGGTTATTCAGCACCAGAACCCTCCCCTTCAATGTGAGGTCCCGGGAGCCCCACCACCGCAGCCTCTTCTCCATCTTCCCTATGCACTCCCCCCACCACCGATCAACCGCCCCCCTCGCATCCACCCCTACATACACTCCAAGCACCTTGACCACCCCCTCAGCCACCTGAAAAGGCAACCCCAACTCCTCAAACCCCACACCCCTTCCCACCCTCAAAACCACCGATTTAGCTGAATTAATCCTGGCCCCAGAGGCCCTACAATACTCGCCCAGCACCTCCATAATAGAGGCCAGGCATCCCACCTCCCGCACAGTGAAAGTGGTATCATCCGCAAACTGATAGATGAGAGACGGGACACCACACCCCGGCACTGCAATACCCCTAATCGCCGGATGTGCCTTCACCGCCAGACCCAAAGGCTCCGCCACCAAGGCATACAAAATGGCCGACAGAGGACAGCCCTGCCGCACGGACCTGGTGACCGGAAAAAACTTAGTGAGATGCCCATTGCACTTCACACAACTCACAATTCCACTATATAAAATCTGAACCCACCTTATGAAACCATCCCCAAACCCAAAGCGCCGCAACACACTAAACATATAATCATGCTCCACCCTATCAAATGCCTTCTCCTGATCTAAACACAAGACATACCCATCCCCCTCAGTCTCCACCAAATATGCCACAACATCCCTAATAGAGCTAACAGTGTCCGCAATATCCCGCCCCGGAACACTATACGCCTGGGTCGGCTCAATGATGGAGGCCGAAACCTCCTTCAGGCGCTCCGCCAAGACGCGGGCCAGGATCTTATAATCGCAATTAAGCAGGCTTAAAGGCCTATAATTCCCCAACACAGCCGGATCCCCCTTATTCTTAAAAATCAACACCACCATACCCCGTGCCATAGTAGGACTCAACCCCCCACGCCTACCGACCTCCCCATACACCTCCACCAAAATAGGCCCAAGCACATCCTTGAAGGCCCTATAAAATTCTGCCGGAAGGCCATCCAGCCCTGGGCTCTTCCGAGCCTTCATACCCATCACTGCCCTCTCCACCTCCGACAAACTAATACCCCCATCACATGAGTCCGCGTCCACAGTGGACAGCTGCTTGTCCACCACCTCCAGAAAAGAGGACACATCATGCCCTTTGACACCCTCCGAACAGAATAAGCTGGCATAAAAATCATGCACCACGCCCAGGATCTCCCCCACCTCCCTCACCCTCTCCCCATCCACCCCCACCACCTCCCCAAGACAGCGGGCCTGCTGCCTGCTCCTTTCCAGCCCAAAAAAGAACTTAGTACTCCTCTCCCCCTCCACCACATACTCCGCCTTACTCCTCACGGCCGCCCCCCCTGCATCTGTCCCCCTCCAGCCTTTCCAGTCGGGCCTGCAGCTGCAGAACCACATCCAGGTTCTCCCCAGCCCCCGCCCTCCCACACTCCCTATCCAACTGGGCCCTCACCCCTGCTCCTCCCAGGCCAACCACCTCCTTCTCTCAACCCCATATTCAATAGAAAAAACTTTAATATAGTACTTAAGATTATCCCACCACACCCGTTTATCAGTCCGAAATAGCGGGCAGGCCAGCTGCTCCCGGAGAAGCGCCCGAATTCCCACAGTAAGTTTCCTCACCCAAAAACTGTGTATTAAGGCACCACACCCCTGGTCCCCTCCGCACCTCCTCCAACCGCACCCGGAAGGAGAACAGTGCATGATCACTCACTGCAGTGAGCACATATTTGGCACCCACCATGCAGCTCAGCAGCTCCCCGCTACAAAACCCATAGTCAATCCGGCTTTGTTTGAGCTGCCCCAACACCACCTGCTGCCTCGAGAAAGCCCTACCTCTCGCATTCCCACACCTCCAGAACTCAAAAAAACCCCCACCCCCATGACATCAAGCAAAACCTTCCTAGCGCCCCCGAGCTAAACCCCATACCCGGACCCACATCAGCCCTTGACAAGGCAGTATTGAAGTCCCCAACCACCAAGCCCCTGACCCAGGAAGAATCCCCCAGGCCCTGAAAAAAACCCGCCTATCCCGATCCTCATTAGGCGCATAAACATTCAATACCTCCACCCTCTTAGTCCCCACACCAACAGACACCCCGACCACCCTCCCCTCCCCATCCCTATATGTACACGCAGCACATTCCACCGACCCCCTCCGTACCAGCGTTGCCACCCCACATCTAATCCCACCCACTGCGTTGCTCGCAAAAACCTCCCCGTCCCACCACTTATCCACCCGTTCCACAATGTCCGCATCCCAATAAGTCTCCTGAAGGCATATGACGTCTACCCCCTTCGCCAGCGTCAAAACATGCCTCACCTTCCCCATGTCCCTCAAACCCCTAGCATTCAGGGACAGGACAGAGAGCATACAAACCCCAAAAGAAAAAAACAATACACCCACACAGATAATCCTCATCATGTCCCATTCAAACTAGCACCCTGATCCTTGACATCCACCGCCAAAACTCCCCCAGAGTCAACTACAAGTTTTTTGGGCCTACTCACCACCCTCGATGCTATCGATGACACATTTGGCTGCACCACCCTCTTCCTCCGCCGGGGGAAGCACGGCCTAGAGGCATCCACCACCCCCCCCACACTCAACATCCCCCACCACCAGACTTCCCTCCACCACCTCAGTACCAGCCCCACAGATAGGGTCAGACAGCCCCACCTCACACGGCCCTTCATCAACCCCCCCCCCAACCTCCCCCACAAGCCCATCCCGAGAAGCCCCACCAGAGCTGGTGGCTCCCGATACCTCCTCCAAATCCAGCGCCAGGCCATCAGTCTGTATTCCAGTGACCATGTCCTCCTCAGGCCCACCGCACCGTGACCCCTCTGCCTCCACGCCGTCATCCACCGCCGACTCCTCCTGCTCCTCCACACACAGCTCACCAGCAGCTGGCTCCACAGCACATTCCACTACCCCTGCTCCAGCCGCCGCGTCCACTCCACTCCCACCGTCCTGCAGATCCATATCCTCACCAGCATCGAGGCCATCCCGGCCCCCCTCAGCCAGCTCCTCCACACTTCCTGTCTCGCCGCCATCCCCAGCCTCCTCCTCACTCCCCAAGCAGGTGCAGCGCATCAAAACGCGTCCACAATCGCCGCACCGCACAGCCCTGCAGTCTCTTGCATAGTGCCCTTGCTCACAGCAGTCACGACATACAAAATCAGGGCATTCCCTCAATAAATGCCCAGGCTGCAGACAAATCCTGCAAAGCTTTTGTTGCCTGTCATGCAGCACACGAAAGTACTTCACTCCCTCTGCTGTATTGAACTTCGTACTGTACGGCAGCGAGGGCACAGACGGTGGGAATTTAACCCGCAAATATCGTGTCCCATCCGCCACCACAGTCCCAGGATACATCCTCCTGTGGACCTCTGTCACTGGCTGCACGCCCCAGCCTCGCAGTTTCTCTAGAATCTCCATATCAGTAATATATGCCGGCAGATGCAAAAA
The DNA here is from genome assembly GCA_022829145.1 of Albula goreensis. Classification (NCBI taxonomy): domain Eukaryota; kingdom Metazoa; phylum Chordata; class Actinopteri; order Albuliformes; family Albulidae; genus Albula; species Albula goreensis. The sequence continues at coordinate 356,199 of JAERUA010000026.1, forward strand.
CGAAACAACAATGACATCATTGAGCAGAGCACGAACTTCACATGTGACATCCCTAATCTGCAAACCATCCAGCAAACCATCACATGCTGTCTTATCAGACAATGTAAGCTCAAACTCCCCAATCCCGCTTGGACGAACAGCCAAAATGCTGCCAATTCCAACACGAGCTTGAACTGAATTTATGATATCCATAGGTGAAACATTTTCCACCCCAGCAACTGATAAAACCACAGTCGCACTCCTCAAATACTGGCGCGCAGAGCCAACAGGGGTAAATGAAGAGGAAGCCATTTTGTAGAAAAAAACAAGAAGTGAAGTGAATGAGAAAGACAAACCCGGCCACCCCTGGCACAAACTGCCAGGGGAGCCGGAGTCTTACCAGAATTAGAGAGCAGTCCTGTATCAAAAATATCCACGTATGAAGTTTCAAAAAAAAAAAAAAAAACAGTGGCAAACAATCAAATGGAAGCAGCAGCCGACACCCTGCTACTCCTCCAAACACAGCCAACACACTGAGCTCAGACCAGTGAGCGACCGCTAGCACCACCTCCTGGAGAGATCGGGCGCGTTCAGCGTGGTGTGGCCGTAAGCAAAAGCTGCCCTCTCAATGGGTCGGCTTATGGTTGTAATCCGCTTTCTTCTGCGATTGTGACGCCGGAGCATTTTTTTTTTTTTCGTCCAACAATGCGGAGCCCAGGCTCAAGTTTGGAGTTTGGGTTTTCGGCTGGAGCTTGGCATGGGCCGCCCGCTCTTGGTGGGGGCTTAACCCTCATATTGTCCTCAAATTTGCTAACATCTTTTATCCTTGGGGTCAATTTGACCCAAGCTATTTCAACCTCCAGGCAATGATTATAATTAAAATTGCTACCCATTTTTATTTGACAGGTACTTTACCTTTCTTAGTTTACCAGCTAAATAGCCCTTTAAATTAAACATTACCACCACCACCCCCCAACCTCGGCAAATACCCAAAATACCTACTATTGGAAAAATATGCAAATCACCATAAAATCTCTCAGTTTGACCTTAACTTGGAAAGAAGGACCTTTTGTTCCTGTTTTAATGGCTTTATATTATTTCTGAGTACAATTTTTTTTTTTTTTTTTGTCATTTATATCATTTGGAGAGAAAAAACAATATCTTTTATCAAAGAGAGAAACATGCATTATGTTCGGGCTCTCAAGTATATCATTTTCGATTGATGGTGTTACAGCGCGCTGCTTGACACTCCTTGCGTAATGCCCCTTTTCCAAGCACTCACGGCAGACAAACTGCGGGCAAACTCGCATCACGTGAAGCGGGCTCATGCACAAACGGCAGATCTTCACCTGCCTATCATGCATGACCCGAAATACAGTGGTCCATCTCCCGTATCAAAACGCACGCCGTATGGCAACGAAGCAATCTCTTTCGGGAATTTGACCCTGAGAAACTGTGTGCCATCCGCCACTGCAGTGCCTGGGTAAAAACGGCTGCGGAGAGGTAGAATCGAGTCACACTCCACCTTTCCAACTTGTCCAAAATAACAGAGTCCTCTATGTATTTCGGCAGGTTCAAAACGAGACCATAACCTCCGTAGCACACAGTCTGCGCACCTCACAAACGTCACCCTTCACTTGCACTCCGTCCAACAGAAGCTGGCAGTAATCCTCCTTCTCCAAAGTTAACTCAAATCCATTGTTGGGCCGGCTTCTTACCCCGATCCGTTTCCCTCTGCCCAGCTTGCCATCAACCATCGTTATCACGTCCATTGCACGTATCCCCTGTAAATCATTCAATTCCAGAATAAGCGGAGCGTCTTGGAATAATCTCTCTGAAATCTAGCTCCCTGCCCTTATTTCTCCGCTAACCTTTGTCTCCCCAACTTCACCATCCGCATGTCATATCTACTTTTGTTGTCCAAAACGCTCGAGCCAACACCATTAACCAAACCCCCAGCTTCTTCTCTCTGTTCAGGAGTAAGCTGGCGAGAGAATTCCTCTCCAGTCGCCGATTCCACTCCAACACACGTGGACAAATCCACCCCAGCCCCGCAGTCCTTCTCAGCGCCATCAGTCCGTCCGCCATTCAAAACTCTTTTCCTTGAATCCATGCCCTGTTGAAAAAGCACATTAACAGCTGAACTTGAACTTTCACCATGATCCAAAACTCGAAGTCGATGTTCAGACAATTGATCAGAAAACACAGAACTCGCCCTTTGTTTCAAATCCGTATCCATAGCGATTTGTCCAATTGCCGGTCCTGTCATTCACGTTGAAATCCATTCCCGTGAATTAAAAAACGCACCAAAATTCTGCCCCTCGCAGATAAACTGCTCAGGGGAGGAAAGAAACAAAAAGCAAATGAAGCACTACAAAAGTAACAGACGAGTACAACAAACAATCAAAAGAAAAGAGAAACAAACACTGTGAGAGCCTCTCTCTCTCTCTCTCTCTCTCTCTCTCTCTCTCCCACTTCTGCAGCCACAATCTCACGATTGTGACATCACACTCGGGCGCGTTCGGCGCGGTGTGGCCGTAAGAAAAACAACATGTTTTATCAATATCTTTTATCACTTCTCCATCCGCATGTCATTTCCTACTTTTGTTGTCCAAAACGCTCGAGCCAACACCATTAACCAAACCCCCAGCTTCTTCTCTTTGTTCAGGAGTAAGCTGGCGAGAGAATTCCTCTCCAGTCGCCAATTGCACTCCAACACACGTGGACAAATCCACCCCAGCCCCGCAGTCCTTCTCAGCGCCATCAGTCCGTCCGCCATTCAAAACTCTTTTCCTTGAATCCATGCCATGTTGAAAAACCACATTAACAGCTGTATTACTACAACTTTCACCATGATCCAAAACTCAAGTCGATGTTCAGAGAATTGATCAGAAAACACAGAACTCGCCATTTGTTTCGAATCCGTATCCATAGCGATTTGTCCAATTGCCG